>OX422209.1:728477923-729012923 GCA_949130495.1 Sambucus nigra | reverse complement strand
TTGTCAAGGTCAATGACCGTGACAATTCGGGGCGAGACAAATTGCGACACGGATACAGGTCCAGAAAATCCAACGCCCAAAACCAATAACAAACCACCCAATACTCTTTCCTACAAAGATGCTGTTGAAAATAAAAAAACCTTACAACACGGATATTTATTTTAATGGGTCTACTGGAGCCTCGTATGATGATGATATGGAACAAGTCTCACAAGGAGACCTTAACCTTAACCATGACCCTGAAGAAGATCATGACCCGCTTTGCCCGACTGTCATTATCCCAAAAAAAATATGTGGACAAACTCAGGAAAAGATGGAAAGAGAGCGTGATAGTTATCCTACATGGAAGAAACATTGGATTCAAGATGCTTGTCAATAAGGTTCCGTCTATATGGAACCTCCATGGTGATTATAAAATTATTGATCTAGAAGAGGGCCACTACCTCTTTAAGTTTTCCCTGAAAGAATACTACTTCAATGTTCTTATTGGAGGCTCTTGGATCATCAATGGTCATTACCTCATTGTTAGAAACTAGACATCAAACTTTAATCCCATGAACACCAATAATCACGACCACTCTTCGGGCAAGATTTCCATGCCTACCTATTGAATGGTTTGACGAAAAAATCATCTTCCATATAGGTAGTAAACTGGGCCGACCAATCAAAACAGACTTCAACTCCGTTTCTTTGATTAGGGGGAAATACGCTCGGATTTGCATTAAGGTGGATATCTCCTAACCTCTTAACCCGTGCTATAAAATTGATGGGAGGAAATATCGAGTTGAATATGAATTTTTTCCTTATATCT
Source organism: Sambucus nigra (assembly GCA_949130495.1). Classification (NCBI taxonomy): domain Eukaryota; kingdom Viridiplantae; phylum Streptophyta; class Magnoliopsida; order Dipsacales; family Adoxaceae; genus Sambucus; species Sambucus nigra. The sequence goes on along the minus strand of OX422209.1, from coordinate 729,012,112 downwards.
GCTTCACTTGTGGTAGAATTGGTCACAAGAGAGTTTTTCCCGATTCTAAGAGCCTCACAGTGCACCACTTTGTCATGGGGTAATCCCAACCAGCCTTCGATGGATGGGGTAGCTCATCCTATCTATCCTAACTCACAGTCCCATCCCAATGGTAACATTGCCACAACGGTTAACAGTTTGGAGTCTACGCTGGATATTTCGGGTGAAGAACCAATGGACTCAAGCTTTGGCCCTTGGATGCTAGTGAAGAAAAAACATAGCAGTAACTGTCTACTTGGGCAAGACAGAAATGACAGGTACAAAAATAATAAAGGAACTGCAAATAATAGATTTGCTAGTCTGGAGCATAGTACGAAGGAGGCTACCACTACACGAAAACTGGCGATTGGTCACGGTCAAAATCCCTGACCAATACCGTGGGTGGCGAACTTGGGTCGAGACCATTTCGGGAGTGACCAATTTCGTGGGTCACGACCCAAGTCTGTGACCAAAAAATGGTCACCATCTAGATGGGTCACGGCAGATGGTCGCGGACTTGGGCCGTGACCCATGCCATGACGGGTCGCGGTCCTCATTCGTAACCCACAACCGTGACAAATTTGTCGCGGCCAAAGTCCGCGACCCATGACCGTGATAAAAAAATAAAAAAAAATTGGTCGCGGCCCAAGTCCGTGACCCACAACCGTGACAAATTAGTCGTGGTCAAAGTCCGTGACCTATGATCGTGACAAAAAAATTTAAAAAAAATTGGTCGTGGCCCAAGTCTGTGACCCACAATCATGACAAAAAAAAAGGAAAAAAATGGTGGCGGACTTTGGCCGCGACCATTTTTATGCGCGACGGAAAAAATAAAAATGGTCATGGGTAGGGCTGTAAATCGGGCTGGGTGAGTCGGGCTTGGGGCTGCTCAGGCTCGGCCCGAACTCACTTACCCATGCTCAAGCCCGAGCTCGGCCCGAATTATTTTTTCCCACCTAATCCCGAACTCGGCTCATAAATATTACGGGCTTCAGGCCCGATTTCAATTTTTTTTGTTAAAAAAGTTTGAATTAATTTTTTTTTCTTGTATTTCCATCATGGACAAAATTACACAATAATATCTAATTGATATTTCATGAAATAAAATATATAATTATGAAATGTATTAAATTAAAACAAGGGAAATAAGAGTGAAAGGCTACAAATGCCTATTAAATTTCAGACATTTAGCATAATGTGATGACTTACAAAGGCCTATTGTGACTTGATCAAATATGAAATAAAATACCCATAATGAGATTAACAATAAAATCACAAAATTGAAAATCACATGTAATCTAATGTATTATGACAAATGATTTTTTTAGAAAAAATAATAAATGAAATAAAAGGGCGAAACCTAATTAAACAATATTAACATAAATATGTTATATTAAATAAATTATTTATTTATTTATTTATTTATTTATTAATATGATGTTCGGGCTTCTGGCCCAATTCGGTCTTGGCGAAGTTCGGCTCAAGCTCGGCCCGAAAATCATTCGGGCTTGGAATTTTGGCTCAGGCTCGGCTCGGCTCAAACTCAAATAAAGGTCGGCCCGAAAATAGCGGGCCGAACGGGCCAGGCTTCGGGCCTCGGGCGCTCAATTTACAGGCCTAGTCATGGGCAAAGTCCATGACCATATTTAACTAAAATTTTAAAAAAATGTATTTTTTTGGTGTAATCCTAAAATTGGAGGTCCTGTGAGTGCATCGTCGGTTGCTACGAGTAACGTTGGACGCGTACGAGGTGTTACAAATATTTATTATTGGCAAAAAAATTAAAAAAATCACAAATTGCGAATCGAGAACGTTGTTAATAAACAAATATACATATAAACTTAGAAATATTACACGTCTTAATAATTCACAGACCCAAAAAAAATTGGGCAGAGTTTCCTCTATTTTCTTGACATTCTAAACCCAGTAAATATAAAACCTGCATCATTATAAAGCCCGCACGACCATAAAATTCAACAATCAAATTATAAAAGCCCACACGACTATAAAACAAAACAATAAAAGCCCACACGACTGTAACACATAAAAAACATAATCCTGAATGTCCGCAACATATAAACAATCTTCATGTTGTAAACCATTGCCTCCTTCATTTGTTACACGTGCAAAACTCCTACAAATGATAGGATACAAAAAAAATATCAGTAACCAAGTAATTTAACAAAAAGTTAATCAAGCTGAAAAATTGCATATATGAGTAAAAATTATCAACAGATAAATGTTTTTAAGTCTGAGTCTATTCAGCTCGATTAAATTATCAACATATCAAATTACCATCGTATTCTTAAACCGGGAGTCCCGCGGTTGCAGGGTCAGCTCCCACGAGTTACATTGGTCTCGTGGGAGGTGTTGGCGCCACCCACGGGGCCGTTCGGGGGTTGTTTCAGGTTTTCACCCTCTAACGCCATGTTTTCAAGCCTAAGTCTAGAAATATGTAAATTACCATTGTATTCTCAAACCGGGAGTCTCGCGACTGCGGGGTCAGTTCCCACGAGTTACATTGGTCCCGTGGGAGGTGTTGGCGCCACCCACGGGGCCGTTCGGGGGCTGTTTCGGGTTTCCACCTTCTAACGCCATGTTTTCAAGCCTAAGTCTAGAAATATGCAAATTCCCGTCGTTTCTCAAACCGAGAGTCCCGCGGTTGCGAGGTCAGTTCCCACGAGTTACATTGGTCCAGTGGGAGGTGTTGGCGCCACCCACGGGGCCGTTTGGGGGCAGTTTCGGGTTTTCACCCTCTAACACCATGTTTTCAAGCCTAAGTCTAGAAATATGCAATTTACCATCGTATTCTCAAAATGGGAGTCCCTCGGCTGCGGGGTCAGTTCCAATGAGTTCATTGGTCCCGTGGGCGGTGTTGGCACTACCCACGGGGCCATCCAGGAGATATTTTGGGTTTTCACCCTCTAACGCCATATTTTTAAGCGTAAGTCTAGAAATATGAAAATTACCATAGTATTCTCAAACCGAGAGTCTCGTGGCTGTGGGGTCAGTTCCCACGAGTTACATTGGTCCCAGGGGAGGTGTTGGCGCCACCCACGGGGCCGTCCGGGGGCTGTTTCGGGTTTTCAGCCTCTAAAGCCAAGTTTTCAAGCCTAAGTCTAGAAATACAAAAATTACCATCGTATTCTCAAACCAGGAGTCCCGCGACTGCGGGGTTAGTTCCCACGAGTTACATTGGTCATATGGGAGGTGTTGGCGCCTCCCTCGGGGCCGTTCGGGGCTGTTTCGGGTTTTCACCCTCTAACACATGTCTTCTAGCCTAAGTATAGAAATATGTAAATTACTGTCGTATTCTCAAATCGGGAGTCCGACAGTAGCGGGGTCAGTTCCCACGAGTTACATTGGTCCCATGGGATGTGTTGGCGCCACCCACAGGCCCGTTCGGGGGCTATTTCGGGTTTTCACCCTCTAACGCCATGTTTTCAAGCCAAAGTTTAGAAATATGTAAATTACCTTCCTATTCTCAGACCGAGAATCTCGCTGCTGTGGGGTCAGTTCCCACGAGTTACGTTGGTCCCGTGAGAGGTGTTGGCGCCACCCACGGCGCCGTCCGGGGGCTGTTTTGGGTTTTCACCCTCTAACGCCACGTTTTCATGCTTAAGTCTAGAAATATGCAAATTACCATCATATTCTCAAACCGGGAGTCCCGTGGCTATGAGGTCATTTCCCACGAGTTACATTGGTCCCATGGGAGGTGTTGGCGCCACCCATTGTGCCGTTCGGGGGCTGTATCGAGTTTTCACCGTCTAACGCCATATGTTCAAGCCTAAGTTTAGAAATATGGAAATTACCATCGTATTCTCAAATCGGGTGTCCCGCGGCGGCGGGGTCAGTTCTCACGATTTACATTGGACCCATGGGAGTTGTTGGCGCCACCCACGGGGCCGTTTTGGGTTTTCACCCTCTAACGCCATGTTTTCAAACTAACGTCTAGAAATATGAAAATTATCATCATATTATCAAACTGGGAGTCCCTTGGCTGCGAGATCGGTTCCCACGAGTTATATTGGTCCCGTGGGAGGGGTTGACTCCACCCACGGGGCCGTTCGGGGGCTGTTTTGGGTTTCCACCCTCTAACGCCATGTTTTCAAGCCTAAGTCTAGAAATATGCAAATTACCGGTTTATTCTATAACCAGGAGTCATGCGGCTGCGGGGTCTGTTACCACGAGTTACATTGGTCCCGTGGGAGGTGTTGACGCCACCCACAAGGCCGTTCGGGGGCTATTTTGGGTTTTCACCCTCTAACGCCGTGTTTTCAAGGATAAGTATAGAAATATGAAAATTACCGTCGTATTCTCAAACCGGGAGTCCCGTGGTTGCGGGATCAGTTCCCACGAGTTATATTGGTCCCGTGGGAGGTGTTGGCGCCACTCATGAGGCCGTCCGGGGGCTGTTTGGGGTTTTCAGCCTCTAACGCCAAGTTTTTAAGCCTGAGCCTCTAAATATGCAAATTATCGTCATATTCTCAAATTGGGAGTCCCCCGGCTGCGGGGTCAGTTCCTACGAGTTACATTGGTCTCATGGGAGTTGTTGGCACCACCCACGGGGCCGTTCGGGGGCTATTTTAAGTTTTCACCCTCTAATGTCATGTTTTCAAGCCTAAGTCTAGAAATATTGAAATTACCATCGTATTCTCAAATTGGGAGTCCCGCGGGTGCAGAGTCAATTCCCACGAGTTGCATTGATCCCGTGGGAGGTGTTGGCCCCACCCACAGGGCCGTTCGGGGGCTGTTTTGTGTTTTCACCCTATAACGTCATGTTTTCAAGCCTAAGTCTAGAAATTTGCAAATTACCATTGTATTCTTAAACTGGGAGTCCCGCGGCTGCGGGGTCAGTTCCCACGAGTTACATTGGTCCCGTGGGAGGTGTTGGCGCCAGCCACGGGGACTTCCGGGGGCTATTTTTGGTATTTACCCTCTAAAAGGATGTCTTCAAGACGAAGCTTAAAAATATGCAAATTACCATCGTATTCTCCAACTGCGAGTCCCACAGCTACGACGTCAGTTCCCACGAGTTACATTGGGATCGTGGGAGGTGTTGGCACCACCCACATGGCCGTTATGGGGCTGTTTCGGGTTTTCTCCCTCTAATGCCATGTTTTCTAGCCTAAGTCTAGAAATATTCAAATTACCGTCGTATTCTCAAATCGGAAGTCCAGCGGCCACGGGGTTAGTTCCCAAGAGTTACATTGGTCCAATGGGAGGTGTTGGAACCACCCACGGGGCTGTTCGAGGGATGTTTCGGGTTTTGACCCTCTAATGCCATGTTTTCAAGCCTAAGTCTAGAAATAAGAAAATTACTATCGTATTCTTAGATCAGGAGTCCCGCGATTGCGAGGTCAGTTCCCACGAGTTACATTGGTCCCGTGGGAGGTGTTGGCGTCACCCATGGGGCCGTCTGGGGGTTGTTTTGGGTTTTCACCCTCTAACGCCATGTTTTTATGCCGAAGTCTATAAATATGCAAATTATCGTCGTATTCTTAAATCGGGAGTCCCGCGGCTACGGGGTCAGTTCCCACGAGTTATGTTGGTCTCATGGGAGGTGTTGGCACTACCCAAGGGGCCGTTCGGGTGCTGTTTCGGGTTATCACCATCTAACGCCATGTTTTCATGCGTAAGTATAGAAATATGCAAATTACCATCGTATTCTCAATCCGAGAGTCCCGTGGCTGCGGGGTCAGTTCCCAAGAGTTGCATTAGTCTCGTGGGAGGTGTTGGCCCCACCCACGGTGGCCGTCCGGGAGCTGTTTCGGGTTTTCCCCCTCTAACACCATGTTTTCAAGCCTAAGTCTAGAAATATGCAAATTACCGTCGTATTCTCAAACCCGGAGTCCCACGGCTAGGGGGTCATTTCCCACGAGTTACATTGGTCTAATGGGAGGTGTTGGCGCCACCCACAGGGTCGTTCTGGGGCTATTTCGAGTTCACCCTCTAACGCCATGTCTTCAAGCCTAAGTCTAGCAATATGCAAATTATAGTCGTATTCTCAAAATGGGAGTCCCGTGGCTGGGAGGTGAGTTCCCACAAGTTACATTGGTCCCGTGGGAGGTGTTGGCGCCACCCCTCGGGGTTGTTTCGAGTTTTCACCCTCTAACGCCATGTTTTAAAGCTTAAGTCTAGAAATATGCAAATTACCATGGTATTCTCAAACCGAGAGTCCCACGGCGAAGGGGTCAGTTCCCACAAGTTACATTGGTCCCGTGGGAGGTGTTGGCGCCACCGAAGGGGCCGTTCGGGGGCTGTTTCGGGTTTTCACCCTCTAACGCTATGTTTTCAAGCCTAAGTCTAGAAATAGACAAATTACCATCTTATTCTCAAATCGAGAGTCCCGCGGCTATGGGGACAGTTCCCACGAGTTACATTGGTCCCGTGGGAGGTGTTGGCGCCACCCACGGGGCCGTTCGGGGGCTGTTTTGAGTTTTCACCCTCTAATGTCATGTTTTCAAACCTAAGTCTAGAAATATGAAAATTACCATCGTATTCACAAACCGGGAGTCCCGTGGCTGCAGGGTCAGTTCCCACGAGTTACATTGGTCCCGTGGGAGATGTTGGCACCACCCACGGGGCCGTTCGGGGAATGTTTTAGGTTTTTACCCAACAACTTCATGTTTTAAAGCCTAAATCTAGAAATATGCAAATTACCATCATATTCTTAAACTGGGAGCCCCGCGGTTGCGGGGTCAGTTCCCAGGAGTTACATTGGTCCCATGGGAGGTGTTGGCGCCACCCACGGGGCCGTCCGGGGGCTATTTTGGGCCTCTAACGCCATATTTTCAAGCCGAAGTCTAAAAATATGCAAATTACCATCATATTCTCAAATTGGGAGTCCCGCAGCTGTGGGGTCAGTTCCCACGAGTTACACTGGACTCGTGGGAGGTGTTGGCACCACCCACGGGGCCGTTTGGGGGCTGTTTTGGGTTTTCTCCCTCTAACGCCTTATTTTCTAGCCTAAGTCTAGAAATATGCAAATTATCGTTATATTATCAAACCGGGAGTCCCGCGGCCGCGGGGTTAGTTCCCACGAGTTACATTGGTCCCGTGGGAGGTGTTGGCGCCACCCACGGGGCCGTTCGGAGGATGTTTTGGGTTTTCAGTCTCTAACGCCATATTTTCAAGCCTAAGTCTAGAAATAAGAAAATTACTATCGTATTCCTAGGTTGGGAGTCCCGCGGTTGCAGGGTCAGCTCCCACGAGTTACATTGGTCCCGTGTGAGGTGTTGGCGCCACCCATGGGGCCGTCCGGGGGTTGTTTTGGGTTTTCACCCTCTAACGCCATGCTTTTAATCCGAAGTCTATAAATATGCAAATTACTGTCGTATTCTCAAATCGGGAGTCCCGCGGCTGCGGGCTCAGTTCCCACGAGTTACGTTGGTCTCGTGGGAGTTGTTGGCACTACCCACGGGGACGTCCGGGGGCTATTTTTGGTTATCACCATCTAACGCCATGTCTTCAAGCGTAAGTATAAAAATATGCAAATTACCATCGTATTCTCAAACCGAGAGTCCCGTGGTTTGGGGTGAGTTCCCAAGAGTTACATTGGTCTCGTGGGAGGTATTGGCGCCACCCATGGTGGCCGTCCAGAACTGTTTCGGGTTTTCACCCTCTAACGCCATGTTTTCAATCCTAAGTCTAGAAATATGAAAATTACCATCGTATTCTCAAATAGGGAGTCCCGCGGCTGCGGGGTTAGTTCCCACGAGTTACATGATCCCATGGGAGGTGTTGGCGCCACCCACGGGGCCGTCCAGGGACTGTTTCGGGTTTTCACCCTCTAACACATCTCTTCAAGCCTAAGTATAGAAATATGTAAATTACCATCGTATTCTCAAATCGGGAGTCCCACAGTCGCGAGGTCAGTTCCCACGAGTTACATTGGTCCCATGGGATGTGTTGGCGCCACCCACAGGCCCGTTCGGGGGCTATTTCTGGTTTTCACCCTCTAACGCCATGTTTTCAAGCCAAAGTCTAGAAATATGTAAATTATCATCCTATTCTCAGACCGAGAGTCCCGCGGCTGTGGGGTCAGTTCCCACGAGTTACACTGGTCCCGTAAGAGGTGTTGGCGCCACCCACGGGTCCGTCCGGGGGCTGTTTTGGGTTTTCACCCTCTAAAGCCATGTTTTCATGCCTAAGTCTAGAAATATGCAAATTACCATCATATTCTCAAACCGGGAGTCCCGCGGCTATGGGGTCATTTCCCACGAGTTACATTGGTCCCGTGGGAGGTGTTGGCGCCACCCACGAGGCCGTTGGGGGGCTATTTCGGGCTTTCACCCTCTGATGCCATGTTTTCAAGCCTAAGTCTAGAAATATGAAAATTACCATTTTATTCTCAAACCGAGAGTCCCACGGCTGCGGGGTCAGTTTCCACAAGTTACATTGGTCCTGTGGGAGGTGTTGGCACCACCCATGGGACCATCCAGGGGCTGTTTATGGTTTTCACCCTCTAATTACATGTTTTTAAGCCTAAGTATAGAAATATGAAAATTACCGTCATATTCTCAAATCGGGAGTCTCGCAGATGTGGGGTGAGTTCCCATGAGTTACATTGGTCCGGTGGGATGTGTTGGCGCCACTCACGGGGCCGTCCGGGGGCTATATCGGGTTTTCACCCTCAAATGCCATGTTTTCAAGCCTAAGTCTAGAAATATGAAAATTACTATCGTATTCTTAGACCGGAAATCCCACGGTTGCGGGGTCAGTTCCCACGAGTTACATTGCTCCCGTGGGAGGTGTTGGCGCCACCCATGGGGTCACCCGGGGCTGTTTTGGGTTTTCACCCTCTAACGCCATGTTTTTAAACCAAAGTCTATAAATATGTAAATTACCATCATATTCTCAAATCGGGAGACCCGTGACTACGGGATCAGTTCCCACGAGTTACGTTGGTCTCCTGGGAGGTGTTGGCACTACCCACGTGGCCGTCCGGGGGCTGTTTCGAGTTTTCACCCTCTAACGCCATGTTTTCAAGCGTAAGTCTAGACATATGCAAATTACCATCATATTCACAAACCGAGAGTCCCGTGGCTACGGGGTCAGTTCCCAAGAGTTACATTGGTCTCGTGGGAGGTGTTGGCGCCACCCACGGGGCCGTCCGGTGGCTGTTTCGGGTTTTCACCCTCTAACGCCATGTTTTCAATCCTAAGTCTAGAAATATGCAAATTACCATCATATTCTCAAACCAGGAGTCCCGCGGCTGCGGGGATAGTTCCCACGAGTTACATTGGTCTTATGGGAGGTGTTGGCGCCACCCTCGGGGCCGTTCGGGGGCTGTTTCGAGTTTTCATCCTCTAACACCATGTTTTCAAGCCTAAGTATAGAAATATGCAAATTACCGTCGTATTCTCATACCGAGAGTCCCACGGCTGTGGGGTCAGTTCCCACGAGTTACATTGGTCCCGTGGTAGGTGTTGGCGCCACCCACAGGGCCGTTCGGGGGCTATTTCGGGTTTTCACCCTCTAACGCCGTGTTTTCAAGCCTAAGTCTAGAAATATGTAAATTACCGTCGTATTCTCAGACCGGGAGTCCCGCTGTGGTAGGGTCTTTTCCAAAGAGTTACATTGGTCTCGTGGGAGGTGTTGGCACCACCCATGGGGCCGTTCGGGGGATGTTTCGGGTTTTCACCCTCTAACGTCATGTTTTCAATCCTAAGTCTTGAAATATGCAAATTAACTTCATATTCTCAAACCAGGAGTCCCGCGGCTACGGGGATAGTTCCCACGAGTTACATTGCTCTTATGGGAGGTGTTGGCGCCACCCTCGGGGCCGTTCGGGGGATGTTTCGAGTTTTCACCCTCTAACACCATGTTTTCAAGCCTAAGTATAGAAATATGCAAATTACCGTTGTATTCTCAAATAGGGAGTCCCGCGGCTGCGGGGTCAGTTACCACGAGTTACATTGGTCCCGTGGTAGGTGTTGGCGCCACCCACAGGGCCGTCCGGGGGCTATTTCGGGTTTTCACCCTCATACGCCATGTTTTCAAGCGTTAGTCTAGAAATAGATAACTTACCGTCGTATTCTCAGACCGGGAGTCCCGCGGCTACGGGGTCAGTTCGCACGAGTTACATTGGTCCCATGGGAGGGGTCGGCGCCACCCATGGGGCCGTTCAGGGGATATTTTGAGTTTTCACCCTCTAACGCCATGTTTTCAACCCTAAGTCTAAAAATATGCAAATTACCATCGTATTCTCAAATCGGGAGTCCCGTGGCCGCGGGGTCCGTTTCTACTAGTTACATTGGTCCCGTGGGAGGTGTTGGCGCCACCCATGGGGCCGTTCGGGGGATGTTTCGGGTTTTCACCCTCTAACGTCATGTTTTCAATCCTAAGTCTAAAAATATACAAATTACCATCGTATTCTCAAATCGAGAGTCCCGCGGCGGCGGGGTCAGTCCCAAGAGTTACATTGGTCCCGTGGGAGGTGTTGGCACCACCCATGGGACCATTTCGAGTTTTCATCCACTAACGCCATGTTTTTCATCCTATGTCTAGAAATATGAAAATTACCATCGTATTCTCAAACCGGCAGTCCCGCGGCTGCGGGGTCAGTTCCCACGAGTTACATTGGTCCAGATGGGGGGGGTTGGCGCCACCCACGGGGGCGTCCGGGGGATTTTTGGGTTTTCACCCTCTAACGCCATGTTTTCAAGCCTAAGTCTAGAAATAAGAAAATTACTATCGTATTCCTAGATTGGGAGTCCCGCGGTTGTGGGGTCAGTTTCCACGAGTTACATTGGTCCCATGTGAGGTGTTGGCACCACCTATGGCGCCGTCCGGGGGCTATTTTGGGTTTTCACCCTCTAATGCCATGTTTTTAATCCAAAGTTTATAAATATGCAAATTACCATCGTATTCTCATATTGGGAGTCCCGCGGCTGGGAGGTCAGTTCCCTCGAGTTACGTTGGTCTCGCGTGAGGTGTTGGCACTACCCACGGGGCCGTCCGGGGGCTGTTTTGGGTTATCACAATCTAACGCCATTTCTTCAAGCGCAAGTATATAAATATGCAAATTACCATCGTATTCTCAAACCGAGAGTCCCGTGGTTGCGGGGTGAGTTCCCAAGAGTTACACTGGTCTCGTGGGAGGTATTGGCACCACCCGCGGTGGCCGTCCGGGAGATGTTACGGGTTTTCACCCTCTAACGCCAAGTTTTAAAGCCTAAGTCCATAAATATGCAAATTTCCATCGTATTCTCACACTAGGAGTCCCGCGACTGCGGGGTTTGTTCCCACGAGTTACATTGGTCAGATGGGAGGTGTTGGCGCCATCCAAGGGGTCGTCTGAGGGCTATTTTGGGTTTCACCCTCTAACGCCATGTTTTCAAGCCTAAGTATAGAAATATGAAAATTACCGTCGTATTCTCAAACTGGTAGTCCCGCGGCTGTGGGTTCAGTTCCCACGAGTTATATTGGTCCCGTGGGAGGTGTTGGCACCACCCACGGGGCCGTCCGAGGGCTATTTCTGGTTTTCACCCTCTAACGCCATGTTTTCATGCCTAAGTTTAGAAATATGAAAATTACCATCGTATTCTTAAACCGGGAGTTCCGCAGCTGCGAGGTCAGTTCGCACGAGTTACATTGGTCCCGTGGGAGGTGTTGGCACCACCCACGGGGCCGTCCGGGGGCTGTTTTGGGTTTTGACCCTCTAACGCCATGTTTTCAATCCTAAGTATAGAAATATATAATTATTATCGTATTCTCAAACCAGTAGTACCGCGGCTATGGGTTCAGTTCCCACGAGTTACATTAGTCCTGTGGGAGGTGTTGGAGCCACCCACGGGGCCATTCGGGGGCTATTTTAGGTTTTCACCCTCTGACGCAACGTTTTCAAGCCTAAGTCTAGAAATATGCAAACTACCATCGTATTCTCATACTGGGAGTTCCACGACTGTAGAGTCAAATCCCACGAGTTACATTGGTCAGGTGGACGGTGTTGGCTCCACCCATGGGGGCGTTCGGGGGCTGTTTCGGGTTTTCACCCTCTAACACCATGTTTTCAAGATTAAGTCTAGAAATATGCATATTTCCAGCATATTCCCAAAATGGGAGTCCTGCGGCTGCAGGGTCAGTTCCCACAAGTTACATTGGTCCCATGGGAGGTGTTGGCGCCACCCACAGGGCCGTCCAGGGGTTATTTCGGGTTTTCACCCTCTAACGCCATGTATTAAAGCCTAAGGTTAGTAATATGCAAATTACCGTCGTATTCTAAAAATTGGAGTCCCGCGGCTGGGGTGTCAGTTCCTAGGAGTTACATTGGTCCCGTGGGAGGTATTTGCGCCACCCTAGGGGCTGTTACAAGTTGTCACGCTCTAACACCATGTTTTCAAGCCTAAGTCTAGAAATAAGCAATTTACCATCGTATTCTCAAACTAGGAGTCCCGCAGCTGCTGGGTTAGTTCCTATGAGTTACATTGATCTCGTGGGAGGTGTTGGCACCACCTACGGGACCGTTCGACGGCTGTTTTGGGTTTTCACCCTCTAATTCCATATTTTCAAGCCAAAGTATAGAAATATGCAAATTACGGTCATATTCTCAAATCGGGAGTCCCGCGGATGTGGGGTCAGTTCCCACGAGTTACATTGGTCCCGTGGGAGGTGTTGGCGCCACCCACGGGGCCGTCCGGGGGCTGTTTCGGGTTTTCACCCTCAAAACGCCATGTTTTCAAGCCTATGTCTAGAAATATGCAAATTATCGTCGTATTCTCAAACCGGGAGTCCCGCTACTACGGGGTCAGTTCCTACGAGTTACATTGGTCCCGTGGGAGGTGTTGGCGCCACTTACGGGGCCGTTCGTGGGCTGTTTTGGGTTTTCTCCCTCTAACGCCATGTTTTTAAGCCTAAATCTAGAAATACACAAATTACCATCGTATTCTCAAACTGGCAGTCCCGTGACTGTGGGGTCAGTTCCCATGAGTTACATTGGACCCATGGGAGGTGTTGGCCCCCCCCACGGGGCCGTCCGTGGGCTGTTTTGGGTTTTCTCCCTATAACGCCATGTTTTCAAGCCTAAGTATAGAAATATACGAATTGACGTCGTATTCTCAAACCGACAGTCCCACGACTGTGGGTTCAGTTCCCACGAGTTACATTGGTCCCATGGAAGGTGTTGGCACCACCCACGGGGCCGTCCTGGGGCTATTTCGGGTTTTCACCCTCTAATGCCATGTTTTCAAGCCTAAGTCTAGAAATATGAAAACCATAGTCGTATTCTCAAACAGGGAGTCCCGCTACTACGGGGTCAGTTCCTACGAGTTACATTGGTCCCGTGGGAGGTGTTGGCGCCACTTACGGGGCCGTTCGTGAGCTGTTTTGGGTTTTCTCCCTCTAACGCCATGTTTTCTAGCCTAAGTCTAGAAATATGCAAATTACCTTCTTATTCTAAAACTAGGAGTCCTGCAGCTCCGGGGTCAGTTCCCACGAGTTACATTGGTCTCATGGGAGGTGTTGCCGCCACCAATAAAGCCGTTCGGGGGCTATTTTGGGTTTTCATCCTCTAACACCACGTTTTCAAGCCTAAGCCTAGAAATATGCAAATTTCCATCCTATTCTCGAATCGCAAGTCCCACGGGTGCGGGGTCAGTTCCTACGAGTTACATTGGTCCTGTGGTGTTGGCGCCACCCACGGGGCCGTTCGGGGGCTGATTCGGGTTTTCACCCTCTAATGCCATGTTTTCAAGCCTAAGTCTAGAAATATGCAAATTACCGCATATTTTCAAATCGAGTGTCCCGCGGCAGCGGGGTCAGTCCCACGAGTTACATTGGTCCCGTGGGAGGTGTTGGCGCCACCCACGGGGCCGTTTCTAGTTTTCACCCACTAACGCCATGTTTTTTAGCATATGTCTAGAAATACGCAAATTACCATCATATTCTCAAACCGGGAGTCCCGCGGCTGCGGGGTCAGTTCCCACGAGTTACATTGGTCGAGTGGGAGGGGTTGGCGACACCCACAGGGCCCTCCAGGGGCTGTTTCGGGTTTTCTCCCTCTAACGCCATGTTTTCATGCCTAAGTCTTGAAATATGAAAATTACCGTCGTAATCTCATACCAGGAGTCCTGCGGCTGTGATTTCAGTTCCCAAGAGTTATATTGGTCCCGTGGGAGGGGTTGGCTCCACCCACAGGGCCGTTGGGGGCTGCTTTGAGTTTTCACCCTCTAACACCAAGTTTTCAAGACTAAGCCTAGAAATATGGAAATTACCATCGAATTCTCAAACCGGGAGTCCCGTGGCTGCGGGGTCAGTTCCCACGAGTTACATTGGTCCCGTGCGAGGTGTTGGCACCACTCACAGGGCTGTCCGGGGGCTATTTGGGTTTTCACCCTCTAACGCCATGTTTCCAAGCCTAAGTCTAAAAGTATGCAAATTACCATCGTATTCTCAAACTGGGAGTCCCGCTGCTACGGGGAAGTTCCTACGAGTTACATTGGTCTCGTGGGAGGTATTGGCTCCTCTCACGAAGCCGTTCGGGGGCTATTTCGGCTTTTCCACCTCTAACGCCATGTCTTCAAGCCTAAATCTAGAAATACGTAAATTACCATCGTATTCTCAAACTGGGAGTCCCGCGGTTGTGTGTTTAGTTTCCACGAGTTACATTAGTCCCATGGGAGGTGTTGGCGCCACCCACGGAGCCGTCTGTGGACTATTTTAGGTTTTCAACCTCTAACACCATGTTTTCAAGCCTAAGTCTAGAAATATTCAGAATACCTTCGTATTCTCAAACCAGGAGTCCCGGGGCTGGGGGGTCAGTTGCCACGAGTTACAATGGTCCCGTGGGAGGTGTTGGCCCCAGCCACGGGGCATTTCAGGGGCTATTTTAGGTTTTTACCCTCTAACACCATGTTTTCAAGACAAAGTCTAGAAATATGTAAATTACCATCCTATTCTCAAACCGGGCGTCCCACGGCTGTGGGGTCAGTTCCCACGGGTTACATTGGTCCCGTGGGAGATGTTGGCGCCACCCATGGGGCCGTTCGGGGGCTGTTTCGGGTTTTCACGCTCTAATGCCTTGTTTTCTAGCCTAAGTCTAGAAATATGAAAATTATAGTCGTATTCTTAAACCGGGAGTCTCACGGCTACAGGGTCAGTTCCCACGAGTTACATTGGTACCGTGGGAGGTGTTGGCACCACCCACGGGGACGTGCGAGGATTGTTTTGGTTTTTCACCTTCTAACGCCATGTTTTCTCTCCTACGTCTAGAAATATGCAAATTACCTTCGTATTCTCAAACTAGGAGTCCCACATTTGCGAGGTCAGTTCCCACGAGTTACATTTGTCCCGTGGGAGGTGTTGGCGCCACCCGCGGGGCCGTCATGGGGCTATTTTGGGTTTTCACCCTCTAACGCCATGTTTTCAAACCGAAGTCTAAAAATATACAAATTACCTTCGTATTCTCAAACTGGGAGTCCCGCAGCTGCGGGGTCAGTTCCCACGAATAACATTGGTCTCGTGGGAGTGTTGGCAGCACCCACGGGGCCGTTTGAGGGCTATTTCTGGTTTTCTCCATCTAACGCCATGTTTTCTAGCCTAAGTCTAGAAATACTCAAATTACCATTGTATTCTCAAACAGGGAGTCCCGCTAC
The DNA here is from genome assembly GCA_949130495.1 of Sambucus nigra. Taxonomy (NCBI): domain Eukaryota; kingdom Viridiplantae; phylum Streptophyta; class Magnoliopsida; order Dipsacales; family Adoxaceae; genus Sambucus; species Sambucus nigra. The sequence continues at coordinate 728,996,498 of OX422209.1, read as the reverse complement.
TACAGGGTCAGTTCCTACAAGTTACATTGGTCCCGTGGGAGGTGTTGGCGCCACTTACGGGGCCGTTCGTGGGCTATTTTGGGTTTTCTCCCTCTAACGCCATGTTTTTAAGCCTAAATCTAGAAATACACAAATTACCATCGTATTCTCAAACTGGGAGTCCCGTGACTTTGGGGTCAGTTCCCATGAGTTACATTGGACCCATGGGAGGTGTTGGCGCCCCCCACTGGGCCGTCCGTGGGCTGTTTTGGGTTTTCTCCCTATAACGCCATGTTTTCAAGCCTAAGAATAGAAATATACGAATTGACGTCGTATTCTCAAACCGGCAGTCCCACGACTGTATGTTCAGTTCCCACGAGTTACATTGGTCCCATGGGAGGTGTTGGCGCCACCCACGGGGCCGTCCTGGGGCTATTTTGGGTTTTCACCCACTAATGCCATGTTTTCAAGCCTAAGTCTAGAAATATGAAAACTATAGTCGTATTCTTAAATCGGGAGTCCCGCGGCTGCCGGGTCAGTTCCCACGAGTTACATTGGTCTCGTAGGAGGTGTTGGCGCCACCACGGGGACGTACGGGGGCTGTTTTGGGTTTTCACCCTCTAACGCATGTTTTCTAGCCTAAGTCTAGAAATATGCAAATTACCTTCTTATTCTAAAACTAGGAGTCCTGCAGCTGCGGGGTCAGTTCCCACGAGTTACATTAGTCTCATGGGAGGTGTTGCCGCCACCAACAAGGCCGTTCGGGGGCTATTTTGGGTTTTCATCCTCTAACACCACATTTTCAAGCCTAAGCCTAGAAATATGCAAATTGCCATCCTATTCTCAAATCGGAAGTCCCACGGCTGTGGGGTCAGTTCCTACGAGTTACATTGGTCCTGTGGTGTTGGCGCCACCCACGGGGCCGTTCGGGGGCTGTTTTGGGTTTTCACCCTCTAACGCCATGTTTTCAAGCCTAAGTCAAGAAATATGCAAATTACCGCATATTCTCAAATCGAGAGTCCCGCGGCGGCGTGGTCTGTCCCACGAGTTACATTGGTCCCGTGGGAGGTGTTGGCGCCACCCACGGGGCCGTTTCGAGTTTTCACCCACTAACGCCATGTTTTTTAGCATATGTCTAGAAATATGCAAATTACCATCGTATGCTCAAACCGGGAGTCCCGCGGCTGCAGGGTCAGTTCCCACGAGTTACATTGGTCTAGTGGGAGGGGTTGGCGACACCCACAGGGCCGTCCAGGGGCTGTTTCGGGTTTTCTCCCTCTAACGCCATGTTTTCATGCCTAAGTCTTGAAATATGCAAATTACCATCTTATTCTCATACCAGGAGTCCTGCGGCTGCGGTTTCAGTTCCCAAGAGTTATATTGGTCCCGTGGGAGGGGTTGGCGCCACCCACAGGGCCGTTTGGGGACTGCTTTGAGTTTTCACCCTCTAACACCATGTTTTCAAGACTAAGCCTAGAAATATGGAAATTACCATCGAATTCTCAAACCGGGAGTCCCGTGGCTACGAGGTCAGTTCCCACGAGTTACATTGGTCCCGTGCGAGGTGTTGGCACCACTCACAGGGCCGTCCGGGGGCTGTTTGGGTTTTCACCCTCTAACGCCATGTTTCCAAGCCTAAGTCTAAAAGTATGCAAATTACCATCGTATTCTCAAACTGGGAGTCCCGCTGCTATGGGGAAGTTCCTACGAGTTACATTGGTCTCGTGGGAGGTATTGGCTCCTCTCACGGGGCCGTTCGGGGGCTGTTTCGTCTTTTCCACCTCTAACGCCATGTCTTCAAGCCTAAATCTAGAAATACCTAAATTACACTCGTATTCTCAAACTGGGAGTCCCGCGGTTGCGGGTTTAGTTTCCATGAGTTACATTAGTCCCGTGGGAGGTGTTGGCGCCACCCACGGGGCCGTCCGTGGACTATTTCAGGTTTTCAACCTCTAACACCATGTTTTCAAGCCTAAGTCTAGAAATATTCAGAATACCATCGTATTCTCAAACCAGGAGTCCCAGGACTGGGGGTCAGTTGCCACGAGTTACATTGGTCCCGTGGGAGGTGTTGGCCCCAGCCACGGGGCATTTCAGGGGCTATTTTGGGTTTTTACCCTCTAACACCATGTTTTCAAGACAAAGTCTAGAAATATGTAAATTACCATCCTATTCTCAAACCGGGCGTCCCACGGCTGTGGGGTCAGTTCCCACGGGTTACATTGGTCCCGTGGGAGATGTTGGCGCCACCCATGGGGCCGTTCGGGGTCTGTTTCGGGTTTTCACGCTCTAACGCCTTGTTTTCTAGCCTAAGTCTAGAAATATGAAAATTATAGTCATATTCTTAAACCGGGAGTCTCACGGCTACAGGGTCAGTTCCCACGAGTTACATTGGTACCGTGGGAGGTGTTGGCGCCACCCATGGGGACGTACGGGGGCTGTTTCGGGTTTTCACCCTCTAACGCCATGTTTTCTCGCCTACGTCTAGAAATATGCAAATTACCTTCGTATTCTCAAACTAGGAGTCCCGCATTTTCGGGGTCAGTTCCCACGAGTTACATTTGTCCCGTGGGAGGTGTTGGCGCCACCCGCGGGGCCGTCCGGGGGCTATTTTGGGTTTTCACCCTCTAACGCCATGTTTTCAAACCGAAGTCTAAAAATATGCAAATTATCGTCGTATTCTCAAACTGGGAGTCCCGGAGCTGCGGGGTCAGTTCCCACGAGTAACATTGGTCTCGTGGGAGTGTTGGCAGCACCCACGGGGCCGTTTGAGGGCTGTTTCTGGTTTTCTCCATCTAACGCCATGTTTTCTAGCCTAAGTCTAGAAATACTCAAATTACCATCGTATTCTCAAACAGGGAGTCCCACAGTTGCGGGTTCAATTCCCACGACTTAAAATGGTCCCGTGGGAGGTGTTGGCGCCACCCATGGGGCCGTTCGGGGGCTGTTTTGGGTTTTCACCTCTAATTCCATGTTTTCAAGCCTAAGTATTGAAATATGCAAATTACCGTTGTATTCTCAAATCGGGAGTCCTGCGGATATGGGGTCAGTTCCCACGAGTTACATTGGTCCGGAGGGAGGTGTTGGCTCCACCCCCGGGGCCGTCCGAGAGCTGTTTCGGGTTTTCACCCTCAAACACCATGTTTTCAAGCCTAAGTCTAGATATATGCAGATTACTATTGTATTCTTAGACTTGGAGGGCCGCGGTTGCGGGGTCAGTTCCCACGAGTTACATTGGTCCCGTGTTAGGTGTTGGCGCCACCCATGGGGTCGTCCGGGGGATGTTTTTGGTTTTCACCCTCTAACGCCATGTTTTTAAGCTGAAGTCTATAAATACGCAAATTACCATCTTAATCTCAAATCGGGAGTCCAACGGCTGCGGGGTCAGTTCCCACGAGTTACGTTGGTCTCGTGGGAGGGGTTGGCGCCAGTCACGGGGAAGTTCAATGCCTATTTTGGGTTTTCACCCTCTAACGCCAAGTTTTCAAGACTAAGTCTAGAAATATGCAAATTACCTTCTTATTCTAAAACTAGGAGTCCTGCAGCTGCGGGGTCAGTTCCCACGAGTTACATTGGTCTCATGGGAGGTGTTGCCGCCACCAACAAGGCCGTTCGGGGGCTATTTTGGGTTTTCATCCTCTAACACCACATTTTCAAGCCTAAGCCTAGAAATATGCAAATTTCCATCCTATTCTCAAATCGGAAGTCCCACGGCTGCGGGGTCAGTTCCTACGAGTTACATTGGTCCTGTGGTGTTGGCGCCACCCACGGGGCCGTTCGGGGGTTGTTTCGGGTTTTCACCCTCTAACGCCATGTTTTCAAGCTTAAGTCTAGAAATATGCATATTAACATCGTATTCCCAAAACGGGAGTACTGCGGCTTCGGGGTCAGTTCCCACGAGTTACATTGGTCCCATGGGCGCTGTTGGCGCCAACCACAGGGCCGTCCAGGGGTTATTTCGGGTTTTCACCCTCTAACGCCATGTATTAAAGCCTAAGGCTAGAAATATGCAAATTACCATCGTATTCTGAAATCGGGAGTCCCGCGGATGTGGGGTCAGTTCCCATGAGTTACATTGGTCCCTTGGGAGGTGTTGGCACCACCCACGGGGCCGTCCGGGGGCTGTTTCGGGTTTTCACCCTCAAATGCCATGTTTTCAAGCCTAAGTCTAGAAATATGCAAATTATCGTCATATTCTTAAACCGGGAGTCTCGCGACTGCAGGGTCAGTTCCCACGGGTTACATTGGTCCCGTGGGAGGTGTTGGCGCCACCCATGGTGCCGTCCGAGGGCTGTTTTGGGTTTTCACCCTCTAGCGCCATGTTTTCAAGCCGAAGTCTAGAAAGATGCAAATTACCGTCGTATTCTCAAACTGAGAGTCCCGCGGCTGCGGGGTCAGTTCCCACGAGTTACATTGGTCTCGTGGGAGGTGCTGGCGCCACCCACGGGGCTGTTCGGGGGCTATTTCGGGTTTTCACCCTCTAACGCCATGTTTTCTAGCCTAAGACTTGAAGTATGAAAATTTCTGTTGTATTCTCAAACCGAGAGTCCCGCAGCAGCGGTGTCAGTTCCCACGAGTTAGATTGGTCCCGTGGGAGGTGTTGGCGCCACCCACGGGGATGTACGGGGGCTGTTTCGGGTTTTCACCCTCTAATGCCATGTTTTCAAGCCTAAGTTTACAAATATGCAAATTACCATCGTATTCTCAAATAGCCAGTCCCGCGGCTGCAGGGTCAGTTCCCATGAGTTACATTGGTCCCATGGGAGGTGTTGGTGCCACCCACGGGGCCGTCCGGGGGATGTTTCGGGTTTTCACCCTCTAACGCCATGTTTTCAAGACTAAGTCCATAAATATGTAAATTACCATCGTATTCACAAACCAGGAGTCCCGCGGCTAGGGTATCAGTTCCCACGAGTTACATTGGTCTCGTGGGAGGTATTGGCGCCACACGAAGGGGCCATCCGGGGGCTATTTCGGGTTTTTAACCTCTAACACCATGTTTTCAATCTTAAGTCTTAAAATACGAATGACGCACCCCAACCCAGTTACTTATAATTAAGTTTGAAAGTTAAAGTGAGTCAAACCATAATTAATCTAACCAAACTATAATCACGAGTTTTGATTTCAGAGTCATCATTGTAAATTCATATAACTGAAAACCTTTTTACAACATCAGAGTAATCATGCCCATAAAAACTTTCTTGAAGGATAAGTTAACTTAATTACATCATTTACATTTACACAAAATCATAGTTTCTCCCATTCCTGGCTAACCCAACCCGACCTCCTAGATTTGGCAGTGACATCGCGTTACTTGAAAAATGTGAACATAGGAATCGTGAGCAAAATAGCCTAGTGAATGCATCACTACTATACTACTGCATGAATTTAAATGCAATAAATCATGTCCATATACTTATGTATTAACTTATCCGGCTCATTCATAATGAATGACCAACTTTTCCGAATCATGATTCACATATCCTGTCTAAATAGACAATTCTTCCCCATTCCTGGTCGAGGAGTAACCCCTTGTCATTAATAGAAAAATCTCCCCCATTCCTGGTCGAGGAGTAACCCCTCATTTCGATAAACCGAAATGAACAATTTCATATTCATTTTATTATGATCATACCAACAACACGATACAAATATCTCTTTCCAGTGAGTACGCTCACCTTGGTTGACAACTACGTATTCAAGTTTCCTTCTGGTGGAGCTGAACTTGGTTGATTAGGCCTTACACCTGTCAATCCAACTAAATCAGTACTGAAACTCAATCATAAATATTATTCAAACATAATTATGTAACTTTCCATGACTATACATCAACAATATATTTCCAATTAAGTCACATTCCATAAAACATAGGTAAAGGCAAACAATGATGTACATATTAATAAAGTTACGCACATTCAACCGTAGGAAATACCTTATGAGGAATTTATAACCAAAGTCAAGTAAACATGAAATTATACTCCTCAATGTATATACACATGAAACATGTACTCAAAGTACCCTTTGTAAGGACGAAATACAAACATTCATTCAAGGGGTACCCAGTATGGCCTGAAATTATGGTCTTACATACTTAACCATCCTATATTCCTAAATTGTACAAATACAGGGGTCCAACCTCATCAATATGAAAACATATATGAATATACTATCCAGTACAAGTGACGGTGTAATTTTTCAAGCTTCCTAGGGCAAGTTATGACCATTTCTCTACAACACAAGAAATCTTCCCTACAAGCTCGTCTACTATTCCTTCAACTTCCAAGAATTTTCATAATTTTTCTCCAGCATAACTTTCCATGATTTTCAACCCCTTTTCATTAAACATACTGAATCGTTCAGAATTAAAGTTTCATAATTGTTTGACTTCATTTTCTATCTCAAAAGCTTTACTAAACTCAGGGCATACCAAAATGAAGTATAAAAATAGAAACCATGTACCAACTTGAAATCATCATTACGGCCTAACCACAAGGAGATAAATTCTAATTTTTAGATATGATATGAATATATGAGTCTAATTTCATATCCAATTGGAATTTATCAATTATAGTAAGTACACAAATAGATATGAAAGTTTGAATACAAGGGGTTTCAATACAAAGCAATTTTAAGGGTTTCTACATTCAACTTAACATAAACTTGCATATAACCACGCATACACATAAAGGGCTGAAACTTTCGTAAATATATGATGATTTAGATCATATAAATTAATAATATAAGATAAATAACTAGAATTGTAATTAGGATTACCTTCAGGGCTTTTTACGTAATTTCTACGGATTTTTCTACACCTTTTCTCCTCACTTTTCCTTCCTAAACTTCTACCTTCTCTTTCCTTAAGCTTAAAACCCTTTCATGGCTGGTTTTGGCTGAAGGATAAGTCTATTTCAAGGGTATAAGTTCGGCCAAGTCTGCCTCCCAAGACAACCAATCAAATTAAACCATTTGGTTTAATAAAAGACAATTTACCCACTTAAGGGAATTGACATTTTTACCCCTTCTCGTAATTTCGACCTAACTTCTTCCTCGAGCATCCATTTGATGCACCGTTTGTTGTGTTACGAACCTAACTCACATGTCTACAACTATGTAGTTTTCACCTCAAGTCAATTATAATGTTACAATGGTCAAAACTAGTCTTAAACAGGAAAATTTCTATCGAAAATAACCAAATCTTGTGTTCGTACATAACTCGACATTTCATGATTTATGAAAGTAGGATTAGACTAAACATAAGCACTTAATATTAGATATACTAATAATACATTATTCATATCACATAATATAAACATGATTTAAATATAATTTATAAAAATTATATTCGGGTTGTCACAACTTCCCCCCTTAGAAAATTTCGTCCCCGAAATTTAATATAAAGGTCACTTACCAAACAAATGGGGATACTGTTTCTTCATGCTATCCTCCGTTTCCCAAGTTGATTCTTTAACTACATGGCTCACCACATAACTTTAACTAAGTGAATAACTTTATTTCTCAATACCTGCTCCTTACGATCAATAATTTCCAATGGTTCCTCGATGTACGACAAGTCTTCCTTCAGTTCAATTGGTTGAGTTTTCAACTGATGAGATGGATCCGCCAAATACTTACGAAGCATCGATACATGAAACACATCATGTAAACGGGATAAATCTGGAGGTAATGCTAGTCTATAAGCCAGGGGCCCAATTCTTTCCAACACTTCATATGGTCCAATGTATCTTGGACTTAGTTTCCCCTTTTTGCCAAATCTCATAACGCCTTTCCACGGTGAAATACGCAGGAATACAAAATCTCCCTTCTGAAATTCCAATGGATGCTTCCTCTTATCTGCATAAAATTTCTTCCTACTTTGCGCTATCTTTATCCGTTCCCGAATCATTTTGATCTTTTCAGTTGTCATATCTATCAATTCCGGACCCCAAATTTTTCTTTCACCTACTTCATCCCAACACAAAGGCGTCCTACATCTCCTCCCATATAAAGATTCATAAGGAGCCATACCAATGGTGGACTGATAACAATTATTATACGAGAATTCCATCAATGGAAAATGATCATCCCAACTACCTTTGAAGTCAAATACACAGGCTCATAACATGTCTTCTAATATTTGAATCGTCCTTTCTGATTTCCCATAAGTTTGTGGATGAAACGCAGTGCTGAACTTCAAACTTGTGCCCATGGCATTCTGGAGACGAGGCCAAAACTTAGAAGTGAACGTTGGATCTCTATCTGATACAATTGACACCGGTGCCCCATGTAAACGGATAATCTCATCAACGTACATACGTGCATACGTGTCAACAGTGTAGGTGGTCTTAACTGGGAGAAAATGAGCTGACTTCGTCAATCGGTCTACAATCACCCAAATAGAATCATGCCCCTTTGGTGACCGGGGTAATCCTGTAACAAAGTCCATCGTTATATGCTCCCACTTCCATTCCGGAATAGGCAAAGACTGCAATAATCCTGTCGGCTTCTGATGCTCTGCTTTCACTTGCTGGCATACTAAACATTTAGCTACAAACTCTGCAATCTCACGTTTCATATTGTTCCACCAGTAATATTCTTTCAAATCTCTGTACATTTTGGTACCTCCCAGATGCATAGAGTAAATAGAACTATGTGCCTCTTCTAATATATCTTTCTTTAAGGGTGGATCATTAGGTACACAAATCCTATTTTTATAACAGAACGATTCATCATTCTTAATTTCAAAGTCACTCTATTTACCATCAAGGACATCTTATTTCTTCTTCTTAAGGAATGGATCACTGGTCTGCAAATTTCGTATGCGCTCAGCCAATAAAGGTCTCACTGTGACATGTGCTAATAATCCTCCACTTTTTGAAAACTTCAATTCAATCCCCATCGATGCCAAGTCAAGAATATTTCCAACACGGGCACACTGTATGCAACCAAGCATCCCTGATGATTTTTGACTCAAAGCATCTGCTACTACATTGGCCTTCCCAGGGTGATGATGAATGGTACAGTCATAGTCTTTAATCAGCTCTATCCAATGCCTCTGTCTCAAATTCAGTTCTTTCTGTGTGAACAAGTATTTCAAACTTTGATGATCTGTAAATATCTCACAAGTTTCTCCATACAAGTAATGTCTCCACAACTTTAAAGAAAAAACAATGGCTGCTAGCTCCAGATCGTGTGTAGGGTAGTTTCGTTCATGTGTCTTTAATTGTCTCGAAGCATATGCTATTACCTTCCCATTCTCCATAAGAACACATCCTAACCCCTGAAATGAAGCGTCTGTATAGATCACAAAAGACTCATTCCCACATGTAATAGCAAGTATAGGGGCTGAAACCAACCGCTTCTTTAATTCTTTAAAACTCCTTTCGCATTCTTCATCCCACACAAACTTCACTTCTTTACGGGTCAACTTTGTCAATGGTAATGCTATTGCTGATAATCCCTTAATGAATCTGCGATAGTAACCTGCCAATCCTAGGAAACTCCTAATTTCTGTCACATTCTTAGGACTCTCCCATTCAACAATTGCTTCCACCTTCCTTGGATCAACATATATCCCATCTCCTGAGACAACGTGCCCTAAAAACACAATTTCATTCAACCAAAACTCACACTTGCTGAATTTAGCAAATAATTTCTTCTCTCTCAAAATCTGCAATACGAGTCTCAAATGTTTCTCATGTTCCTCCATGCTACGCGAGTAAATCATCACATCATCTATGAATACTATCACAAATGAATCAATGAAAGGGTGGAATACCCGGTTCATCAAATCCATAAAAACTTCTGGAGCATTAGTCAATCCAAAACGCATCACCAAAAACTCATAGTGCCCATATCGAGTCCGAAAAGATGTTTTGGAAATATCATTATCCTTCACTTTCAGTTGGTGGTAACCCGATCTCAAATCAATCTTGGAAAATAATGTGGCCCCCTGTAATTGGTCAAACAAGTCATCGATACGAGGTAGAGGGTACTTATTTCTAATATTCACCTTATTCAACTGCCGATAATCAATACATAATCGCATTGTCCCATCTTTCTTTTTCACAAATAACACTGGGGCTCCCCATGGCGAAACACTAGGCCGAATGAAACCTCTGCTTATCAGATCTTGTAATTGCACTTTTAATTCTTCCAACTCCGCTAGTGCCATTCTATATGGAGCAAGAGAAATTGGACCAGTACCTGGAATTAATTCAATAGAAAACTCTACTTCCCTATTGGGTGGCAATCCTGGCAATTCCTCTGGGAAGACATCAGAAAATTCTCTAACAACTGGTATATCTTCAACTTTAAGTGCTTCCTTACTAACATTAACCACATACGCTTAATACCCCGTACAACCCTTACTCAATAACTTTCTACTCTTTATTGCTGAGATAAGACAATTAGGGACAACATTCTTTCCCCAGTAAACTGGAACTCGGGTTCACCAGGAAGATGAAATGTAACTTCCTTTCCAAAACAATCAATGGAAGCATGATACGATGATAACCAATCCATCCTCAGTATAATATCAAAATCCCGAATGGCCAACGGTATCAAGTCAACATAGAAATCTCTCTCACCCATTCGTAAGACACAATCTTTATAAACATGCTCAACTAGAATTACACTTTCCATTGGGGTAGAAATATATAAGGCACAATTGAGGAATGAACATGGTCTACCCAAATATGAAACAATATCTAATTCCATAAATGAATGCGTAGATCCAGGATCAATGAGCGCATATAAATCTTTGGTTCTAATAGAAAGTTTACCTATAACCACTTCAGGTGTAGCATGGGCATCTTGTAGCGTCATCGCAAACACTCTTCCTCCTGCCCTTGATCCAGTTGCTTGTTCTGTACCTCTCCCCCTGGTTGCACTCCCAGGAGAAGATCCTTTATGAGGCCCCACACTACTGACTGAAACTTTTCTCGCTAACATAGGACAATTCTTTCTCAAATGACCCTTCTGGTGGCAGTTAAAACATTCTATATTCAGTAACTTTGGGCAATTTCTCTTTATATGACCTGATGCCCCACAAAAGAAACAAACATTCGGATCTCCTTGTGCTGAAACTCCTGAACCTCTTCCACCACTAGCTTCACCCCTTTGCAGACTACTTCCACCTCTACCCTGTTGGAATTTCTGCCCTCCAAACCTCGAATATTCTGTACGACTACTCTTTTGATAATTTCGATCAAATCTGCTTCTCTTTACACCTCGCTCTCGATTCCCTCTAGCTTCATTCACGTCCCTTTCTACTAGCATGTCTTTGTTCACCAAGGAGGAATAGTTAGAAGTCTCTAAAGCCAACAATCTAGATTTAATGACTAACTCAAGCCCATCGAGAAATCGGCTGCACATATCTTCCTCATTCCGTATAAACCTCGAAGCAAACCGAGATAAAGTTGTAAGTTTAGCTTCATATTCTCTAACTGTCACACTCCCTTGATTCAACAAGAAATATTCCTTCTCCTTTTGTTTTTGATACATCGGTGGGAAATACTTATCATACAAACCTTTGACAAAAGCATCCCATGAGATCAGATTCTCACCTCCTGGAGTAATTAACAAATGTTTTGTGGCATCCCACCAGTACTTAGCTTCTCCTTTCAGCATATACGTTGCCAAGGTCACTCGTTGATTTTCAGGCATTCTCATTACCCCAAAAATAAGTTCAATCTCTTTAACCCAGACTTCCGCCTCTGCGTGATCAACTTCTCCTTCGAACGATGGTGGGTTCATCTTAATAAATTTCTCATGTGAAGTACTTCTTTCTTCCCGGTGTATCACCTCCTCAGCCCTGGTCGAGGAGTAACCCCTTGTCATTAATAGACAAATCTCCCCCATTCCTGGTCGAGGAGTAACCCCTCATTTCGATAAACCGAAATGAACACTTTCATATTCATTTTATTATGATCATACCAACAACAGGATACAAATATCTCTTTCCAGTGAGTACACTCACCTTGGTTGACAACTACGTATTCAAGTTTCCTTCTGGTGGAGCTGAACTGGGTTGATTAGGCCTTACACCTGTCAATCCATATAAATCAGTATTGAACCTCAATCATAAATACTCTCCAAACTTCTTCTCGTACTGAACCCCTTCTCGTAATTTTGACCTAACTTCTTCCTCGAGCATCCGTTTGATGCACCGTTTATTGTGTTTCGACCCTAACTCACATGTCTACAACTATGTAGTTTTCACCTCAAGTCAATTATAATGTTACAATGGTCAAAACTAGTCTTAAACAGGAAAATTTCTATCGAAAATAACCAAATCTTGTGTTCGTACATAACTCGACATTTCATGATTTATGAAAGTAGGATTAGACTAAACATAAGCACTTAATATTAGATATACTAATAATACATTATTCATATCACATAATATAAACATGATTTAAATATAATTTTTCAAAATTATATTCGGGTTGTCACAACGAAAATCACCATCGTATTATCAAATCGAGAGTCCCGCGGCTGCGGGGTCAGTTTCCCCGAGTTACATTGGTCTCGTGAGCGGTGTTGGTGCCACCCACGGGGCCATCCGGGGGCTGTTTCGGGTTTTCACCCTCTAAAGCCATGTTTTGAAGCCTAATTCTAGAAATATAAAAATTATCGTCGTATTCTCAAACTGGGAGTCCCGCTGCTGCGGGGTCAGTTCCTACGAGTTGCATTGGTCTCGTGAGAGGTGTTGGCGCCTCTCACGGGGCCGTCCGGGAGCTATTTTGGGGTTTCAGCCTCTAACGCCACGTTTTCAAGCCTAAGTCCAGAAATATACAAATTACCGTCGTATACTCAAACTGGGAATCCCGCCGCTTTGGGGTCAGTTTCAATGAGTTACGATGATCCCATGGGAGGTGTTAGCGCCACCCACGGGCCGTCCAGGGGCTATATCGGGTTTTCAACTTCTAACACAATGTTTTCAAGCCTAAGTCTAGAAATATGCAAATTATAGTCATATTCTCAAATCGGGCGTCCCACGGCTGCGGGGTCAGTTCCCATGAGTTACATTGGTCTCGTGGGAGGTGTTGGCACCAGCAACGGGGCTGTTCGGGGTTGTTTTGGGTTTTAACCCTCTAACGCCATGTTTTCAAGCCTAAGTCTAGAAATATGCAAATTACCAACGTATTCTCAAACCGAGCGTCCCGCGGCTGCAAGGTCAGTTCCCACGAGTTACATTGGTCCCGTGGGAGGTGTTGGCGCCACCCACGGCGCCGTTCGGGGGCTGTTTTAGGTTTTCACCCTCTAACGCCATGTTTTCAAACCTAAGTCTAGAAATATGCAAATTACCAACGTATTCTCAAACCGGGAGTCCCGCGACTACGTTGTCAGTTCCCACAAGTTACGTTTGTCCCATGGGAGGTGTTGGCACCATCCACGATGCCGTTCGGGGGCTGTTTTGGGTTTTCACCCTCTAACGCCATGTTTTCAAGCCTAAGTCTAGTAATATGCAAATTAACATCGTATTCTCAAATAGGGAGTCCCGAAGCTGCGGGGTCAGTTCCCACGAGTTACATTGGTCCCATGGGAGGTGTTGGCGCCACCCACGGGGCCGTCCAGGGGTTGTTTCGGGTTTTCACCCTCTAACGCCATGTTTTCAAGCCTACGTCTTGAAATACAAAAATTACCATCGTATTCTCAAATCTGGAGTCCCGCTGCTACGGGATCAGTTTCCAAGAGTTACATTGGTCCCGTGGGCGATGTTGGTGCCACCCACGGGGCCGTCCGGGGGTTATTTTGGGTTTTCACCCTCAAACGCCATATTTTCAAGCCTAAGTCTAGAAATATAAAAATTATCGTCGTATTCTAAAACTGGCAGTCCCGCTGCTGCGGGGTCAGTTCCTACGAGTTGCATTGGTCTCGTGGGAGGTGTTGGCGCCTCTCACGAGGCCGTTCGGGGGCTATTTCGGGTTTTCACCCTCTAACGCCATGTTTTCAAACCTAAGTCTAGAAATATGCAAATTACAATCATATTCTCAAATCGGGCATCCCACGGTTGCGGGGTCAGTTCCCATGAGTTACATTAGTCTCGTGGGAGGTGTTGGCACCAGCCACAGGGCTGTCCGGGGCTGTTTTGGGTTTTAACCCTCTAACGCTATGTTTTCAAGCCTAAGTCTAGAAAAATGCAAATTACTTTCGTATTCTCAAACCGGGCATCCCGCGGGTGCAAGGTCAATTCCCACGAGTTACATTGGTCCCGTGGGAGGTGTTGGCGCCACCCACAGGGCCGTTCGAGGGCTATTTCGGGTTTTCAACCTCTAACGCCATGTTTTCAAACCTTAGTCTAGAAAAATGCAAATTACCCTCATATTCTCAAACCAGGAGTGCCGCGGCTACGTTGTCAGTTCTCACGAGTTACGTTTGTGCCGTGGGAGGTGTTGGTGCCACCCACGGTGCCGTTCGGGGGCTGTTTCGGGTTTTCACCCTATAATGCAATGTTTTCAAGCCTAAATATAGAAATAGACAAATTACCATCGCATTCTCAAACTGGGAGTCCGCCGCTACGGGGTCAGCTCCCACGAGTTACATTGGTCTCGTGGGAGGTGTTGGCGCCATCCACTGGGACGTTTGGCGGTTGTTTCGGGTTTTCACCCCCTAACGCCAAGTTTTTAAGACTAAGTCTAGATATATGCAAATTACCATCGTATTCTCAAATAGGGAGTCCCGCGAAAGCGGGCTCAGTTCCCACGAGTTACATTGGTCCCATGGGATGTGTTGGCGCCACCCATAGGGCCGTTGAGGGGCTGTTTCAGGTTTTCACCCTCTAACGCCATGTTTTCTAGCCTAAGTCTAGAAATATGCAAATTACCATCATATTCTCAAACTGGGAGTCCCGCGGCAGCAGAGTCAGTTCCCACGAGTTACATTGGTCCCGTGGGAGGTGTTGGCGCCACCAAAGGGGCCGTCCGGGGGTTGTTTCGACTTTTCAGCCTCTAACGCCATGCTTTAAAGCCCAAGTCTAGAAATATGCAAATTATAGTCGTATTCTCAAATCGGGAGTCCCCCGACTGTGGGTTCAGTTCCCACGAGTTATATTGGTCCCGTGGGAGGTGTTGAGGCCACCCACGGGGCCGTTCGGTTGTTGTTTCGGATTATCACCCTCTAACGCCATGTTTTCAATCCTAAGTCTAAAAATATGCAAATTACCATCGTATTCTCAAATAGGGAGTCCCACGGCAGTGGGGTCAGTTCCCACGAGTTACATTGGTCCCAATGGAGGTGTTGGCGCCACCCACGGGGCCGTCCGGGGGCTGTTTCGGGTTTTCACCCTCTAACGCCATGTTTTCAAGCCTAAGTCTAGAAATATGCAAATTACCGTCGTATTATTAAATCAGGAGTCCCGCGGCTGTGGGGTCAGTTCCCACGAGTTACATATTTCCCGTGGGAGGTGTTGGCGCCACCCACGGGGCCGTCCGGGGGTTATCTTGGGTTTTCACCCTCTATCGCCATGTTTTCAAACCGAAGTCTAAAAATATGCAAATTACCGTTGTAATATCAAACTGGGAGTCCCGCAGCTGCGGGGTCAGTTCCAACGAGTTACGTTTGTCCCGTACGGGGTGTTGGCGCCACCCACGGGGCCGTTCGGGGGATGTTTCGGGTTTTCACCCTCTAACACCATGTTTTTAAGCCAAAGTTTAGAAATACGCAAATTACCATCGTTTCTCAAATCGGGAGTCCCGTGGTTGTGGGGTCAGTTCTCACGAGTTACATTGGTCCCATGGGAGGTGTTGGCGCCACCCACGGGGTCGTCCGTGGGCCGTTTCGAGTTTTCGCCCTCTAACGCCATGTTTTGAAGCCCAAGTCTAGAAATATAAAAAATTATCGTCATATTCTCAAACCGGGAGTCCCGCGGCTATGGAGTCAGTTCCCACAACTTACATTGGTCTCGTCGGAGGTGTTGGCCCCACCCAAGGGGCTGTCCGGGGGCTGTTTCGAGTTTTCACCCTCTAACACCATGTTTTCAAGCCTTAGTTTAGAAATATCCAAATTACCATCGTATTCTCAAACTGGGAGTCCCGCGGCTGGGGGGGTCAGTTCCCACGAGTTACATTGGTCCCATGGGAGGTGTTGGCGCCACTCACATGGCCCTTCGGGGGTTGTTTCGACTTCACCCTCTAACGCCATGTTTTCAAGCCTAAGTCTAGTAATATGCAAATTGACATCGTATTCTCAAATAGGGAGTCTCGAAGCTGCGGGGTCAGTTCCCACGAGTTACATTGGTCCTATGGGAGGTGTTGGCGCCACCCACGGGGCCGTTCAGTGGTTGTTTCGGGTTTCCACCCTCTAACGCCATGTTTTCAGGCCTAAGTCTGGAAATATGTAAATTACCATCATATTCTCAAATCGGGAGTCCCGCGGCTGCGGACTCAGTTCCCACAAGTTACATTGGTCTCGTGGGAGGTGTTGGCCCCACCCAAGGAGCTGTCCGGGGGATGTTTCGAGTTTTCACCCTCTAACACTATGTTTTCAAGCCTAAGTCTAGAAATATGAAAATTACCATCGTATTCTCAAACCGGGAGTCCCGCGGCTGGGGGGTCAGTTCCCACGAGTTGCATTGGTCCCATGGGAGGTGTTGGCGCCACTCACAGGGCCGTTTGGGGGTTGTTTCGAGTTCACCCTGTAACGCCATATTTTCAAGCCTAAGTATAGTAATATGCAAATTACAGTCGTATTCTCAAACTGGGAGTCCCGCGGCTGGGAGGTCAGTTCCCACGAGTTACATTGGTCCCGTGGGAGGTGTTGACGCCACCCCTCGGGGCTTATTTCGAGTTTTCATCCTCTAACGCCATGTTTTAAAGCCTTAGTCTAGAAATATGCAAATTACAATCGTATTCTCAAACCGGGAGTCCCGCGGCTACGGGGTCAGTTACCACTAGTTACATTGGTCCTGTGGGAGGTGTTGGCGCCACCCATGGGGACGTTTGGTGGTTGTTTCGGGTTTTCACCCTCTAACGCCATGTTTTCAGGCCTAAGTCTGGAAATATGCAAATTACCATCGTATTCTCAAACCGGGAGTCCTGCGGCTGTGGGGTCAGTTCCCACGAGTTACATTGGTCTTGTGGGAGGTGTTGGCGCCACCCAAGGGGCCGTCCGGGGGCTGTTTCAAGTTTTCACCCTCTAACACCATGTTTACAAGCCTAAGTCTAGAAATATGCAAATTACCATCGTATTCTCAAACGCGGAGTCCCGCGGCTAGGGGTTTAGTTTCCACGAGTAACATTGGTCCCATGGGAGTTGTTGGCGCCACCTATAGGGCAGTTCGGGGGTTATTTAGAGTTCACCCTCTAATGCCATGTTTTCAAGCCTAAGTCTAGCAATATACAAATTACAGTCGTATTCTCAAAATGGGAGTCCCGTGGATGGGAGGTCAGTTCCCACTAGTTACATTGGTCCCGTGGGAGGTGTTGGCGGCACCCCTCGGGGGTTGTTTCGAGTTTTCACACTTTAACGCCATGTTTTCAAGCCTAAGTCTAAAAATATGCAAATTACCATCGTATTCTCAAATAGGGAGTCCCGCGGCTGCGGGGTTAGTTCCCACGAGTTACATTGGTCCCATGGGAGGTGTTGGCGCCACCCACGGGGCCGTCCAGGGACTGTTTCGGGTTTTCACCCTCAAAAGCCATGTTTTCAAGCCTAAGTCTAGAAATATGCAAATTACCGTCGTATTCTTAAATCGGGATTCCCGCTGCTATGGGGTCAGTTCCCATGAGTTACATTTGTCCCGTGGGAGGTGTTGGCGCCACCCACGGGGCCATCCGGGGTCTGTTTTGGGATTTCACCCTCTAACGCCATGTTTTCAAACCGAAATCTAGAAATATGAAAATTATCATCATATTATCAAACTGGGAGTCCCTTGGCTGCGAGATCGGTTCCCACGAGTTATATTGGTCCCGTGGGAGGGGTTGACTCCACCCACGGGGCCGTTCGGGGGCTGTTTCGGGTTTTCACCCTCTAATGCCATGTTTTCAAGCCTAAGTCTAGAAATATGCAAATTACCATCGTATTCTCAAATAGGGAGTCCCGCGGGTGCGGGGTTAGTTACCACGAGTTACATTGGTCCCAAGGGAGGTGTTGGCGCCACCTACGGGGCCGTCCGGGGGCTGTTTCGGGTTTTCACCCTCTAACGCCATGTTTTCTAGCCTAAGTTTAGAATAATGCAAATTACCGTCGTATTCTCAAGTCGAGAGTCCCGTGGCTGCGGGGTCAGGTCCCATGAGTTACATTGGTCCCGTGGGAGGTGTTGGCGCCACCCATTGGGCCGTTCGGGGGATGTTTCGGGTTTTCAGCCTCTAACGCCATGTTTTTAAGCCTAAGTCTAGAAATATGAAAATTACCATCGTATTCTCGAATCGGGAGTCCCGGGGAAGCGGGGTCAGTTCCCACGAGTAACATTGGTCCCATGGGAGGTGTTGGCGCCACCCACGGGGCCGTCCGGGGGCTGTTTCGAGTTTTCACCCTCTAACGTAATGTTTTCAAGCCTAAGTCTAGAAATAGATAAATTACCATCGCATTCTCAAATCGGGATTCCGCGGCTACGGGGTCAGTATTCATGAGTTACATTGGTCCCGTGGGAGGTGTTGGCGCCACCCACTGGGACGTTCGGGGGCTGTTTCGGGTTTTCACCCCCTAACGCCATGTTTTTAAGACCAAGTCTAGAAATATGCAAATTACCATCCTATTATAAAATAGGGAGTCCCGCGGCAGCGGGCTCAGTTCCCACGAGTTACATTTGTCCTATGGGAGGTGTTGGCGCCACCCACAGGCCCATTGGGTGTATTTCGAGTTCACCCTCTAACACCATGTTTTTAAGCCTAAGTCTAGAAATATGCAGATTACAGTCGTATTCTCAAAATGGGAGTCCCGTGGCTGGGAGGTCAGTTCCCAAGAGTTACATTGGTCCCATGGGAGGTGTTGGCGCCACCCCTCGGGGGTTGTTTCGAGTTTTCTCCCTCTAACGCCATGTTTTAAAGTCTAAGTCTAGAAATACGCATATTACCGTCGTATTCTCAAACCGGGAGTCCCACGGCTACGGGGTCAGGCCCACGAGTTACATTGGTCCCGTGGGAGGTGTTGACGCCACCCACGGGGCCGTTCGGGGGCTGTTTCGAGCTTTCACCCTCTAACACCATGTTTTTAAGCCTAAGTCTAGAAATATAAAAATTACCATCATATTATCACACAGGGAGTCCCACGGCTGCGGGGTCAGTTCCCACGAGTTACATTGGTCCCGTGGGAGGTGTCGACGCCACCCACGGGGTCGTCCGGGGCTGTTTCGGGTTTTCACCCTCTAACGCCATGTTTTCAAGCCTAAGTCTAGAAATATGTAAATTACCGTCGTATTCTTAAATCGGGAATCCCGCGGCTGCGGGGTCAGTTCCCACAGGTTACATTTGTCCCGTGGGAGGTGTTGGCACCACCCACGGGGCCGTCTGGTGGCTATTTTGGGTTTTCACCCTCTAACGTAATGTTTTCAAACCGAAGTCTAAAAATATGCAAATTACCATGGTAATGTCAAACTGGTAGTCCCGTCGTTGTGGGGTCAGTTCCCACGGGTTACATTTTTCCCGTACAAGGTGTGGGCGCCACCCACGGGGCTCTTCGGGGGCTGTTTTGGGTTTTCACCCTCTAACACCTTGTTTTTAAGCCTAAGTCTAGAAATACACAAATTACCAACGTTTCTTAAATCGGGAGTCCCGTGGCTGTGGGTTCAGTTCTCACGAGTTACATTGGTCCCATGGGAGGTGTTGGCGCCACCCACGGGGCCGTCCGGGGGCTGTTTCGAGTTTTCACCCTCTAACGCCATGTTTTGAAGCGTAAGTCTAGAAATATAAAAAATTACCGTCACATTCTCAAACCGGGAGTCCCGCGGCTGCGGAGTCAGTTCCCAGAAGTTACATTGGTCTCGTGGGAGGTGTTGGCCCCACCCATGGGGCTGTTCGGGGGCTGTTTTGACTTTTCACTCTCTAACACCATGTTTTCAAGCCTAAGTCTAGAAATATGAAAATTACCATCGTATTCTCAAACCGGGAGTCCCGCGGCTTGGGGGTCAGTTCCCACGAGTTACATTGGTCCCATGGGAGGTGTTGGCGCCACTCACAAGGCCGTTGGGGGCTGTTTCGAGTTTTCACCATCTAACACCATGTTTACAAGCCTAAGTCTAGAAATATGAAAATTACCATCGCATTCTCAAACGCGGAGTCCCGCGGCTAGGGGGTTAGTTCCCATGAGTTACATTGGTCCCATGGGAGGTGTTGGCGCCACCCCTAGGGCCGTTCGGGGGAAGTTTCGAGTTCACCCTCTAATGCCATGTTTTCAGGCCTATGTCTAGCAATATGAAAATTACAGTCGTATTCTCAAAATGGGAGTCCCGTGGATGGGAGGTCATTTCCCACTTGTTACATTGGTCCCGTGGGAGGTGTTGGCGCACCCCTCGGGGGTTGTTTCGAGTTTTCACCCTCTAACGCCATGTTTTCAACCCTAAGTCTAAAAATATTCAAATTACCATCGTATTCTCAAATAGGGAGTCCCGCAGGTGCGGGGTTAGTTCCCACGAGTTACATTGGTCCCATGGGAGGTGTTGGCGCCACCCACGGGGCCATCCAGGGGCTGTTTCGGGTTATCACCCTCTAACGCCATGTTTTCAAGCCTAAGTCCAGAAATATGCAAATTACTGTCGTATTCTTAAATCGGGATTCTCGCGGCTATGGGGTCAGTTCCCACGAGTTACATTCGTCCCGTGGGAGGTCTTGGCGCCACCCACGGGGCCGTCCGGGGGCTGTTTTGGGTTTTCACCCTCTAACTCCATGTTTTCAAACCGAAGTCTAAAAATATGGAAATTACCATCGTAATCTCAAACTGGGAGTCCCGCAGCTGCGAGGTTAGTTCCCACGAGTTACGTTTGTCCCGTACGAGGTGTTTTCGCCACCCAAGGGGCCGTTCGGGGGTTGTTTCGGGTTTTCACCCTCTAACGCCATATTTTCAAGCCTAAGTCTAGAAATATGCAAATTACCATCGTATTCTAAAATAGGGAGTCCCGAGGCTGCGGGGTCAGTTCCCACGAGTAACATTGGTCCCATGGGAGGTGTTGGAGCCACCCACGGGGCCGTCCGGGGGTTGTTTCGGGTATTCACCCTCTAACGCCCTGTTTTCTATCCTAAGACTAGAAGAACGCAAATTACCATCGTATCCTCAAACCGATAGTCCCGTGGCTACGGGGTTAGGTCCCACGAGTTATATTGGTCCCGTGGGAGGTGTTGACGCCGCCCACAGGGCCGTCCGGGGCCAATTTTGGATTTTCACCCTCTAACGCCATGTTTTTAAGCCTAAGTCTAGAATATGCAAATTACCATCATTTCTCAAATCGGGAGTCCCGTGGTTGCGGGGTCAGTTCCCATGAGTTAAATTGGTCCCATGGGAGGTGTTGGCCCCACCCAAGGCGCCGTCCGGGGGCTGTTTCGAGTTTTCACCCTCTAACACCATATTTTCAAGCCTAAGTCTAGAAATATGCAAATTATCATCGTATTTAGAAACCGGGAGTCCCGCGACTACGGGATCAGTTCCCACGAGTTATATTGGTCCCATGGGAGGTGTTGGCACCACCCACAAGGCCGTTTAAGGGATGTTTCGAGTTCACCCTCTAACGCCATGTTTTCAAGCCTAAGTCTAGTAATATGCAAATTACAGTCGTATTCTCAAACTGGGAGTCCTGCGGCTGGGAGGTCAGTTGCCACGAGTTACATTGGTCCCGTGGGAGGTGTTGGTGCCACCCCTCGGGGGTTGTTTCGAGTTTTCACCCTCTAACGCCATGTTTTAAAGCCTAAGTCTAGAAATATGCAAATTACCATCGTATTCTCAAATCGGGAGTCCCGTGGCTATGGGGTCAATTACCACTAGTTACTTTTGTCCCGTGGGAGGTGTTGGCTCCACCCACGAGGCCGTTCGGGGGCTATTTCGGGTCTTCACCTTCTAACGCCATGTTTTCTAGCCTAAGGCTAGATATATGCAAACTACCACCGTATTCTCAAATTGGGAGTCCCACGGCTTCAGGGTCAGTTCCCACGAGTTACATTGGTCCCATGGGAGGGGTTGGCGCCACCCACGGTGCCGTCCGGGGGAAGTTTCGAGTTTTCACCCTCTAACGCAATTTTTTCAAGCCTAAGTCTAGAAATAGAAAAATTACCATCGTATTCTCAAACCGAGAGTCCCGCGGCTACGGGGCCAGTTCCCACGAGTTACATTGGTCCCGTGGGAGGTATTGGCGCCATCCACGGGGCCGTCAGGGGGCTGTTTCGGGTTTTCACCCTTTAACGCCATGTTTTGAAGCATAAGTCTAGAAGTATAAAAATTACCGTCATATTCTCAAACTGAGAGTCTCGCGGCTGAGGAGTCAGTTCCCACAAGTTACATTGGTCTCGTGGGAGTTGTTGGCATCACCCATGGGGCCATCCGGGGGCTGTTTCGAGTTTTGACCCTCTAACACCATGTTTTCAAGCCTAAGTCTATAAACATGCAAATTACCATCGTATTCTCAAATCGGGAGTCCGGTGACTGCGGGGTCAGTTCCCACGAGGTACATTGGTCCCATGGGAGGTGTTGGCGCCACCCACAGGGCCGTTTGGGGGCAATTTCGAGTTCACCCTCTAACGCCATGTTTTCAATCCAAACTCTAGTAATATGCAAATTACAGTCGTATTCTCAAACTGGGAGTCACGCGGCTGGGAGGACAGTTCCCACGAGTTACATTGGTCCCGTGGGAGGTGTTGGCGCCACCCCTCGGGGGTTCTTTCGAGTTTTCACCCTCTAACGCCATGTTTTAAAGCGTAAGTCTAGAAATATGCAAATTACCGTCGTATTCTCAAACCGGGAGTCCCGCGGCTACGGGGTCAGTTACCACTAGTTACATTGGTCCCGTGGGAGGTGTTGGTTCCACTCATGGGACCATTCAGGGGCTATTTCGGGTCTTTACCCTCTAACGCCATGTTTTCAAGCCTAAGTCTAGAAATATGCAAATTACCATCGTATTATCAAATAGGGAGTCCCGCGACTGCGGGGTCAGTTCCCACGAGTTACATTGGTCCCATGGGAGGTGTTGGCGCCACCCACGATGTCGTCTGGGGGATGTTTTGGGTTTTCACCCTCTAACGCAATGTTTTCAAGCCTAAGTCTAGAAATATGCAAATTACCATCGCATTCTCAAACCCGGAGTCTCGCGGCTACGGGGTCAGTTCCCACGAGTTACATTGGTCCACTGGAAGTGTTGGCGCCACCCACGGGGCCGTTTGGGGGCTGTTTCGGGTTTTCACCCCCAAAACCATGTTTTTAAGACTAAGTCTAGAAATATACAAATTACCATCGTATTCTCAAATAGGGAGTCCCGTAGCTGCGGGGTCAATTCCCACGAGTTACATTGGTCTCATGGGAGGTGTTGGCGCCACCCCTCAGGGGATGTTTTGAGTTTTCACCCTCTAACGCCATGTTTTAAAGCCTAAGTCTAGAAATATGAAACTTACCATCGTATTCTCAAATCGGGAGTCCCACGGCTACGGGGTCAGTTCCCATGAGTTACGTTGGTCCCGTGGGAGGTGTTGGCGCCACCTACGGGGCCATTCGTGGGCTGTTTCGAATTTTCACCCTCTAACGCCATGTTTTCAATCCTTAGTCTAAAAATATGAAAATTACCATCGAATTTCCAAATAGGGAGTCCCGCGGCTGCGCGATCATTCCCACGAGTTACATTGGACCCATGGGAGGTGTTGACGCCACCCACGGGGCCGTCCGGGGCTATTTCGGGTTTTCACCCTCTAACGCCATGTTTTCAAACCGAAGTCTAAAAATATGCAAATTACCGTCGTATTATCTAACTGGGAGTCCCGCAGCTGCGGGGTCAGTTCCCACGAGTTACGTTTGTCCCGTGGGAGGTGTTGGCACCACCCACGGGGCCTTTTGGGGTCGGGTTTTCATCCTCTAACGCCATGTTTTCAACCCTAAGTCTAGAAATAAGCAAATTACCATCGTTTTCTCAAATAGGGAGTCCCGTGGCTGCGGGGTCCATTCCCACGAGTTACATTAGTCCCATGGGAGGTGTTGGCCGGGGTTATTTCGAGTTTTCACCCTCTAACGCCATGTTTTAAAGCCTATGTCTAGAAATATGCGAATTACCATTGTATTGTCAAACCGGGAGTCCCGCGGCTATGAGGTCAGTTGCCACTAGTTACATTGGTCCCGTGGGAGGTGTTGGCTCCACCCACGAGGCCGTTCGGGGGCTGTTTTGGGTTTTCACCTTCTAACGCCATGTTTCCAAGCCTAAGTCTAGAAATATGCAAATTACCATCGTGTTCTCAAATAGGGAGTCCCGCGGCTGTGGGGTAAGTTCCCACGAGTTACATTGGTCCCGTGGGAGGTGTTGGTGCCACCCACGGGGCCGTCCGGTGGCTGTTTCGGGTTTTCACCCTCATACGTAATGTTTTTAAGCCTAAGTCTAGAAATAGACAAATTACCATCGCATTCTCAGACCGGGAGTCCCGCGGCTACGGGGTTAATTCGCACGAGTTACATTGGTCCCGTGGGAGGTGTTGGCGCCACCCACGGGGCCGTTCGGGGGTTGTTTCGAGTTTTCACCCCCTAACGCCATGTTCTTAAGACTAAGTCTAGAAATATGCAAATTACCATCGTGTTCTCAAATAGGGAGTCCCGCGGCTGCGGGGTCAGTTTCCCTAAGTTACAATGGTCTCGTTGGAGGTGTTGGCGCCACCCAAGGGGCCGTCCGGGGGCTGTTTCGAGTTTTCACCCTCTAGCACCATGTTTACAAGACTAAGTCTAGAAATATGCAAATTTCCATCGTATTCTCAAACCCGAAGTCCCGCGGCTAGGTGGTCAGTTCCCACGAGTTACATTAGTCCCATGGGAGGTGTTGGCGCCACCCATAGGGCCGTTCGTGGGCTATTTTGAGTTCACCCTCTAACGTCATGTTTTCAACCCTAAGTCTAGCAATATGAAAATTACAGTCATATTCTCAAAATGGGAGTCCCATGGCTAGGAGGTCAGTTCCCACGAGTTACAATGGTCCCGTGGGAGGTGTTGGCGCCATCACTCGGGGGTTGTTTCGAGTTTTCACCCTCTAACGCCATGTTTTAAAGCCTAAGTCTAGAAATATGCAAATTACCATCGTATTCTCAAATCGTGAGTCCCACGGCTACGGGGTCAATTCCCACGAGTTACATTGGTCCCGTGGGAGGTGTTAGCGCCACCCTTGGGGCCGTTCGGGGGCTGTTTCGGGTTTTCCGCTTCTAACACCATATTTTTAATCCTAAGTCTAAAAATATGTAAATTACCATAGCATTCTAAAATAGGGAGTCCCGCGGCTGCGGGGTCAGTTCCCACGAGTTACACTGGTCCCATGGGAGTTGTTGGCGCCACCCACGGGGCCATCCGGGTGCTGTTTCCGGTTTTCACCCTCTAACGCCATGTTTTCAAGTCTAAGTCTAGAAATATGCAAATTACCATCATATTCTCAAATAGGGAGTCCCGCGACTGCGGGGTCTGTTCCCACGATTTACATTGGTCCCATGGGAGGTGTTGGCACCACCCACGGGGCCGCCCGAGGGCTGTTTCAGGTTTTCACCATCGAACGCAATGTTTTCAAGCCTAAGTCTAGAAAATAGACAAATTACCATCGTATTCTCAAACCGGGAGTCCCGCGGCTACGGGGCCAGTTACCATGAGCTACATTGGTCCCGTGGGAGGTGTTGGTGCCACCCACGGGGCCGTTTGGGGGCTATTTCGTGTTTTCACCCCCTAACGCCATGTTTTCAAGCCTAAATCTAGAAATATGTAAATTACAATTGTATTCTTAAATCGGGAGTCCCGCGGCTGTGGGGTCAGTTCACACAGCTTACATTTGTCCCGAAGGAGGTGTTGGCGCTACCCATGGGGCCGTCCGGGGGCTATTTTGGCTTTTCACCCTCTAACGCCATGTTTTCAGACCGAAGTCTAAAAATAAGATAATTACCATCGTAATCTCAAACTGGGAGTCCGCAGCTGCGGGGTCAATTCCCACGAGTTACATTTCTCCCCTACGAGGTGTTGGCGGCACCCACGGGGCCGTCCGGGAGCTATTTCGGGTATTCACCCTCTAACGCCATGTTTTTTATTCTAAGTCTAGAAGAATGCAAATTACCATTGTATTCTCAAACCGAGAGTCCCGTGGCTGCGGGGACATGTTCCACGAGTTACATTGGTCCCATGGGAGGTGTTGGCGCCACCCACGGGGCCGTTCGGTGGCTGTTTCGGGTTTTCAACCTCTAACGCCATGTTTTTAAGCCTAAGTCTAGAATATGCAAATTACCATCGTTTCTCAAATTGGGAGTCCCGTGGTTGCGGGGTCTGTTCCCACGAGTTACATTGGTCCCATGGGAGGTGTTGGCGCCACCCACGGGGCCGTCCGGGGGTTATTTCGAGTTTTCACCATCTGACGCCATGTTTTGAAGCCTAAGTCTAAAAATATAAAAATTATCGTCATATTCTCAAAGCGGGAGTCCCGCGGCTCCGGAGCCAGTTGCCAAAAGTTACATTGGTCTCGTGGGAGGTGTTGGCCCCACCCAAGGAGTGGTTCGGTGGTTGTTTCGAGTTTTCACCCTCTAACACCATGTTTTCAAGCCTAAGTCTAGAAATATGCAAATTACCATCGTATTCTCAAACCGGGAGTCTCGCGACTGCGGGGTCAGTTACCACGAGTTACATTGGTCCCACGGGAGGTGTTGGCCCACCCACAGGCCGTTCGGGGGCTGTTTCGAGTTCACCCTCTAACGCCATGTTTTCAAGCGTAAGTCTAGTAATATACAAATTACAGTCGTATTCTCAAACTGGGAGTCCCGCAGCTGGGTGGTCAGTTCCCACGAGTTACATTGGTCCCGTGGGAGGTGTTGGCACCACCCCTCAGGGGTTGTTTCGAGTTTTCACCCTCTAATGCCATGTTTTAAAGCCTAAGTCTAGAAATATGCGAATTACCGTCATATTCTCAAACCGGGAGACCCGCGGCTATGGGGTCAGTTACCACTAGTTACATTGGTCCTGTGTGAGGTGTTGGCGCCACCCACGGTGTCGTTCGGGGGCTGATTCGAATTTTCACCCTCTAACGCCATGTTTTCAAGCCTAACTCTAGAAATACGGAAATCACCATGGTATTCTCAAATAGGGAGTCCCGCAGCTGCGGGGTCAGTTCCCACGAGTTGCATTGGTCCCATGGGAGGTGTTGGGGCCACCCACGGGGCCGTCCGGGGGCTGTTTCGAGTTTTTACCCTCTAATGCAATGTTTTCAAGCCAATGTCTAAAAATATGCAAATCACCATCGTATTATCAAATAGGGAGTCCCGCGGCTACGGGGCCAGTTCCCACGAGTTACATTGGTCCCGTGGGAGGTATTGGCGCCACCCACGGGGCCGTCCGGGGGATGTTTCGGGTTTTCACCACCTAAAGCCATATTTTGAAGCCTAAGTTTAGAAATATAAAAATTACCGTCATATACTCAAACCGGGAGTCCCGCGGCTGCGGAGTCAATCCCACAAGTTACATTGGTCTCGTAGGAGGTGTTGGCCCCACCCAAGGGGCCGTCCGGGGGCTGTTTTGAGTTTTCAACCTCTAACACCATGTTTTTAAGCCTAAGTCTATAAATATGAAAATTACCATCGTATTCTCAAACCGGGAGTCCCGCGACTGCGGGGTCAGTTCCCACGAGTTACATTGGTCACATGGGAGGTGTTGGCGCCACCCACAGGGCCGTTCTGGGGCTATTTCGAGTTCACCCTCTAACGCCATGTTTTCCGGCCTATGTCTAGCAATATGCAAAATCAAGTCGTATTCTCAAAATGGGAGTCCCGTAGGAGGTGTTGGCGCCACCCATGGGACTGTTCGGGGGCTGTTTCGGGTTTTCACCCTCTAACGCAATGTTTTCAAGCCTAAGTCTAGAAATATGGAAATTACCATCGTATTCTTAAATAGGGAGTCCCACGGCTGCGGGGTCAGTTCCCACGAGTTACATTGGTCCCGTGGGAGGTGTTGGCTCCACCCACGGGGCCGTTCAGAGGTTGTTTCGGGTTTTCACCCTCTAATGCCATGTTTTCAAGCCTAAGTCTAGAAATAGGCAAATTACCATCGTATTCTCAAATAGGCAGTCCCGCGGCTGCGGGGTCAGTTCCCACGAGTTACATTGGTCCCATGGGAGGTGTTGGCGCCAAACACGGGGCCGTCCGGGGGCTGTTTTGGTTTTCACCCTCTAACGCCATGTTTTCTAGCTTAAGTCTGGAAATATGAAAATTACCATCGTATTCTCAAACCGGGAGTCCCGCGGTTACATGGCTAGTTCCCATAAGTTACATTGGTCTCGTGGGATGTGTTGGCGCCACCCAAGGGGCCGTCTAGGGGTTGTTTCAGGTTTTCACCCTCTAACACCATGTTTTCAAGCCTAAGTCAAGAAATATGTAAATTACCATCGTATTCTCAAATAGGGACTCCCGCGGCTGCGGGGTCAGTTCCCACGAGTTACATTGGTCCCATGGGAGGTGTTGGCGCCACCTACGAGTTCGTCCGGGGGCTGTTTCGGGTTTTCACCCTCTAACGCCACGTTTTCTAGCCTAAGACTAGAAATATGCAAATTACCATCGTATCCTCAAATCGGGAGTCCCGCGGTTGCGGGGTCAGTTCCCATAAGTTACATTGGTCTCGTGGGAGGTGTTTGCGTCACCCATAGGGCCGTTCTGGGGCTATTTCGTGTTCACACACTAACGCCATGTTTTCAAGCCTAAGTCCAGCAATATGCAAATTACAGTCGTATTCTGAAAATGGGAGTCCCGTGGCTGGGAGGTCAGTTCCCACGAGTTACATTGGTCCCGAGGGAGGTGTTGGCGCTACCCACGGGGCCGTCCGGGGGCTATTTCGGGTTTTCACCCTCTAATGCCATGTTTTGAAGCCTAAGTTTAGAAATATAAAAATTACCGTCATATACTCAAACCGGGAGTCCCGGGGCGGCGGAGTCAATTCCCACAAGTTACATTGGTCTCGTAGGAGGTGTTGGCCCCACCCAAGGGGCCGTCCGGGGGCTGTTTTGAGTTTCCACCCTCTAACACCATGTTTTCAAGCCTAAGTCTATAAATATGAAAATTACCATCGTATTCTCAAACCGGGAGGCCCACGACTGCGGGGTCAGTTCCCACGAGTTACATTGGTCCCATGGGAGGTGTTGGCGCCACCCACATGGCCGTTCTGGGGCTATTTCGAGTTCACCATTTAACGCCATGTTTTAAATCCTATGTCTATCAATTTACAAAATCAAGTCGTATTCTCAAAATGGGAGTCCCGTAGGAGGTGTTGGCGCCACCCATGGGGCTGTTCGGGGGCTGTTTCGGGTTTTCACCCTGTAACGCAATGTTTTCAAGCCTAACTCTAGAAATATGAAAATTACAATCGTATTCTCAAATTGGGAGTCCCACGGCTGCGGGGCAGTTCCCATGAGTTACATTGGTCCCGTGGGAGGTGTTGGATCCACCCACGGGGCTGTTCAGGGGCTGTTTCGAGTTTTCACCCTCTAACGCCATGTTTTCAAGCCTATGTATAGAAATATGCAAATTACCATCGTATTCTCAAATAGGGAGTCCCGCGGCTGCGGGGTCAGTTCCCACGAGTTACATTGGTCCCATGGGAGGTGTTGGCGCCACGCACGAAGCCGTCCGGGGGCTGTTTTAGGTTTCACCCTCTAACGGCATGTTTTCTAGCCTAAGTCTAGAAATATGCAAATTACCATCGTATTCTCAAACCGGGAGTCCCGCAGTTACGGGGCTACTTCCCATAAGTTACATTGGTCTCGTGGGTGGTGTTGGCGCCACCCAAGGGACCGTCTAGGGGCTGTTTCAGGTTTTCACCCTCTAACACCATGTTTTCAAGCCTAAGTCTAGAAATATGCAAATTACCATCGTATTCTCAAATAGGGAGTCCCGAAGCTGAGGGGTCAGTTCCCACGAGTTACATTGGTCCCATGGGAGGTGTTGGCGCCACCCACGAGTCCGTCCGGGGGCTGTTTTGGGTTTTCACCCTCTAACGCCACGTTTTCTAGCCTAAGTCTAGAAATATGCAAATTACCATCGTATCCTCAAACCGGGAGTCCCGCGGTTGCGGGGTCAGTTCCCATAAGTTACATTGGTCACGTGGGAGGTGTTGGCGCCACCCAAGGGGCCGTCTGGGGGCTGTTTCGAGTTTTCACCCTCTAACACCATGTTTATAAGCCTAAGTCTAAAAACATGCAAATTACCATCGTATTCTCTAACCTGGAGTCCCGCGGCTAGGGGGTCAGTTCCCACGAGTTACATTGGTCTAATGGGAGGTGTTGGCGCCACCCACATGCCCGTTCTGGGGCTATTTCGAGTTCACCCTCTAACGCCACGTTTTCAAGCCTAAGTCTTGCGATATACAAATTACAGTCGTATTCTAAAAATGGGAGTCCCGTGGCAGGGAGGTCAGTTCCCACAAGTTTCATTGGTCCCGTGGGAGATGTTGGCGCCACCGCTCGGGGGTTGTTTTGAGTTTTCAGCCTCTAACGCCATGTTTTAAAGCCTAAGTCCAGAAATATGCAAATTACCATCGTATTCTCAAACCGGGAGTCCCACAGCTACGGGGTCAGTTCCCACGAGTTACATTGGTCTCGTGGAAGGTGTTGACGCCACCCACAGGGCCGTTCGGGGGCTGTTTCGTGTTTTCACCCTCTAACGCCATGTTTTCAATCCCTAGTCTAAAAATATGTAAATTACCATCGTATTCTCAAATAGGTAGTTTCGCGGCTGCGGGGTCAGTTCCCACGAGTTACGTTTGTCCCGTGGGAGGTGTTGTCTCCACCCAGGGGGCCGTTCGGGGGTAGTTTCGGGTTTTCACCCTCTAACGCCATATTTTAAAGCCTAAGTCTAGAAATATGGAAATTACCATCGTATTCTCAAATAGGGAGTCCCGCGGGTGCGGGGTCGGTTCCCACGAGTTACATTGGTCCCATGGGAGGTGTTGGCGCCACCCACAGGGCCGTCCGGGGGTTGTTTCAGGTTTTCACCCTCTAAGGCCATGTTTCCTAGCCTAAGTCTAGAAATATGCAAATTTCAATCGTATTCTCAAACCGGGAGTCCCGCGGCTGTGGGGTCAGTTCCAATAAGTTACATTGGTCTCGTGGGAGGTGTTGGCGCCACCCAAGGGGCCGTCTGGGGGCTGTTTTGAGTTTTCACCGTCTAACACCATGTTTAAAAGCCTAAGTCTTGAAATATGCAAATTACCATCGTATTGTCAAACCCGGAGTCCCGCGGCTAGGGGGTCAGTTCCCACGAGTTACATTGGTCTAATGGGAGGTGTTGGCGCCACCCACAGGGCCGTTCTGGGGCTATTTCGAGTTCACCCTCTAACGCCATGTTTTCAAGCCTAAGTCTAGCAATATGCAAATTACAGTTGTATTCTCAAAATGGGAGTCCCGTGGCTGGGAGGTCAGTTCCCATAAGTTAGATTGGTCCCGTGGGAGGTGTTGGCGCCACCCCTTGGAGGTTGTTTCGAGTTTTCTCCCTCTGATGCCATGTTTTAAAGCCTAAGTCCAGAAATATGCAAATTACCCTCGTATTCTCAAACCGGGAGTGCTACGGCTACGGGGTCAGGTCCCACGAGTTACATTCATCCCGTGGGAGCTGTTGGCGCCACCCACGGGCCGTTCGGGGGCTGTTTTGGGTTTTCACCCTCTAACGCCATGTTTTCAATCCTTAGTCTAGAAATATGCAAATTACCATCATATTCTCAAATAGGGAGTCCCGCGGCTGCGGGGTCAGTTCCCATGAGTTACACTGGTCGCATGGGAGGTTTTGGCGTCACCCACGGGGCCGTCCGGGGGCTGTTTCAGGTTTCACCCTCTAACGCAATGTTTTCAAGCCTAGGTGTAGAAATAGGAAAATTATCATCGTATTATCAAACCGAGAGTCCCGCGGCTACGGGGCTAGTTCCCACGAGTTACATTTGTCCCGTAGGAGGTCTTGGCCCCACTCAAGGGGCCGATCGGGGCTATTTCGGGTTTTCACCCACTAACACCATGTTTTCAAGCCTAAGTTTAGAAATATGCAAATTACCATCGTGTTCTCAAATAGGGAGTCCCGCGGCTGCGGGGTCAGTTCCCACGAGTTACATTGGTCCCATGGGAGGTGTTGGAACCACCCATGGGGCCGTCCGGGGCTGTTTCGGGTTTTCACCCTCTAACG
This sequence comes from Sambucus nigra, assembly GCA_949130495.1. Taxonomy (NCBI): domain Eukaryota; kingdom Viridiplantae; phylum Streptophyta; class Magnoliopsida; order Dipsacales; family Adoxaceae; genus Sambucus; species Sambucus nigra. Next base: position 728,964,237 of record OX422209.1, on the reverse strand, counting down.
CAATGTTTTCAAGCCTAAGTCCAGAAATATGCAAATTTCCATCGCATTCTCAAACCGGGAGTCCCGCGGCTACGGGGTCAGTTCCCACGAGTTACATTGGTCCCGTGGGAAGTGTTGGCGCCACCCACGGGGCCGTTCGGGGGATGTTTCGGGTTTTCACCCCCAAAACAATGTTTTTAAGACAAAGTCTAGAAATATGCAAATTACCATCGTATTCTCAAATAGGGAGTCCCGCGGCTGCGGGGTCAATTCCCGCGAGTTACATTGGTCGCATGGGAGGTGTTGGCGCCACCCACGGGGCCGTCCGGGGGCTATTTCTGGTTTTCAACCTCTAACGCCATGTTTTGAAGCCTAAGTCTAGAAATATAAAAATTACTGTCATATTCTCAAATCGGGAGTCCCGCGGGGTCGGAGTCAGTTTCCACAAGTTACATTGGTCTTTTGGGAGGTGTTGGCCCCACCCACGGGGCCGTTCGGTGGCTGTTTCGGGTTTTCAATGTCTACCGCCATGTTTTTAAGCCTAAGTATAGAATATGCAAATTACCATCGTTTCTCAAATCGGGAGTCCTGTGGTTGCGGGGTCAGTTCCCACGAGTTACATTGGTCCCATGGGAGGTGTTGGCGTCACCCATAGGGCCTTTCTGTGGCTATTTCGTGTTCACACTCTAACGCCATGTTTTAAAGACTAAGTCTAGATATATGCAAATTACCATTGTATTCTCAAACCGGGATTCCCGCGGCTGCGGGGTCAGTTCCCACGAGTTACATTGGTCCCGTGGGAGGTGTTGGCGCCACCCACGGAGCCGTCCGGGGGCTGTTTTGGGTTTTCACCCTCTAACGCCATATTTTCAAACCAAAGTCCAAAAATAAGCAAATTATTGTAGTATTCTCAAACTGGGAGTCCTGCAGCTGCGGGGTCAGTTCCCACGAGTTACGTTTGTCCTGTACGAGGTGTTGGCGCCCCGCACCGGGCCGTTCGGGGGCTGTTTCGGGTTTTCACCCTCTAACGCCAAGTTTTCAAGCCTAAGTCTATAAATATGCAAATTACCATCGTGTTCTCAAATAGGGAGTCCCGCGGCTGCGGGGTCAGTTCCCACGAGTTACATTGGTCCCATGGGAGGCGTTGGCGCCACCCACGGGGCCGTCCGGGGGCCGTTTCGGGTTTTCACCCTCTAACGCCATGTTTTGAAGCCTAAGTCTAGAAATATAATAATTACCGTCATATTCTCCAACCGGGAGTCCCGCGGCTGCGGAGTCAGTTCCCACAAGTAACATTGGTCTCGTGGGAGGTGTTGGCCCCACCCAAGGGGCCGTCCAGGGGCTGTTTCGAGTTTTCACCCTCTAACACCATGTTTTCAAGCCAAAGTCTAGAAAAATGCAAATTCCCATCGTATTCTCAAATCGGGAGTCCCGCGACTGCGGGGTGAGTTCCCACGAGTTACATTGGTCCCATGGGATGTGCTGGAGCCCCCCACAGGGACGTTCTGGGGCTATTTCGAGTTCACCCTCTAACGCTATGTTTTCAAGCCTAAGTCTAGAAATATGCAAATTACTGTCGTATTCTCAAAATGGGAGTCCCGTGGCTGGGAGGTCAGTTCCCATGAGTTACATTGGTCCCGTGGGAGCTGTTGGCGCCACCCTTCGGGGGTTGTTTCGAGTTTTCACCCTCTAACGCCATGTTTCAAAGCCTAAGTCTTGAAATATGTAAATTACAATCGTATTGTCAAATCGGGAGTCTCGCGGCTACCGGGTCAGTTACCACGAGTTACATTGGTCCCGTGGGAGGTGTTGGCTCCACCCACGGGTCCATTCAGGGGCAGTTTCGGGGTTTCACCCTCTAACGCGATGTTTTCAAGCCTAAGTTTAGAAATATACAAATTAGCATCGAATTCTCATTTAGGGAGTCCCGCAGCTGTGGGGTCAGTTCCCACGAGTTACATTTGTCCCGTACGAGGTGTTGGCGCCCCGCTCCGGGCCGTTCGGGGGCTGTTTCGGGTTTTCACCCTCTAACGCTAAGTTTTCAAGCCTAAGTCTAGAAATATGCAAATTAACATCGTGTTCTCAAATAGGGACTCCCGTGGCTGCGGGGTCAGTTCCCACAAGTTACATTGGTCCCATGGGAGGTGTTGGCGCCACCCACGGGGCCGTTCGGGGGCTGTATTGGGTTTTTACCCTCTAACGCCATGTTTTCAAACCGAAGTCTAAAAATATGCTAATTACCGTAGTATTCTCAAACTAGGAGTCCTGTAGCTGTGGGGTCAGTTCCCACGAGTTACGTTTGTCCCGTAAGTGGTGTTGGCGCCACCAATAGGGCCGTTCGGGGGCTGTTTCGAGTTTTCACCCTCTAACGCCATGTTTTCAAGCCTAAGTCTAGAAATATGCAAATTACAATCGTTTTCTCAAATTGGGAGTACTGCGGCTGTGAGGTCAGTTCCCACGAGTTACATTGGTCCCGTGGGAGGTGTTGGCGCCACCCACGAGCCCGTCCGGGGGCTGTTTTGGGTTTTCACCCTCTAACGCCATGTTTTCAAACCAAAGTCTAAAAATTAGCAAATTACTTTAGTATTTTCAAACTGGGAATCCCGCAGCTACGCGGTCAGCTCCCACGAGTTACGTTAGTCCCGTACGAGGTGTTGGCGCCACCCACTGGGCCGTTCGGGGACTGTTTCAGGTTTTCACCCTCTAACGCCAAGTTTTTAAGCCTAAGTCTAGAAATATGCAAATTACCTTCGTGTTCTCAAATAGGGAGTCCCACGGCTGCGGGGTCAGTTCCCACGAGTTACATTGGTCCCGTGGGAGGTGTTGGCGCCACCCACGGGGCCGTTCGGGGACTGTATTGGGTTTTTACCCTCTAACGCCATGTTTTCAAACCGAAGTCTAAAAATATGCAAATTACCATAGCTATCTCAAACTGGGAGTCCTGTAGCTGTGGGGTAAGTTCCCACGAGTTACGTTTGTCCCGCAAGTGGTGTTGGCGCCACCAACAGGGCTGTTCATGGGCTGTTTCGGGTTTACACCCTCTAACGCCATGTTTTCAAGCCTAAGTCTAGAAATATGCAAATTACCATCGTGTTCTCAAATAGGGAGTCCCGCGGCTGCGGGGTCAGTTCCCACGAGTTACATTGGTCCCGTGGGAGGTGTTGGCGCCACCCACGAGCCCGTCCGGGGGCTGTTTCGAGTTTTCAACCTCTAACGCCATGTGTTCAACCCGAAATCTAAAAATAAGCAAATTACCTTAGTATTCTCAAACTGAGAGTCCCGCAGCTGCGGGGGCAGTTCCCACGAGCTACATTTGTCGCGTACGAGGTGTTGGCACCACCCACCGGGCCATTCGGGGGCTATTTCAGGTTTTCAACCTTTAACGCCAAGTTTTCAACCCTAAGTCTAGAAATATGCAAATTACCATCGTGTTCTAAAATAGGGAGTCCCTCTGCTGCGGGGTCAGTTCCCACGAGTTACATTTGTCCCGTGGGAGGTGTTGGCTCCACCCACGAGCCCGTCCGGGGGCTATTTCGGGTTTTCACCCTCTAACGCGATGTTTTCAACCCGAAATTTAAAAATAAGCAAATTACCGTAGTATTCTCAAACTGGGAGTCCCGCAGCTGCGGGGTCAGTTCCCACGAGTTACATTTGTCCCGTACGAGGTGTTGGCGCCACCCACCGGGCCGTTCGGGGGCTGTTTCAGGTTTTCACCCTCTAACGCCAAGTTTTCAAACCTAAGTCTAGAAATATTCAAATTACCATCGTGTTCTAAAATAGGGAGTCCCGTGGCTGCGGGGTCAGTTCCCACGAGTTACATTGGTCCCGTGGGAGGTGTTGGCGCCACCCACGGGGCCGTCCGGGTGCTATTTCGGGTTTTCACCCTGTAATACCATGTTTTGAATCTTTAGTCTAGAAATATAAAAATTACCGTCATATTCTCAAACCGGGAGTCCCGCGGCTGGGAGGTCAGTTCCCACGAGTTACATTGGTCCCGTGGGAGGTGTTGGCGCCACCCCTCGGGGGTTGTATCGAGTTTTCACCCTCTAACACCATGTTTTAAAGCCTAAGTCTAGAAATACGCAAATTACCGTCGTATTCTCAAACCGGGATTCCCGCGGCTGCGGGGTCAGTTCGCACGAGTTACATTTGTCCCGTGGGAGGTGTTGGCCCCACCCACGGGGCCGTCCGAGGGCTGTTTTGGGTTTTCACCCTCTAACGCCATGTTTTCAAACCGAAGTCTAAAAATAAGCAAATTACCGTAGTATTCTCAAACTGGGAGTCCTGTAGCTGTGGGGTCAGTTCCCACGAGTTACGTTTGTCCCGTAAGTGGTGTTGGCGCCACCAACAGGACTGTTTTGGGTTTTCACCCTCTAACGCCATGTTTTCAAGCCTAAGTCTAGAAATATGCAAATTACCATCGTATTCTCAAATAGGGAGTACCACGGCTGTGGGCTCAGTTCCCACGAGTTACATTGGTCCCATGGGAGGTGTTAGCGCCACCCACGGGGCCGTCCGGGGGCTGTTTCGTGTTTTTACCCTCTAACGCCATGTTTTGAAGCCTAAGTCCAAAAATATAAAAATTACCGTCATATTCTCAAACCGGGAGTCCCGCGGCTACGGAGTCGGTTCCCACAAGTTACATTGGTCTCGTGGGAGGTGTTAGCCCCACCCACTGGGCCGTTCTGGGGATATTTCGAGTTCACCCTCTAACGCAATGTTTTCAAGCCTAAGTCTAGCAATATGCAAATTACAGTCGTATTCTCAAAATGGGAGTCCCGTAACTGGGAGGTCAGTTCCCACGAGTTAAATTAGTCCCGTGGGAGGTGTTGGCGCCGCTCCTTGGGGGTTGTTTCGAGTTTTCACCCTCTAACGCCATGTTTTAACGCCTAAGCCTCGAAATATGCAAATTATTGTAGTATTCTCAAACTGGGAGTCCTGCAGCTGCGGGGTCAGTTCCCACGAGTTACGTTTGTCCTGTACGAGGTGTTGGCGCCCCGCACCAGGCCGTTCGGGGGTTGTTTCGGGTTTTCACCCTCTAACGCCAAGTTTTCAAGCCTAAGTCTATAAATATGCAAATTACCATCGTGTTCTCAAATAGGGAGTCCCGCGGCTGCGGGGTCAGTTCCCACGAGTTACATTGGTCCCATGGGAGGCGTTGGCGCCACCCACGGGGCCGTCCGGGGGCTGTTTCGGGTTTTCTCCCTCTAACGCCATGTTTTGAAGCCTAAGTCTAGAAATATAATAATTACCGTCATATTCTCCAACCGGGAGTCCCGCGGCTGCGGAGTCAGTTCCCACAGGTAACATTGGTCTCGTGGGAGGTGTTGGCCCCACCCAAGGGGCCGTCCAGGGGCTGTTTCGAGTTTTCACCCTCTAACACCATGTTTTCAAGCCAAAGTCTAGAAAAATGCAAATTCCCATCATCTTCTCAAATCGGGAGTCCCGCGACTGCGGGGTGAGTTCCCACGAGTTACATTGGTCCCATGGGATGTGCTGGAGCCCCCCCACAGGGCCGTTCTGGGGCTATTTCGAGTTCACCCTCTAACGCTATGTTTTCAAGCCTAAGTCTAGAAATATGCAAATTACTGTCGTATTCTCAAAATGGGAGTCCCGTGGCTGGGAGGTCAGTTCCCATGAGTTACATTGGTCCGGTGGGAGCTGTTGGCGCCACCCTTCGGGGGTTGTTTCGAGTTTTCACCCTCTAACGCCATGTTTCAAAGCCTAAGTCTTGAAATATGTAAATTACAATCGTATTGTCAAATCGGGAGTCTCGCGGCTACCGGGTCAGTTACCACGAGTTACATTGGTCCCGTGGGAGGTGTTGGCTCCACCCACGGGTCCATTCAGGGGCAGTTTCGGGCTTTCACCCTCTAACGCCATGTTTTCAAGCCTAAGTTTAGAAATATGCAAATTAGCATCGTATTCACATTTAGGGAGTCCCGCAGCTGTGGGGTCAGTTCACACGAGTTACATTTGTCCCGTACGAGGTGTTGGCGCCCCGCTCCGGGCCGTTCGGGGGCTGTTTCGGGTTTTCACCCTCTAACGCTAAGTTTTCAAGCCTAAGTCTAGAAATATGCAAATTACCATCGTGTTCTCAAATAGGGACTCCCGTGGCTGCGGGGTCAGTTCCCACAAGTTACATTGGTCCCATGGGAGGTGTTGGCGCCACCCACGGGGCCGTTCGGGGGCTGTATTGGGTTTTTACCCTCTAACGCCATGTTTTCAAACCGAAGTCTAAAAATATGCTAATTACCGTAGTATTCTCAAACTGGGAGTCCTGTAGCTGTGGGGTCAGTTCCCACGAGTTACGTTTGTCCCGTAAGTGGTGTTGGCTCCACCAACAGGGCCGTTCGGGGGCTGTTTCGAGTTTTCACCCTCTAACGCCATGTTTTCAAGCCTAAGTCTAGAAATATGCAAATTACAATCGTTTTCTCAAATAGGGAGTACTGCGGCTGTGAGGTCAGTTCCCACGAGTTACATTGGTCCCGTGGGAGGTGTTGGCGCCACCCACGAGCCCGTCCGGGGGCTGTTTTGGGTTTTCACCCTCTAACGCCATGTTTTCAAACCAAAGTCTAAAAATTAGCAAATTACTTTAGTATTTTCAAACTGGGAATCCCGCAGCTACGCGGTCAGCTCCCACGAGTTACGTTAGTCCCGTACGAGGTGTTGGCGCCACCCACTGGGCCGTTCGGGGACTGTTTCAGGTTTTCACCCTCTAACGCCAAGTTTTTAAGCCTAAGTCTAGAAATATGCAAATTACCTTCGTGTTCTCAAATAGGGAGTCCCACGGCTGCGGGGTCAGTTCCCACGAGTTACATTGGTCCCGTGGGAGGTGTTGGCGCCACCCACGGGGCCGTTCGGGGACTGTATTGGGTTTTTACCCTCTAACGCCATGTTTTCAAACCGAAGTCTAAAAATATGCAAATTACCATAGCTATCTCAAACTGGGAGTCCTGTAGCTGTGGGGTAAGTTCCCACGAGTTACGTTTGTCCCGCAAGTGGTGTTGGCGCCACCAACAGGGCCGTTCATGGGCTGTTTCGGGTTTACACCCTCTAACGCCATGTTTTCAAGCCTAAGTCTAGAAATATGCAAATTACCATCGTGTTCTCAAATAGGGAGTCCCGCGGCTGCGGGGTCAGTTCCCACGAGTTACATTGGTCCCGTGGGAGGTGTTGGCGCCACCCACGAGCCCGTCCGGGGGCTGTTTCGAGTTTTCACCCTCTAACGCCATGTGTTCAACCCGAAATCTAAAAATAAGAAAATTACCTTAGTATTCTCAAACTGAGAGTCCCGCAGCTGCGGGGGCAGTTCCCACGAGCTACATTTGTCGCGTACGAGGTGTTGGCACCACCCACCGGGCCATTCGGGGGCTATTTCAGGTTTTCACCCTTTAACGCCAAGTTTTCAACCCTAAGTCTAGAAATATGCAAATTACCATCGTGTTCTAAAATAGGGAGTCCCTCTGCTGCGGGGTCAGTTCCCACGAGTTACATTTGTCCCGTGGGAGGTGTTGGCGCCACCCACGAGCCCGTCCGGGGGCTATTTCGGGTTTTCACCCTCTAACGCGATGTTTTCAACCCGAAATCTAAAAATAAGCAAATTACCGTAGTATTCTCAAACTGGGAGTCCCGCAGCTGCGGGGTCAGTTCCCACGAGTTACATTTGTCCCGTACGAGGTGTTGGCGCCACCCACCGGGCCGTTCGGGGGCTGTTTCAGGTTTTCACCCTCTAACGCCAAGTTTTCAAACCTAAGTCTAGAAATATTCAAATTACCATCGTGTTCTAAAATAGGGAGTCCCGTGGCTGCGGGGTCAGTTCCCACGAGTTACATTGGTCCCGTGGGAGGTGTTGGCGCCACCCACGGGGCCGTCCGGGTGCTATTTCGGGTTTTCACCCTGTAATGCCATGTTTTGAATCTTTAGTCTAGAAATATAAAAATTACCGTCATATTCTCAAACCGGGAGTCCCGCGGCTGGGAGGTCAGTTCCCACGAGTTACATTGGTCCCGTGGGAGGTGTTGGCGCCACCCCTCGGGGGTTGTTTCGAGTTTTCACCCTCTAACACCATGTTTTAAAGCCTAAGTCTAGAAATACGCAAATTACCGTCGTATTCTCAAACCGGGATTCCCGCGGCTGCGGGGTCAGTTCGCACGAGTTACATTTGTCCCGTGGGAGGTGTTGGCCCCACCCACGGGGCCGTCCGAGGGCTGTTTTGGGTTTTCACCCTCTAACGCCATGTTTTCAAACCGAAGTCTAAAAATAAGCAAATTACCGTAGTATTCTCAAACTGGGAGTCCTGTAGCTGTGGGGTCAGTTCCCACGAGTTACGTTTGTCCCGTAAGTGGTGTTGGCGCCACCAACAGGACTGTTTTGGGTTTTCACCCTCTAACGCCATTTTTTCAAGCCTAAGTCTAGAAATATGCAAATTACCATCGTATTCTCAAATAGGGAGTACCACGGCTGTGGGCTCAGTTCCCACGAGTTACATTGGTCCAATGGGAGGTGTTAGCGCCACCCACGGGGCCGTCCGGGGGCTGTTTCGGGTTTTTACCCTCTAACGCCATGTTTTGAAGCCTAAGTCCAAAAATATAAAAATTACCGTCATATTCTCAAACCGGGAGTCCCGCGGCTACGGAGTCGGTTCCCACAAGTTACATTGGTCTCGTGGGAGGTGTTAGCCCCACCCACTGGGCCGTTCTGGGGCTATTTCGAGTTCACCCTCTAATGCAATGTTTTCAAGCCTAAGTCTAGAAATATGCAAATTACAGTCGTATTCTCAAAATGGGAGTCCCGTAACTGGGAGGTCAGTTCCCACGAGTTAAATTAGTCCCGTGGGAGGTGTTGGCGCCGCCCCTTGGGGGTTGTTTCGAGTTTTCACCCTCTAACGCCATGTTTTAACGCCTAAGCCTCGAAATATGCAAATTATTGTAGTATTCTCAAACTGGGAGTCCTGCAGCTGCGGGGTCAGTTCCCACGAGTTACGTTTGTCCTGTACGAGGTGTTGGCGCCCCGCACCGGGCCGTTCGCGGGCTGTTTCGGGTTTTCACCCTCTAACGCCAAGTTTTCAAGCCTAAGTCTATAAATATGCAAATTACCATCGTGTTCTCAAATAGGGAGTCCCGCGGCTGCGGGGTCAGTTCCCACGAGTTACATTGGTCCCATGGGAGGCGTTGGCGCCACCCACGGGGCCGTCCGGGGGCTGTTTCGGGTTTTCACCCTCTAACGCCATGTTTTGAAGCCTAAGTCTAGAAATATAATAATTACCGTCATATTCTCCAAACGGGAGTCCAGCGGCTGCGGAGTCAGTTCCCACAAGTAACATTGGTCTCGTGGGAGGTGTTGGCCCCACCCAAGGGGCCGTCCAGGGGCTGTTTCGAGTTTTCACCCTCTAACACCATGTTTTCAAGCCAAAGTCTAGAAAAATGCAAATTCCCATCGTATTCTCAAATCGGGAGTCCCGCGACTGCGGGGTGAGTTCCCACGAGTTACATTGGTCCCATGGGATGTGCTGGAGCCCCCCACAGGGCCGTTCTGGGGCTATTTCGAGTTCACCCTCTAACGCTATGTTTTCAAGCCTAAGTCTAGAAATATGCAAATTACTGTCGTATTCTCAAAATGGGAGTCCCGTGGCTGGGAGGTCAGTTCCAATGAGTTACATTGGTCCCGTGGGAGCTGTTGGCGCCACCCTTCGGGGGTTGTTTCGAGTTTTCACCCTCTAACGCCATGTTTCAAAGCCTAAGTTTTGAAATATGTAAATTACAATCGTATTGTCAAATCGGGAGTCTCGCGGCTACCGGGTCAGTTACCACGAGTTACATTAGTCCCGTGGGAGGTGTTGGCTCCACCCACGGGTCCATTCAGGGGCAGTTTCGGGGTTTCACCCTCTAACGCCATGTTTTCAAGCCTAAGTTTAAAAATATGCAAATTAGCATCGTATTCTCATTTAGGGAGTCCCGCAGCTGTGGGGTCAGTTCCCACGAGTTACATTTGTCCCGTACGAGGTGTTGGCGCCCCGCTCCGGGCCGTTCGGGGGCTGTTTCGGGTTTTCACCCTCTAACGCTAAGTTTTCAAGCCTAAGTCTAGAAATATGCAAATTAACATCGTGTTCTCAAATAGGGACTCCCGTGGCTGCGGGGTCAGTTCCCACAAGTTACATTGGTCCCATGGGAGGTGTTGGCGCCACCCACGGGGCCGTTCGGGGGCTGTATTGGGTTTTTACCCTCTAACGCCATGTTTTCAAACCGAAGTCTAAAAATATGCTAATTACCGTAGTATTCTCAAACTGGGAGTCCTGTAGCTGTGGGGTCAGTTCCCACGAGTTACGTTTGTCCCGTAAGTGGTGTTGGCGCCACCAACAGGGCCGTTCGGGGGCTGTTTCGAGTTTTCACCCTCTAACGCCATGTTTTCAAGCCTAAGTCTAGAAATATGCAAATTACAATCGTTTTCTTAAATAGGGAGTACTGCGGCTGTGAGGTCAGTTCCCACGAGTTACATTGGTCCCGTGGGAGGTGTTGGCGCCACCCACGAGCCCGTCCGGGGGCTGTTTTGGGTTTTCACCCTCTAACGCCATGTTTTCAAACCAAAGTCTAAAAATTAGCAAATTACTTTAGTATTTTCAAACTGGGAATCCCGCAGCTACGCGGTCAGCTCCCACGAGTTACGTTAGTCCCGTACGAGGTGTTGGCGCCACCCACTGGGCCGTTCGGGGACTGTTTCAGGTTTTCACCCTCTAACGCCAAGTTTTTAAGCCTAAGTCTAGAAATATGCAAATTACCTTCGTGTTCTCAAATAGGGAGTCCCACGGCTGCGGGGTCAGTTCCCACGAGTTACATTGGTCCCGTGGGAGGTGTTGGCGCCACCCACGGGGCCGTTCGGGGACTGTATTGGGTTTTTACCCTCTAACGCCATGTTTTCAAACCGAAGTCTAAAAATATGCAAATTACCATAGCTATCTCAAACTGGGAGTCCTGTAGCTGTGGGGTAAGTTCCCACGAGTTACGTTTGTCCCGCAAGTGGTGTTGGCGCCACCAACAGGGCCGTTCATGGGCTGTTTCGGGTTTACACCCTCTAACGCCATGTTTTCAAGCCTAAGTCTAGAAATATGCAAATTACCATCGTGTTCTCAAATAGGGAGTCCCGCGGCTGCGGGGTCAGTTCCCACGAGTTACATTGGTCACGTGGGAGGTGTTGGCGCCACCCACGAGCCCGTCCGGGGGCTGTTTCGAGTTTTCACCCTCTAACGCCATGTGTTCAACCCGAAATCTAAAAATAAGCAAATTACCTTAGTATTCTCAAACTGAGAGTCCCGCAGCTGCGGAGGCAGTTCCCACGAGCTACATTTGTCGCGTACGAGGTGTTGGCACCACCCACCGGGCCATTCGAGGGCTATTTCAGGTTTTCACCCTTTAACGCCAAGTTTTCAACCCTAAGTCTAGAAATATGCAAATTACCATCGTGTTCTAAAATAGGGAGTCCCGCGGCTGCGGGGTCAGTTCCCACGAGTTACATTGGTCCCATGGGAGGCGTTGGCGCCACCCACGGGGCCGTCCGGGGGCTGTTTCGGGTTTTCACCCTCTAACGCCATGTTTTGAAGCCTAAGTCTAGAAATATAATAATTACCGTCATATTCTCCAACCGGGAGTCCCGCGGCTGCGGAGTCAGTTCCCACAAGTAACATTGGTCTCGTGGGAGGTGTTGGCCCCACCCAAGGGGCCGTCCAGGGGCTGTTTCGAGTTTTCACCCTCTAACACCATGTTTTCAAGCCAAAGTCTAGAAAAATGCAAATTCCCATCGTATTCTCAAATCGGGAGTCCCGCGACTGCGGGGTGAGTTCCCACGAGTTACATTGGTCCCATGGGATGTGCTGGAGCCCCCCACAGGGCCGTTCTGGGGCTATTTCGAGTTCACCCTCTAACGCTATGTTTTCAAGCCTAAGTCTAGAAATATGCAAATTACTGTCGTATTCTCAAAATGGGAGTCCCGTGGCTGGGAGGTCAGTTCCCATGAGTTACATTGGTCCCGTGGGAGCTGTTGGCGCCACCCTTCGGGGGTTGTTTCGAGTTTTCACCCTCTAACGCCACGTTTCAAAGCCTAAGTCTTGAAATATGTAAATTACAATCGTATTGTCAAATCGGGAGTCTCGCGGCTACCGGGTCAGTTACCACGAGTTACATTGGTCCCGTGGGAGGTGTTGGCTCCACCCACGGGTCCATTCAGGGGCAGTTTCGGGCTTTCACCCTCTAACGCCATGTTTTCAAGCCTAAGTTTAGAAATATGCAAATTAGCATCGTATTCTCATTTAGGGAGTCCCGCAGCTGTGGGGTCAGTTCACACGAGTTACATTTGTCCCGTACGAGGTGTTGGCGCCCCGCTCCGGGCCGTTCGGGGGCTGTTTCGGGTTTTCACCCTCTAACGCTAAGTTTTCAAGCCTAAGTCTAGAAATATGCAAATTACCATCGTGTTCTCAAATAGGGACTCCCGTGGCTGCGGGGTCAGTTCCCACAAGTTACATTGGTCCCATGGGAGGTGTTGGCGCCACCCACGGGGCCGTTCGGGGGCTGTATTGGGTTTTTACCCTCTAACGCCATGTTTTCAAACCGAAGTCTAAAAATATGCTAATTACCGTAGTATTCTCAAACTGGGAGTCCTGTAGCTGTGGGGTCAGTTCCCACGAGTTACGTTTGTCCCGTAAGTGGTGTTGGCGCCACCAACAGGGCCGTTCGGGGGCTGTTTCGAGTTTTCACCCTCTAACGCCATGTTTTCAAGCCTAAGTCTAGAAATATGCAAATTACAATCGTTTTCTCAAATAGGGAGTACTGCGGCTGTGAGGTCAGTTCCCACGAGTTACATTGGTCCCGTGGGAGGTGTTGGCGCCACCCACGAGCCCGTCCGGGGGCTGTTTTGGGTTTTCACCCTCTAACGCCATGTTTTCAAACCAAAGTCTAAAAATTAGCAAATTACTTTAGTATTTTCAAACTGGGAATCCCGCAGCTACGCGGTCAGCTCCCACGAGTTACGTTAGTCCCGTACGAGGTGTTGGCGCCACCCACTGGGCCGTTCGGGGACTGTTTCAGGTTTTCACCCTCTAACGCCAAGTTTTTAAGCCTAAGTCTAGAAATATTCAAATTACCTTCGTGTTCTCAAATAGGGAGTCCCACGGCTGCGGGGTCAGTTCCCACGAGTTACATTGGTCCCGTGGGAGGTGTTGGCGCCACCCACGGGCCGTTCGGGGACTGTATTGGGTTTTTACCCTCTAACGCCATGTTTTCAAACCGAAGTCTAAAAATATGCAAATTACCATAGCTATCTCAAACTGGGAGTCCTGTAGCTGTGGGGTAAGTTCCTACGAGTTACGTTTGTCCCGCAAGTGGTGTTGGCGCCACCAACAGGGCCGTTCATGGGCTGTTTCGGGTTTACACCCTCTAACGCCATGTTTTCAAGCCTAAGTCTAGAAATATGCAAATTACCATCGTGTTCTCAAATAGGGAGTCCCGCGGCTGCGGGGTCAGTTCCCACGAGTTACATTGGTCACGTGGGAGGTGTTGGCGCCACCCACGAGCCCGTCCGGGGGCTGTTTCGAGTTTTCACCCTCTAACGCCATGTGTTCAACCCGAAATCTAAAAATAAGCAAATTACCTTAGTATTCTCAAACTGAGAGTCCCGCAGCTGCGGGGGCAGTTCCCACGAGCTACATTTGTCGCGTACGAGGTGTTGGCACCACCCACCGGGCCATTCGAGGGCTATTTCAGGTTTTCACCCTTTAACGCCAAGTTTTCAACCCTAAGTCTAGAAATATGCAAATTACCATCGTGTTCTAAAATAGGGAGTCCCTCTGCTGCGGGGTCAGTTCCCACGAGTTACATTTGTCCCGTGGGAGGTGTTGGCGCCACCCACGAGCCCGTCCGGGGGCTATTTCGGGTTTTCACCCTCTAACGCGATGTTTTCAACCCGAAATCTAAAAATAAGCAAATTACCGTTGTATTTTCAAACTGGGAGTCCCGCAGCTTCGGGGTCAGTTCCCACGAGTTACATTTGTCCCGTACGAGGTGTTGACGCCACCCACCGGGCCGTTCGGGGGCTGTTTCAGGTTTTCACCCTCTAACGCCAAGTTTTCAAACCTAAGTCTAGAAATATTCAAATTACCATCGTGTTCTAAAATAGGGAGTCCCGTGGCTGCGGGGTCAGTTCCCACGAGTTACATTGGTCCCGTGGGAGGTGTTGGCGCCACCCACGGGGCCGTCCGGGTGCTATTTCGGGTTTTCACCCTGTAATGCCATGTTTTGAATCCTAAGTCTAGAAATATAAAAATTACCGTCATATTCTCAAACCGGGAGTCCCGCGGCTGGGAGGTCAGTTCCCACGAGTTACATTGGTCCCGTGGGAGGTGTTGGCGCCACCCCTCGGGGGTTGTTTCGAGTTTTCACCCTCTAACACCATGTTTTAAAGCCTAAGTCTAGAAATACGCAAATTACCGTCGTATTCTCAAACCGGGATTCCCGCGGCTGCGGGGTCAGTTCGCACGAGTTACATTTGTCCCGTGGGAGGTGTTGGCCCCACCCACGGGGCCGTCCGAGGGCTGTTTTGGGTTTTTACCCTCTAACGCCATGTTTTCAAACCGAAGTCTAAAAATAAGCAAATTACCGTAGTATTCTCAAACTGGGAGTCCTGTAGCTGTGGGGTCAGTTCCCACGAGTTACGTTTGTCCCGTAAGTGGTGTTGGCGCCACCAACAGGACTGTTTTGGGTTTTCACCCTCTAACGCCATGTTTTCAAGCCTAAGTCTAGAAATATGCAAATTACCATCGTATTCTCAAATAGGGAGTACCACGGCTGTGGGCTCAGTTCCCACGAGTTACATTGGTCCCATGGGAGGTGTTAGCGCCACCCACGGGGCTGTCCGGGGGCTGTTTCGGGTTTTTACCCTCTAACGCCATGTTTTGAAGCCTAAGTCCAAAAATATAAAAATTACCGTCATATTCTCAAACCGGGAGTCCCGCGGCTACGGAGTCGGTTCCCACAAGTTACATTGGTCTCGTGGGAGGTGTTAGCCCCACCCACTGGGCCGTTCTGGGGCTATTTCGAGTTCACCCTCTAACGCAATGTTTTCAAGCCTAAGTCTAGCAATATGCAAATTACAGTCGTATTCTCAAAATGGGAGTCCCGTAACTGGGAGGTCAGTTCCCACGAGTTAAATTAGTCCCGTGGGAGGTGTTGGCGCCGCCCCTTGGGGGTTGTTTCGAGTTTTCACCCTCTAACGCCATGTTTTAACGCCTAAGCCTCGAAATATGCAAATTACCATCGTATTATCAAACCGGGAGTCCCGCTGCTACGGGGTCAGTTACCACTAGTTACATTGGTCCCGTGGGAGGTGTTGGCTCCACCCACGGGGCCGTTCAGGGGCTGTTTCGGGTTTTCACCCTCTAACGCCATGTTTTTAAGCCTAAGTCTAGAAATATGAAAATTACCATCGTATTCTCAAATAGGGAGTCCCGCGGCTGCGGGGTAAGTTCCCACAAGTTACATTGGTCCCGTGGGAGGTGTTGGCGCCACCCACGGAGCCGTCCGGGGGCTGTTTTGGGTTTTCACCCTCTAACGCCATGTTTTCAAACCAAAATCTAAAAATTAGCAAATTACCATAGTATTCTCAAACTGGGAGTCCCGCAGCTGTGGGATCAGTTCCCACGAGTTATGTTTGTCCCGTACAAGGTGTTGGCGCCCCGCTCCGGGCCGTTCGGGGGCTGTTTCGGGTTTTCACCCTCTAACGCTAAGTTTTCAAAGCCTAAGTCTATAAATATGCAAATTACCATCGTGTTCTCAAATAGGGACTTCCGTGGCTGCGGGGTCAGTTCCCACGAGTTACATTGGTCCCATGGGAGGTGTTCGCGCCACCCACGGTGCCGTCCGGGGGCTGTTTCGGGTTTTCACCCTCTAACGCCTTGTTTTGAAGCCTAAGTCTAGAAATATAACTGTCATATTCTCAAACCGGGAGTCCCGCGGCTGCGGAGTCAGTTCCCATAAGTTACATTGGTCTCGTGAGAGGTGTTGGCCTCACCCAAGGGGCCGTCCGGGGGTTGTTTCGAGTTTTCGCCCTCTAAGACCTTGTTTTCAACCCAAAGTCTAGAAATATGTAAATTCCCATCGTATTCTCAAATCGGGAGTCCCACGACTACGTTGTCATTTCCCACGAGTTACATTGGTCCCATAGGATGTGTTGGCGCCACCCACAGGGCCGTTCTGGGGCTATTTCGAGTTCACCCTCTAACGCCATGTTTTCAAGCCTAAGTCTGGCAATATGCAAATTACATTCGTATTCTCAAAATGGGAGTCCCGTGGCTGGGAGGTCAGTTCCCACGAGTTACATTGGTCCCGTGGGAGGTGTTGGCGCCACCCCTCGGGGGTTGTTTCGAGTTTTCACCCTCTAACGCCTTGTTTCAAAGCCTAAGTCTTGAAATATGCAAATTACCGTCGTATTCTCAAACCGGGAGTCCCGCGGCTACCGGGTCAGTTACCACGAGTTATATTGGTTCCGTGGGAGGTGTTGGCTCCACCCATGGGGCCGTTCAGGGGATGTTTCGGGTTTTCACCCTCTAAGGCCATGTTTTCAAGCCTATGTTTAGAAATATGAAAATTACCATCGTATTCTCAAATAGGGAGTCCCGTGGCTGCGGGGTTCGTTCCCACGAGTTACATTGGTCCCATTGGAGGTGTTGGCGCCACCCCTCGGGGGTTGTTTCGAGGTTTTACCCTCTAATGCCATGTTTTAAAGCCTAAGTCTAGAAATATGAAAATTACCGTCATATTCTCAAATCGGGATTCCCGCGGCTGCGGGGTCAGTTCCCATGAGTTACTTTTGTCCAGTGGGAGGTGTTGGCGCGACCCACTGGCCCGTCCGGGGACTGTTTCGGGTTTTCACCATCTAACGCCATGTTTTCAAACCGAAATCTAAAAATAAGAAAATTACCGTAGTATTCTCAAACTGGGAGTCCCGCAGCTGCGGGGTCAATTCCCACGAGTTACATTTGTCCCGTACAAGGTGTTGGCGCCACCCACCGGGCCGTTCGAGGGCTGCTTTGGGTTTTCACCCTCTAACGCCAAGTTTTCAAGCCTAAGTCTAGAAATATGCAAATTACCATCATGTTCTAAAATAGGGAGTCCCGCGGCTGCGGGGTCAGTTCCCACGAGTTGTGTTGGTCCCGTGGGAGGTGTTGGCGCCACCCACGGGGCCGTCCGGGGGCTGTTTCGGGTTTTCACCCTCTAATGCCATGTTTTGAATCCTAAGTCTAGAAATATAAAAATTACCGTTATATTCTCAAACCAGGAGTCCCGCGACTGGGAGGTCAGTTGCCACGAGTTACATTGGTCCCGTGGGAGGTGTTGGAGCCACCCCTCGGGGGTTGTTTGGAGTTTTCACCCTCTAACACCATGTTTTAAAGCATAAGTCTAGAAATACGGAAATTACAGTCGTATTCTCAAACTGGGATTCCCGCGGCTGCGGGGTGAGTTCCCGTGAGTTACATTTGTCCCGTGGGAGGTGTTGGCGCCACCCACGGGGCCGTCCGGGGGCTGTTTTGGGTTTTCACCCTCTAACGCCATGTTTTTAAACCGATGTCTAAAAATAAGAAAATTACCGTAGTATTCTCAAACTGGGAGTCCTGCAGCTGTGGGGTCAGTTCCCACGAGTTACGTTTGTCCCGTAAGTGGTGTTGGCGCCACCCACAGGGCCGTTCGGGGGTTGTTTCGAGTTTTCAGCCTCTAACGCCATGTTTTCAAGCCTAAGTCTAGAAATATAGAAATTACCATCGTGTTCTCAAATAGGGAGTACCACGGCTGGGGGGTCAGTTCCCACGAGTTACATTGGTCCCATGGGAGGTGTTAGCGCCACCCACTGGGCCGTCCGTGGGCTGTTTTGGGTTTTCACCCTCTAACGCCATGTTTTGAAGCCTAAGTATAGAAATATAAGAATTACCATCATATTCACAAACCGGGAGTCCCGCGGCTGCGGAGTCGGTTCCCCCAAGTTATATTGGTCTCGTAGGAGGTGTTGGCCCCACCCACAGGGCCGTTCTGGGGCTATTTCGAGTTCACCCTCTAACGCTATGTTTTCAAGCCTAAGTCTTGCAATATGCAAATTACAGTCGTATTCTCAAAATGGGAGTCCCGTAGCTGGGAGGTCTGTTCCCATGAGTTACATTGGTCTCGTGGGAGGTGTTGGCACCACCCCTCGGGGGTTGTTTCGAGTTTTCACCCTCTAACGCCATGTTTTAAAGCCTAAGTCTAGCAATATGCAAATTACAGTCGTATTTTCAAACCGGGAGTCCTGCAGCTACGGGGTTAGTTACCACTAGTTACATTGGTCCCGTGGGAGGTGTTGGCTCCACCCACGGGGCCGTTCAGGGGCTGTTTGGTGTTTTCACCCTCTAACGCCATGTTTTTAAGCCTAAGTCTTGAAATATGCAAATTACCATCGTATTCTCAAATAGGGAGTCCCACGGCTGCGGGGTCAGTTCCCATGAGTTACATTGGTCCCATAGGAGGTGTATGCGCCACCCACGGGGCCTTCCGGGGGCTGCTTGGGGTTTTCACCCTCTAACACAATGTTTTCAAGATTAAGTCGAGAAATAGAAAAATTACCATCGCATTCTCAAACCGAGAGTCCCGCGGTTATGGGCTCAGTTCCCACGAGTTACATTGGTCCCGTGGGAAGTGTTGGCGCCACCCACGGAGCCGTTCGGGGGTTGCTTCGGGTTTTCAGCCCCTAACGCCATGTTTTTAATACTAAGTTTAGAAATATGCAAATTACCATCGTATTCTCAAATAGGGAGTCCCGCGGATGCGGGTTCAGTTCCCACGAGTTACATTGGTCCCATGCGAGGTGCTGGTGAAACCCACGGGGCCAGCCGGGGGCTGTTTTGGGTTTTCACCCTCTAACATAATGTTTTCAAGCCTAAGTGTAGAAATAGACAAATTACCATCGCATTCTCAAACTGGGAGTCCCGCATCTACGGGGTCAGTTCCGACGAGTTACATTGGTCCCGTGGGAAGTGTTGGCGCCACCCACGGAGCCGTTCAGGGGTTGCTTCGGGTTTTCACCCCCTAACGCCATGTTTTTAATACTAAGTTTAGAAATATGTAAATTACCATCGTATTCTCAAATAGTGAGTCCCGCGGCTGCGGGGTCAGTTCCCACGAATTACATTAGTCCCATGGGAGGTGTTGACGAAAGCCACGGGGCCGTCCGGGGGCTGTTTCGGGTTTTCACCCTCTAACGCAATGTTTTCAAGCCTATGTCTAGAAATAGACAAATTACCATCGCATTCTCAAACCGGGAGTCCCGCGGTTGCGGGGTCAAATCCCATAAGTTACATTGGTCTCGTGGGAGGTGTTGGCGCCACCCATGGGGCCGTCTGGGGGCTGTTTTGAGTTTTCACCCTCTAACAACATGTTTACAAGCCAAAGTCTAGAAACATTCAAATTACCATCGTATTATCAAACCCGGAGTCCCGCGGCTAGGGGGTCAGTTCCCACGAGTTACATTGGTCTAATGGGAGGTGTTGGCGCCACCCATAAGGCCGTTCTGAGGCTATTTCGAGGTCACCCTCTAACGCCATGTTTTCAAGCCTAAGTCTAGCAATATGAAAATTACAGCCGTATTCTCAAAATGGGAGTCCCGTGGCTGGGAGGTCAGTTCCCACGAGTTACATTGGTCCCGTGGGAGGTGTTGGCGCCACACCTCGGGGGTTGTTTCGAGTTTTCACCCTCTAACGCCATGTTTTAAAGCTTAAGTCTAGAAATATGCAAATTACCGTCGTATTCTCAAATCAGGAGTCCCACGGCTACGGGGTCAGTTCCCAAGAGTTAAATTTGTCCCGTGGGAGGTGGTGGCGCCACCTAAGGGGCCATTCGGGGGCTATTTCGGGTTTTCACCCTCTAACGCCATGTTTTCAATCCTTAGTCGAGAAATATGCAAATTACCTTCGTATTCTCAAATTGGGAGTCCCGCGGCTGCGGGGTCAGTTCCCACGAGTTACATTGGTCCCATGGGAGGTGTTGGCGCCACCCACGGGACCGTTCGGGGGCTGTTTCCGGTTTTCATGACATAATGCCATGTTTTTAAGACTAAGTCTAGAAATATGCAAATTACCATCGTATTCTCAAATAGGGAGTCCCGCGGAAGAGGGGTCATTTGCGACGAGTTACATTGGTCCCATGGGATGTGTTAGCGCCACCCACGGGGCCGTCCGGGGGCTGTTTCAGGTTTTCACCCTCTAACACCATGTTTTCAAGCCTAAGTCTAGAAATATAAAAATTCCGGTCATATTGTCAAACCGGGAGTCCCGCGACTGCGGAGTCAGTTCCCACAAGTTATATAGGTTTCGTGGGAGGTGTTGGCCCCACCCAAGGGGCCGTTCGGGGGCTGTTTCCGGTTTTCACCCCCTAACGCCATGTTTTTAATACTAAGTCTAGAAATACGCAAATTACCATCGTATTCTCAAATAGGGAGTCCCGCGGCTGCGGGGTCAGTTCCCACGAGTTACATTGGTCCCATGGGAGGTGTTGGTGAAACCCACGGGGCCGTCCAGGGGCTGGTTCGGGTTTTCACCCTCTAACGCCATGTTTTCAAGCCTAAGTCTAGAAATATAAAAATTACCATCATATTGTCAAACCGGGAGTCCCGCGGCTGCGGAGTCAGTTCCCACAAGTTACATTAGTTTCGTGGGAGGTGTTGGCCCCACCCAAGGGGCCGTTCGGTGGCTGTTTCGGGTTTTCACCCCGCAGTCCCGCGGTTGTAGGGTCAGTTCCCATAAGTTACATTGGTCTCGTGGGAGGTGTTGGCGCCACCCAAGTGGCCGTCTGGGGGCTGTTTTGAGTTTTCACCCTCTAACACCATGTTTATAAGCCTAAGTCTAGAAATATGCAAATTACCATCGTATTCTCAAAACCGGAGTCCTGCGGCTAGGGGGTCAGTTCCCACGAGTTACATTGGTCTAATGGGAGGTGTTGACGCCAACCACAGGGCCGTTCTGGAGATATTTCTCCACCCACGGGGCCGTTCGGGGGCTGTTTCGGGTTTTCACCACCTAACGCCATCTTTTTAATACTAAGTCTAGAAATTTACAAATTACCATCGTATTCTCAAATAGTGAGTCCCGCGGCTGCGGGGTCAGTTCCCACGAATTACATTGGTCCCATGGGAGGTGTTGACGAAAGCCACGGGTCCGTCCGGGGGCTGTTTCGGGTTTTCACCCTCTAACGCAATGTTTTCAAGCCTATGTCTAGAAATAGACAAATTACCATCGAATTCTCAAACCGGGAGTCCCGCGTTTGCGGGGTCAGTTCCCATAAGTTACATTGGTCTCGTGGGAGGTGTTGGCGCCACCCAAGGGGCCGTCTGGAGGCTGTTTCGAGTTTTCACCCTCTAACAACATGTTTACAAGCCTAAGTCTAGAAATATGCGAATTACCATCGTATTCTCAAACCCGGAGTCCCGCGGGTAGGGGGTCAGTTCCCACGAGTTACATTGGTCTAATGGGAGGTGTTGGCGCCACTCACAGGGTCGTTCTGGGGCTATTTTCAGTTCACCCTATAACGCCATGTTTTCAAGCCTAATACTAGCAATATGCAAATTATAGTCGTATTCTCAATATGGGAGTCCCGTGGCTAGGAGGTCAGTTCCCACGAGTTATATTGGTCCCGTGGGAGGTGTTGGCGCCACCCCTCGGGGGTTGTTTCGAGTTTTCACCCTCTAACGCCATGTTTTAAAGCTTAAGTCTAGAAATTTGCAAATTACCGTCATATTCTCAAACCGGGAGTCCCACGGCTACGGGGTCAGTTCCCACGAGTTACATTGGTCCCGTGGGAGGTGTTGGCGCCACCCAAGGGGCCGTTCGGGGGATGTTTCGTGTCTTCACCCTCTAACGCCATGTTTTCAATCCTTAGACTAGAAATATGCAAATTACCATCGTATTCTCAAATAGGGAGTCCCGCGGTTGCGGGGTCAGTTCCCACGAGTTACATTGGTCCCATGGGAGGTGTTGACGCCACCCACGGGGCCGTCCAGGGGCTGTTTTGGATTCTAACCCTCTAACGGTATGTTTTCAAGCCTAAGACTAGAGATAGACAAATTACCATCGTATTCTCCAACCGAGAGTCCCGTAGCTACGGGGCCAGTTCCCCCGAGATACATTGGTCCCGTATGATGTGTTAGCGCCACACACGGGGCCGTTCGGGGGCTGTTTCGGGTTTTCACAATCTAACGCCAATTTTTAAGACTAAGTCTAGAAATATGCAAATTACCATCGTATTCTCAAATAGGGAGTCCCGCGGCTGAGGGGTCAGTTCCCACGAGTTACATTGGTCCCATGGGAGGTGTTGGCGCCATCCACGGGGCCGTCCAGGGGCTATTTTGGGTTTTCACCCTCTAACGCCATGTTTTAAAGCCTAAGTCTAGAAATATAAAAATTACTGTCATATTCTCAAAACGGGAGTCCCACGGCTGCGGAGTGAGTTCCCATAAGTTACATTGGTCTCGTGGGAGGTGTTGGCCCCACCCAAGGGGACGTCCGGGGGCTGTTTCGAGTTTTCACCCTCTAGCACCATGTTTTCAAGCCTAAGTCTAGAAATTTGCAAATTACCATCGTATTCTTAAACCAGGAGTCCTGCGACTACGGGGTCATCTACCACGGGTTACATTGGTCCCATGGGATGTGTTGGCGCCTCCCACAGGGCCGTTCTATGGCTATTTCGAGTTCACCCTCTAACGCCATATTTTCAAGCCTAAGTTTAGAAATATGCAAATTACAGTCGTATTCTCAAAATGGGAGTCCCGTGGCTGGGAGGTCAGTTCCCACGAGTTACATTGGTCCCGCGGGAGGTGTTGGCGCCACCCCTAGGGGGCTGTTTCGAGCTTTCACCCTCTAATGCCATGTTTTCAAGCCTAAGTCTTGAAATATGCAAATTACCGTCGTATTCTCAACTCGGGAGTCCCCGCGGCTACGGGGTCAATTACCACTAGTTACATTGGTCCTGTGGGAGGTATTGGCTCCACCCACGGGGCCGTTCAGGGGGCTGTTTTGGGTTTTCACCCTCTAACGCCATGTTTTCAAGCCTAAGTCTAGAAATATCCAAATTACCTTCGTATTCTCAAATAGGGAGTCCCGCGGCTGCGGGGTCAGTTCCCACGAGTTACATTGGTCCCATGGGAGGTGTTGGTGCCACCCACGAGGCCGTCTGGGGGCTATTTTGGGTTTTCATCCTCTAATGCCATGTTTTCTAGCCTAAGTCTAGAAATATGCAAATTACCATCGTATTCTCAAACCGAGAGTCCCGCGGTTGCGGGGTCAGTTCCCATAAGTTACATTGGTCTCGTGGAAGGTATTGGCGCCACCCATGGGGCCGTCTGGGGGTTGTTTCGAGTTTTCACCCTCTAACACCATGTTTACTAGACTAAGTCTAGAAATATGGAAATTACCATCGTATTCTCAAACCCGGAGTCCCGTGGCTAAGGGGTCAGTTCCCACGAGTAACATTGGTCTAATGGGAGGTATTGGCGCCACCCACAGGGCCGTTGTGGGGCTATTTCGAGTTCATCCTCTAACGCCATGTTTTCAATCCTAAGTCTAGAAATATGCAAATTACAGTCGTATTCTCAAAATGAGAGTCCCGTGGCTGGGAGATCAGTTCCCACAAGTAACATTGGTCCCATGGGAGGTGTTGGATTCACCCCTCGGGGGTGGTTACGAGTTTTCACCCACTAACGCCATGTTTTAAAGCCTAAGTCTAGAAGTATGCAAATTACCGTCATATTCTCAAACAAGGAGTCCCTCGGCGGTTGCGGGGTCAGTTGCCACAAGTCACATTGGTCCCGTGGTAAGTGTTGGCGCCACCCACGGGGCTGTTTCGGGTTTTCACCCCCTAACGCCATGTTTTAAACCCTTAGTCTAGAAATATGCAAATTACCATCGTATTCTCAAATAGGGAGTCCCGCGGCTGCGGGGTCAGTTCCCACAAGTTACATTGGTCCCATTGGAGGTATTGGCGCCACCCACGGGGCCGTCCAGGGGCTGTTTCGGGTTTTCACCCTCTAACGCATTGTTTTGAAGCCTAAGTCTAGAAATATAAAAATTACAGTCATATTCTCCAACCGGGAGTCACGCGGCAGCGGAGTCAGTTTCAAAAAGTTACATTGGTCTCGTGGGAGGTGTTGGCCCCACCCAAGAGGCCGTCCGGGGGCGGTTTCGGGTTTTCACCCTCTAACACCATGTTTTCAAGCCTAAGTCTAGAAATATGCAAATTACCATCGTATTCTCAAACCGGGAGTCCAACGACTGCGGGTTCAGTTCCCACGAGTTAGATTGGTCCCATGGGAGGTGTTGGCGCCACCCACAGGGCTGTTCTGGGGCTATTTCGAGTTCACCCTCTAACGCCATGCTTTCAAGCCTAAGTCTAGAAATATCCAAATTACAGTCGTATTCTCAAAATGGGAGTCCCGTGGCTGGGAGGTCAGTTCCCACGAGTTACATTGGTCCCGTGGGAGGTGTTGGCGCCACCCCTCGGGGGTTGTTTCGAGTTTTCACCCTCTAACGCAATGTTTTAAAGCCTAAGTCTTGAAATATAAAAATTACCATCGTATTCACAAATCGGGAGTCCCGCGGCTACGGGGTCAGTTCCCACGAGTTACATTGGTCCCATGGGAAGTGTTGGCGCCACCCACGGGACTGTCCGGGGGCTGTTTCGGGTTTTCACCCCCTAACGCCATGTTTTTAATACTATGTCTACAAATATGAAAATTACCATCGTATTCTCAAATAGGGAGTCCTACGGCTGCGGGGTCAGTTCCCACGAGTTACATTGGTCTCGTGGGAGGTTTTGGCTCCACCAACGGGGCCGTCCGGGGGCTATTTCGGGTTTTCACCCTTTAACGCAATGTTTTCAAGCCTTAGTCTAGAAATAGACAAATTACCATCACATTCTCAAACCGGGAGTCCCGCGTCTACGTGGTTAGATCCCACAAGTTACATTGGTCCTGTGGGAAGTGTTGGCACCACCCACGGGGCCGTTTGGGGGCTGTTTCGGGTTTTCAACCCCTAATGCCATGTTTTTAATACTAAGTCTAGAAATATGTAAATTACCATCGTATTCACAAATAGGGAGTCCCGCGGCTGCGGGGTCAGTTCCCACGAGTTACATTGGTCCCATGGGAGGTGTTTGCGCCACCCACGAGGCCGTCCGGGGGATGTTTCGGGTTTTCACCCTCTAACGCCATGTTTTCTAGCCTAAGTCTAGAAATATACAAATTACCATCGTATTCTCAAACCGGGAGTCCCGCGGTTGCGGGGTCAGTTCCCATAAGTTACATTGGTCTCGTGGGAGAGTTGGCGCCACCCAAGGGGCCGTCTGGCGGCTGTTTAGAGTTTTCACCCTCTAACACCATGTTTACAAGCCTAAGTCTAGAAATATGCAATTTACCATCGTATTCTCAAACCCAGAGTCCCGCGACTAGGGAGTCAGTTCCCAGGAGTTAAATTGGTCTGATGGGAGGTGTTGGGGCCACCCATAGGGCCGTTTTGGGGCTATTTCGAGTTCACCCTCTAACGCCTTGTTTTCAATCCTACGTCTAGCAATATGAAAATTACAGTCATATTCTCAAAATGGGAGTCCCGTGGCTGGGAGGTCAGTTCCCACGAGTTACATTGGTCCCGTGGTGGTGTTGGCGCCACTCCTCGGGGGTTGTTTCGAGTTTTCACCCTCTAACGCCATGTTTTAAAGCCTAAGTCTAGAATTATGAAATTACCGTCGTATTATCAAACTGGGAGTCCCACGTCTATGGGGTCAGTTCCCACGAGTTACATTGATTCCGCGGGAGGTGTTGGCGCCACCCACGGGGCCGTTCGGGGGCGGTTACGGGTTTTCACCCTCGAACGCTATGTTTTCAAGCCTAAGTATAGAAATAGACAAATTACCATCGTATTCTCGAATCGAGGGTCCCGCGGCTACGGGGCCAGTTCCCACGAGTTACATTGGTCCCGTGGGAGGTGTTGGCGCCACACATGGGGCCGTTCGGGGGCTGTTTCGGGTTTTCACCCCATAACGCCATGTTTTTAATACTAAGTCTAGAAATATGCAAATTACCATCGTATTCTCAAATAGGGAGTCCCTCCGCTGCGGGGTCAGTTTCCATGAGTTACATTGGTCCCATGGGAGGTGTTGGGGCCACCCACGGGGACGTCCGGGGGCTGTTTCGGGTTTTCACCCTCTAACGCCATCTTTTCAAGCCTAAGTCTAGAAATATGCAAATTACCATCGTATTCTCAAACTGGGAGTCCCGCGACTGCGGGTTCAGTTCCCACGAGTTACATTGGTCCCATGGGAGGTGTTGGCTCCACCCACAGGGCCTTCTCGGGCTATTTCGAGTTCACCCTCTAATGCCATGTTTTCAAGCCTAAGTCTAAGAATATGCAAATTACAGTCGTATTCTCAAAATGGGAGTCCCGTGGTTGGGAGGTCAGTTCCCACAAGTTACAGTGGTCTTGTGGGAGGTGTTGGCGCCACCCCTTGGGGGTTGTTTCGAATTTTCACCCTCTAACGCCATGTTTTAAAGCCTAAGTCTTGAAATATGCAAATTAAAATCGTATTCTCAAACGGGATGTCCCGCAGCTACGGGGTCAGTTACCACTAGTTACATTGGTCCCGTGGGAGGTGTTGGCTCCACCCACGGGGCCGTTCAGGGGCTGTTTTGGGTTTTCACCCTCTAACGCCATGTTTTCAAGCCTAAGTCTAGAAATATGCAAATTACCATCGTATTCTCAAATAGGGAGTCCTGCGGCTGCGGGGTCAGTTTTTTCCACGAGTTACATTGGTCCCATGGGAGGTGTTGGCACCACCGACGGGGTCGTCCAGGGGCTGTTTCGGGCTTTCACCCTCTAACGCAATGTTTTCAAGCCTAAGTCTAGAAACAGACAAATTACCATCGCATTCTCAAACCGGGAGTCCCGCGTCTACGGGGTCAGTTCCCACGAGTTACATTGGTCCCGTGGGAAGTGTTGGTGCCACACACGGGGCCGTTCGGGGGCTGTTTTATGTTTTCACAACCTAACGCCATGTTTTTAAGACTAAGTCTAGAAATATGCAAATTATCATCGTATTCTCAAATAGGGAGTCCCGCGGCTGCGGGGTCAGTACCCACGAGTTACATTGATCCCATGGGAGGTGTTGGCGCCACCCACTAGGAGGTCATGGGGTTGTTTAGGGTTTTCAACCTCTAATGCCATGTTTTGAAGTTTAAGTCTAGAAATATAAAAATTACCGTCATATTCTCAAACCTGGAGTCCTGCGGCTGCGGAGTTAGTTCCAACCAGTTACATTGGTCTCCTGGGAGGTGTTGGCCCCACCCAAGGGGCTGTCCGGGGGCTGTTTCGATTTTTCACCCTCTAACACCATGTTTTGAAACCTAAGTCTCGAAATATGCAAATTACCATCGTATTCTCAAACCGGGAGTCTCGCGACTGCAGGGTCAGTTCCCACGAGTTACATTGGTCCCATGGGAGGTGTTGGCTCCACCCACAGGGCCGTTCTGGGGCTATTTCGAGTTCACCCTCTAACGCCATGTTTTCAATCCTAAGTCTAGCAATATGCAAATTACAGTCGTATTCTCAAAATGGGAGTCCCGTGGCTGGGAGGTCAATTCCCACGAGTTACAATGGTCCCGTGGGAGGTGTTGGCGCCACCCCTTGGGCGTTGTTTCGAGTTTTCACCCTCTAACGCCATGTTTTAAAGCCTAAGTCTTGAAATATGCAAATTAAAATCGTATTCTCAAACCGGGTGTCCCGCAGCTACGGTGTCAGTTACCACTAGTTGCATTGGTTCCGTGCGAGGTGTTGGCTCCACCCACGGGGCCGTTCAGGGGCTGTTTTCAATTTTCACCCTCTAACGCCATGTTTTCAAGGCTAAGTCTGAAAATATGCAAATTACCATCATATTATCAAATAGGGAGTCCCGCGGCTGCGGGGTCAGTTCCCACGAGTTACATTGGTCCCATGGGAGGTGTTGGCGCCACCGAAGGGGCCGTCCGGGGGCTGTTTCGGGCTTTCACCCCCTAACGCAATGTTTTCAAGCCTAAGTCTAGAAATAGACAAATTACAATCGCATTCTCAAATCGGGAGTTCCGCATCTACGGGGTTAGTTCCCACGAGTTACATTGGTCCCGTGGGAAGTGTTGGCGCCACCCACGGGAACGTTCGGGGGATGTTTCGGGTTTTCACCCCCTAACACAATGTTTTTAATACTAAGTCAACAAATTTGCAAATTACCATCGTATTCTCAAATAGGGATTCCTACGGCTGCGGGGTCAGTTCACACGAGTTACATTGGTCCCATGGGAGGTGTTGGCGTCACCCACGAGGCCGTCCAGTGGTTGTTTCGAGTTTTCACCCTCTAACGCCATGTTTTCAAGCCTAAGTCTAGAAATATGCAAATTACCATCGTATTCTCAAGTAGGGAGTCCCGCGGCTGCGGGGTCAGTTCCCACGAGTTACATTGGTCCCATGGGAGGTGTTGGCGCCACCGACGGGGCCGTCCGGGGGCTGTTTCGGGCTTTCAGCCTCTAACGCAATGTTTTCAATCCTAAGTCTAGAAATAGACAAATTACCATCGCATTCTCAAATCGGGAGTCCCGCGTCTATGGGGTTAGTTCCCACGAGTTACATTGGTCCCGTGGGAAGTGTTGGCGCCACCCACGGGGACGTTCGGGCGCTGTTTCGGGTTTTCACCCCCTAACGCCATGTTTTTAATAATAAGTCTACAAATATGCAAATTACCATCATATTCTCAAATAGGGAGTCCTACGGCTGCGGGGTTAGTTCCCACGAGTTACATTGGTCCCATGGGAGGTGTTGGCGCCACCCACGGGGCTGTCCGGGGGCTATTTTGGGTTTTCACCCTCTAACGCCATGTTTTCTAGCCTAAGTCTAGAAATATGCAAATTACCATCGTATTTTCAAACCGTGAGTCCGGCGGTTGCGGGGTCAGTTCCCATAAGTTACATTGGTCCAATGGGAGGGGTTGGTGCCACCCAAGGGGCCGTTTGGGAGCTGTTTCGAGTTGTCACCCTCTAACACCATGTTTACCAGCCTAAGTCTAGAAATATGCAAATTACCATCGTATTCTCAAACCCGGAGTCCCCCGGCTAGTGGGTCAGTTCCCACGAGTTACATTGGTCTAATGGGAGGTGTTGGCACCACCCACAGGGCCGTTCGGAGGCTATTTCGAGTTGACCCTCTAACGCCATGTTTTCAAGCCTAAGTCTAGCAATATGCAAATCATAGTCGTATTCTCAAAATGGGAGTCCCGTGGCTGGGAGTTCAGTTCCCACGAGTTACATTGGTCCCGTGGGAGGTGTTGGCGCCACCCCTCGGGGGTTGTTTCGAGTTTTCACCCTCTAACGCCATGTTTTATAGCCTAATCCTAGAAATATGAAAATTAACGTCGTATTCTCAAACCGGGAGTCCCATTGCTACGGGGTCTGTTCCCACGAGTTACATTGGTCCCGTGGGAGGTGCTGGCGCCACCCACAAGGCCATTCGGGGGCTGTTTTTGGTTTTCACCCTCTAACGCCATGTTTTTAAACCTTAGTCTAGAAATATGCAAATTGCCATCATATTCTCAAATAGGGAGTCCCGCGGCTGCGGGGTCAATTCCCACGAGTTACATTGGTCCCATGGGAGGTGTTGGCGCCACTTATGGGGCCATTAGGGGGCTGTTTCGAGTTTTCACCCTCTAACGCTATGTTTTCAAGCCTAAGTCTAGAAACCGACAAATTACCATCGTTTTCTCAAACCGAGAGTCCCGCGGCTACCGGGCCAGTTCCCACGAGTTACATTGATCCCGTGGGAGGTGTTGGCACCGCACACGGGGCCGTTCGGGGGCTGTTTTGGGTTTCCACAACCTAATGCCATTTTTTTAAAACTAAGTCTAGAAATATGCAAATTACCATCGTATTCTCAAACCGGGAGTCCCGCGACTGCGGGGTCAGTTCCCACGAGTTACATTGGTCCCATGGGAGTTGTTGGCGCCACCACAGGGCCGTTCTGGGGCTATTTCGAGTTCACCCTCTAGTGCCATGTTGTCAAGCCTAAGTCTAGCAATATGAAAATTATAGTCGTATTCTCAAAATGGGAGTCACGTGGCTGGGAGGTCAGTTCCCAGCAGTTAAATTGGTCCCGTGGGAGGTGTTGGCGCCACCCCTCGAGGGTTGTATCGAGTTTTCACCCTCTAAAGCCATGTTTTGAAGCCAAAGTCTAGAAATATAAAAATTACCGTCATATTCTCCAATCGAGAGTCCCGCGGCTGCGGAGTCAGTTCCCACAAGTTACATTGGTCTCGTGGGAGGTGTTGGCTCCACCCAAGGGGACGTCCGGGGGCTGTTTTGAGTTTTCACCCTCTAACACCATGTTTTCAAGCCTAAGTCAAGAAATATGAAAATTACCATCCTATTCTCAAACCGGGAGTCCCGCGGCTGCGGGGTCAGTTCCCACGAGTTACATTGGTCCCATGGGAGGTGTTGGCGCCACCCACGGGGCCGTCCGGGGGCTGTTTCGGGTTTTCACCCTCTAACGCCATATTTTGAAGCCTAAGTCTAGAAATATAAAAATTACCATCATATTCTCAAACCGGGAGTCCCGCGGCTGCGGAGTCAGTTCCCACAAGTTACCTTGGTCTCGTGGGAGGTGTTGGCCCTACCCAAGGGGCCGTCCGGGGGTTGTTTTGAGTTTTCCCGCTCTAACGCCATGTTTTCAAGGCTAAGTCTAAAAATAAACAAATTACCATCGTATTATCAAATCGAGAGTCCCACGACTGCGGGGTCAGTTCCCACGAGTTACATTGGTCCCATGGGAGGTGTTAGCGCCACCCACAGGGCCGTTCGGGGGCTGTTTCGAGTTCACCCTCTAACGCCATGTTTTCAAGCCTAAGTCTTAAAATATTCAAATTACCGTCGTATTCTCAAGTCGGGAGTCCCGCGGCTATGAGGTCAGTTACCACTAGTTACATTGGTCCCGTGGGAGGTGTTGGCTCCACCCAAGGGGCCGTTCAAGGGCTGTTTCAGATTTTCACCCTCTAACGCCATGTTTTCAAGCCTAAGTCTAGAAATATGCAAATTACCATCGTTTTATCAAATAGGGAGTCCCGCGGCTGCGGGGTCAGTTCCCACGAGTTACATTGGTCCCATGGGAGGTGTTGGGGCCACCCACGGGGTTGTCCGGGGGCTATTTCGGGTTTTCACCCTCTAACACAATGTTTTCAAGCCTAAGTCTAGAAATAGACAAATTACCAACGCATTCTCAAACTGGGAGTCCCGCATCTACGAGGTCAGTTCCCACGAGTTAGATTGGTCATGTGGGAAGTGTTGGCGGCACCCGCGGGGCTGTTCAAGGGCTGTTTCGAGTTTTCACCCCCTAACGCCATGTTTTTAATAATAATTCTAGAAATATGAAAATTACCATCGTATTCTAAAATAAGGAGTCCCGCGGTTGCGGGGTCAGTTCCCACGAGTTACATTTGTCCCATGGGAGGTGTTGGCGCCACCCACGAGGCCGTCCGGGGGCTGTTTCGGGTTTTCACCCTCTAATGCCATGTTTTCTAGCCTAAGTCTAAAAATATGCAAATTAACGTCGTATTCTCAAACCGGGAGTCCCGCGGTTGCGGGGTCAGTTCCCATAAAGTACAGTTGGTCTCGTGGGAGGTGTTGGCGCCACCCAGGGGGCCGTCTGGGGGCTGTTTCAAGTTTTCACCCTCTAACAACATGTTTACAAGCCTAAGTCTAGAAATAAGCAAATTACCATCGTATTCTAAAATAGGGAATCCCGCGGCTGTGGGGTCAATTCCCATGAGTAACATTGGTCCCATGGAAGGTGTTGGCGCCACCCACGGGGCCGTCCGGGGGCTGTTACGGTTTTCACCCTCTAACGCAATGTTTACAAGCCTAAGTCTAGATATAGACAAATTACCATCGCATTCTCAAACCGGGAGTCCCGCGGCTATGGGGTCAGTTCCCACGAGTTACATTGGTCCCGTGGGAGGTGTTGGCGCCACCCACGAGGCGTCCATGGCTGTTTCGAGTTTTCACCCTCTAACGCCAAGTTTTCTAGCCTAAGTCTCAAAATATGCAAATTACCATCGTATTCTCAAACCGGGAGTCCCGCGGTTGCGGGGTCAGTTCCCATAAGTTACATTGGTCTCGTGGGGGGTGTTGGCGCTACCTAGGGGGTCGTCAGGGAGCTGTTTCGAGTTTTCACCCTCTAACACCATGTTTACAGGCCTAAGTCTAGAAATATGCAAATTACCATCGTATTCTCAAACCCGGAGTCCCGCGGCTAGGGGGTAAGTTCCCACAATTTACATTGGTCTAATGGGAGGTGTTGGCGTCACCCACAGGGCCGTTCTGTGGTTATTTCGAGTTCACACTCTAACGCCATGTTTTCAAGCCTAAGTCTAGCAATATGAAAATTACAGTCGTATTCTAAAAATGGGAGTCCCGTGGCTTGGAGGTCAGTTCCTACAAGTTACATTGGTCCCGTGGGAGGTGTTGGCGCCACCCCTCGGGGGTTGTTTCGAGTTTTCACCCTCTAATGCCATGTTTTAAAGCCTAAGTCTAAAAATATGAAAATTACCGTTGTATTCTCAAACTGGGAGTCCCACGGCTACGGGGTTAGTTCTCACGAGTTACATTGGTCCCGTGGGAGGTGTTGACGCTACCCACGGGGCCGTTCGGGGACTGTTTCGAGTTTTCACCCTCTAACGCCATGTTTTTAATCCTAAGTCTAAAAATATTCAAATTACCATCGTATTCTCAAATAGGGAGTCCCGCGGCTGCGGGGTCAGTTCCCTCGGGTTACATTGGTCCCATGGGAGGTGTTGGCGCCACCCACAGGGCCGTTCGGGGGGTATTTCGAGCTCACCCTCTAACGCCATGTTTTCGAGCCTATGTCTAGCAATATGCAAATTACAGTTGTATTCTCAAAATGGGAGTCCCGTGGCTGGGAGGTCAGTTCCCACGAGTTACATTTGTCCCGTGGGAGGTGTTGGCGCCACCCACGGGGCCGTCCGGGGGGATGTTTTGGGTTTTCACCAACTAATGCCATGTTTTTAAACAGAAGTCTAAAACTATGAAAATTACCATAGTATTATCAAACTGGGAGTCCCGCAGCTACAGGGTCAGTTCCCACGAGTTACGTTTGTCCCGTAAGAGGTGTTGGCGCCACCCACGGGGCCGTTCGGGGGATGTTTCGTGTTTTCACCCTCTAGCGCCATGTTTTCAAGCCTAAGTCTAGAAATATGCAAATTACAATCGTGTTCTCAAATAGGGAGTCCCGCGGCTGCGGGGTCAAGTGCCACGAGTTACATTGGTCCCATGGGAGGTGTTGGCACCACCCATGGGGCCGTCCGGGGGCTGTTTCGGTTTTTCACCCTCTAACGCCATGTTTTCTATCCTAAGTCTAAAAGAATGCAAATGACCATCGTATTCTCAAACCGAGAGTCCCGTGGATGCGGGGTCAGGTCCCGCGAGTTACATTGGTCCCGTGGGAGGTGTTGGCACCACCCACGGGGCCGTTCGGGGGTTGTTTCGGGTTTTCACCCTCTAACGCCATGTTTTTAAGCCTATGTCTAGAAATATGGAAATTACCATGGTTTCTCAAATCCAGAGTCCCGTGGCTGCGGGGTTAGTTCCCACGAGTTACATTGGTCCCATGGGAAATGTTGGTGTCACCCACGGGACCGTCCGGGGGCTGTTTCGGGTTTTCACCCTCTATAGTCATGTTTTGAAGCCTAAGTCTAGAAATATAAAAATTATCGTCATATTTTCAAACTGGGAGTCCCGCGGCTGCGGAGTCAGTTCCCAAAAGTTACATTGGTCTCGTGGGAGGTGTTGTCCCCAACCAAGGGGCCGTCCGGGGGCTGTTTCGAGTTTTCACCCTCTAACACCATGCTTTCAAGCCTAAGTCTAGAAATATGAAAATTACCATCGTATTATAAAATCAGGAGTTCCGCGGCCACGTGGTCAGTTCCCATGAGTTACATTGGTCCCATGGGAGGTGTTGGCGCCACCCATAGGGACGTTCGGAGAAGTTTCGAGTTCACCCTCTAACACCATGTTTTCAAGCCTAAGTCTAGTAATATGCAAATTACAGTCGTATTCTCAAACTGGGAGTCCCGCAGCTGGGAGGTGAGTTCCCACGAGTTACATTGGCCCCGTGGGAGGTGTTGGCGCCACCCCTCAGGAGTTTTTTCGATTTTTCACCCTCTAATGCCATGTTTTAAAGCATAAGTCTAGAAATATGCGAATTACCGACATAATCTCAAACCGGGAGTCCCGCGGCTATGGGGTCCGTTACCACTAGTTACAATCGTCCTGTGGGAGGTGTTGGTGCCACCCACGGGGCCATTCGGGGGTTGTTTCGGGTTTTCACCGTTTAACGCCATGTTTTCAAGCCTAAGTCTAGAAATATGCAAATTACCATCATATTCTCAAATAGGGAGTCCCGCGGCTGCGGGGTCAGTTCCCACGAGTTAAATTGGTCCCATGGGAGGTGTTGGCGCCACCCACGGGCCGTCCGGGGGCTGTTTCAGGTTTTCACCCTCTAACGCAATGTTTTCAAGCCTAAGTATAGAAATAGAAAAATTACCATTGTATTCTCAAACCGAGAGTCCCGCGGCTACTGGGTCAGTTCCCATAAGTTACATTGGTCCCGTGGGAGGTGTTGGCGCCACCCACGGGGCCGTTCGGGGGCTGTTTTGAGTTTTCACCCCCTAACGCCATGTTTCTAAGACTCAGTATAGAAATATGAAAATTACCATTGTATTCTCAAATAGGGAGTCCCGCGGCTGTGGGGTCAGTTCCCACAAGTTACATTGGTCCCATGGGAGGTGTTTGCACCACCCATGGGGCCGTACGGGGCTGTTTTGGGTTTTCACCCACTAACGCCATGTTTTGAATCCTAAGTCTAGAAATATAAAGATTACCTCATATGATCAAACCGGGAGTTCCGCGGCTGCGGAGTCAGTTCCCAGAAGTTACATTGGTCTCGTGGAAGGTGTTGGCCCCACCCAAGGGGCCGTCCGAGGGTTGTTTAGAGTTTTCACCCTCTATCACCATGTTTTTTAGCCTAAGTTTAGAAATATGAAAATTACAATCGTATTCTCAAACCGGGAGTCCCGCGGCTACGGGTTCAGTTCCCACGACTTATAATGGTCCCATGGGAGGTGTTGGCGCCACCCACAGGGCCGTTCGGTGGCTGTTTCGAGTTCACCCTCTAACGCCATGTTTTCAAGCCTAAGTCTAGTAATACGCAAATTACAGTCGTATTCTCAAACTGGGAGTCTCGCGGCTGGGAGGTCAGTTCCCACGAGTTACATTGGTCCCGTGGGAGGTGTTGGCGCCACCCCTCGGGGGTTGTTTCGAGTTTTCACCCTCTAACGCCATGTTTTAAAGCCTAAGTCTTGAAATATGAAAATTACCGTTGTATTCTCAAACTGGGAGTCCCACGGCTACGGGGTTAGTTCTCACGAGTTACATTGGTCCCGTGGGAGGTGTTGACGCTACCCACGGGGCCGTTCGGGGACTGTTTCGAGTTTTCACCCTCTAACGCCATGTTTTTAATCCTAAGTCTAAAAATATTCAAATTACCATCGTATTCTCAAATAGGGAGTCCCGCGGCTGCGGGGTCAGTTCCCTCGGGTTACATTGGTCCCATGGGAGGTGTTGGCGCCACCCACAGGGCCGTTCGGGGGGTATTTCGAGCTCACCCTCTAACGCCATGTTTTCGAGCCTATGTCTAGCAATATGCAAATTACAGTTGTATTCTCAAAATGGGAGTCCCGTGGCTGGGAGGTCAGTTCCCACGAGTTACATTTGTCCCGTGGGAGGTGTTGGCGCCACCCACGGGGCCGTCCGGGGGGATGTTTTGGGTTTTCACCAACTAATGCCATGTTTTTAAACAGAAGTCTAAAACTATGAAAATTACCATAGTATTATCAAACTGGGAGTCCCGCAGCTACAGGGTCAGTTCCCACGAGTTACGTTTGTCCCGTAAGAGGTGTTGGCGCCACCCACGGGGCCGTTCGGGGGATGTTTCGTGTTTTCACCCTCTAGCGCCATGTTTTCAAGCCTAAGTCTAGAAATATGCAAATTACAATCGTGTTCTCAAATAGGGAGTCCCGCGGCTGCGGGGTCAAGTGCCACGAGTTACATTGGTCCCATGGGAGGTGTTGGCACCACCCATGGGGCCGTCCGGGGGCTGTTTCGGTTTTTCACCCTCTAACGCCATGTTTTCTATCCTAAGTCTAAAAGAATGCAAATGACCATCGTATTCTCAAACCGAGAGTCCCGTGGATGCGGGGTCAGGTCCCGCGAGTTACATTGGTCCCGTGGGAGGTGTTGGCACCACCCACGGGGCCGTTCGGTGGTTGTTTCGGGTTTTCACCCTCTAACGCCATGTTTTTAAGCCTATGTCTAGAAATATGGAAATTACCATGGTTTCTCAAATCCAGAGTCCCGTGGCTGCGGGGTTAGTTCCCACGAGTTACATTGGTCCCATGGGAAATGTTGGTGTCACCCACGGGACCGTCCGGGGGCTGTTTCGGGTTTTCACCCTCTATAGTCATGTTTTGAAGCCTAAGTCTAGAAATATAAAAATTATCGTCATATTTTCAAACTGGGAGTCCCGCGGCTGCGGAGTCAGTTCCCAAAAGTTACATTGGTCTCGTGGGAGGTGTTGTCCCCAACCAAGGGGCCGTCCGGGGGCTGTTTCGAGTTTTCACCCTCTAACACCATGCTTTCAAGCCTAAGTCTAGAAATATGAAAATTACCATCGTATTATAAAATCAGGAGTTCCGCGGCCACGTGGTCAGTTCCCATGAGTTACATTGGTCCCATGGGAGGTATTGGCGCCACCCATAGGGACGTTCGGAGAAGTTTCGAGTTCACCCTCTAACACCATGTTTTCAAGCCTAAGTCTAGTAATATGCAAATTACAGTCGTATTCTCAAACTGGGAGTCCCGCAGCTGGGAGGTGAGTTCCCACGAGTTACATTGGCCCCGTGGGAGGTGTTGGCGCCACCCCTCAGGAGTTTTTTCGATTTTTCACCCTCTAATGCCATGTTTTAAAGCATAAGTCTAGAAATATGCGAATTACCGACATAATCTCAAACCGGGAGTCCCGCGGCTATGGGGTCCGTTACCACTAGTTACAATCGTCCTGTGGGAGGTGTTGGTGCCACCCACGGGGCCATTCGGGGGCTGTTT
The DNA here is from genome assembly GCA_949130495.1 of Sambucus nigra. Taxonomy (NCBI): domain Eukaryota; kingdom Viridiplantae; phylum Streptophyta; class Magnoliopsida; order Dipsacales; family Adoxaceae; genus Sambucus; species Sambucus nigra. The sequence continues at coordinate 728,926,965 of OX422209.1, read as the reverse complement.
CGGGTTTTCACCGTTTAACGCCATGTTTTCAAGCCTAAGTCTAGAAATATGCAAATTACCATCATATTCTCAAATAGGGAGTCCCGCGGCTGCGGGGTCAGTTCCCACGAGTTAAATTGGTCCCATGGGAGGTGTTGGCGCCACCCACGGGCCGTCCGGGGGCTGTTTCAGGTTTTCACCCTCTAACGCAATGTTTTCAAGCCTAAGTATAGAAATAGAAAAATTACCATTGTATTCTCAAACCGAGAGTCCCGCGGCTACTGGGTCAGTTCCCATAAGTTACATTGGTCCCGTGGGAGGTGTTGGCGCCACCCACGGGGCCGTTCGGGGGCTGTTTTGAGTTTTCACCCCCTAACGCCATGTTTCTAAGACTCAGTATAGAAATATGAAAATTACCATTGTATTCTCAAATAGGGAGTCCCGCGGCTGTGGGGTCAGTTCCCACGAGTTACATTGGTCCCATGGGAGGTGTTTGCACCACCCATGGGGCCGTACGGGGCTGTTTTGGGTTTTCACCCACTAACGCCATGTTTTGAATCCTAAGTCTAGAAATATAAAGATTACCTCATATGATCAAACCGGGAGTTCCGCGGCTGCGGAGTCAGTTCCCAGAAGTTACATTGGTCTCGTGGAAGGTGTTGGCCCCACCCAAGGGGCCGTCCGAGGGTTGTTTAGAGTTTTCACCCTCTATCACCATGTTTTTTAGCCTAAGTTTAGAAATATGAAAATTACAATCGTATTCTCAAACCGGGAGTCCCGCGGCTACGGGTTCAGTTCCCACGACTTATAATGGTCCCATGGGAGGTGTTGGCGCCACCCACAGGGCCGTTCGGTGGCTGTTTTGAGTTCACCCTCTAACGCCATGTTTTCAAGCCTAAGTCTAGTAATACGCAAATTACAGTCGTATTCTCAAACTGGGAGTCTCGCGGCTGGGAGGTCAGTTCCCACGAGTTACATTGGTCCCGTGGGAGGTGTTGGCGCCACCCCTCGGGGGTTGTTTCGAGTTTTCACCCTCTAACGCCATGTTTTAAAGCCTAAGTCTTGAAATATGAAAATTACCCTCGTATTCTCAAATCGGGAGTCCCGCGGCTACGGGGTCAGTTACTACTAGTTACATTGGTCCCGTGGGAGGTGTTGGCTCCACCCACGGAGCCGTTCAGGGGCTATTTTGGGTTTTCACCCTCTAACGCCATGTTTTCAATCCTAAGTCTAGAAATATGTAAATTACCATCGTATTCTCAAACTCGGAGTCCCGCGGCTAGGGGGTCAGTTCCCATGAGTTACATTGGTCCCATGGGAGGTGTTGACGCCACCCACGGGGCCGTTCGGGTGGTATTTCGAGTTCACCATCTAACGCCATGTCTTCAAGCCTAAGTCTAGCAGTATTCAAATTACAGTCGTATTCTCAAAATGGGAGTCCCGTGGCTGGGAGTTCAGTTCCCACGAGTTACATTGGTCCCATGGGAGGTGTTGGCACCACCCCTCGGGGGTTGTTCCGAGTTTTCACCCTCTAATGCCATGTTTTAAAGCCTAAGTCTAGAAATGTGCGAATTACAGTCGTATTCTCAAACTGGGAGTCCCGCGGCTACGGGGTCAATTACCACTAGTTACATTGGTCCGGTGGGAGGTATTGGTGCCACCCACAGGGCCGTTCGGGGGCTGTTTCGGGTTTTCACCCTCTAACGCCATATTTTCAAGCCTAAGTCTAAAAATATGCAAATAACAATTGTATTGTCAAATATGGAGTCCCGCGACTGCGGGTCATTTCTCCTGAGCTACATTGGTCCCATGGGAGGTGTTGGCGCCACCCACGGGGCCGTCCGGGGGCTTTTTCGGGTTTTCACCCTCTAACGGAATGTTTTCAATCCTAAGTCTAGAAATAGACAAATTACCATCGTATTCTCAAACCGAGAGTCCCGCGGCTACGGGGCTAGTACCCACGAGTTACATTGGTCCCGTGGGAGGTGTTGGCGCCACCCACGGGGCCGTTCGGGGGCTGTTTCGGGTTTTCAACCCCTAACGCCATGTTTTTAAGACTAAGTCTAGAAATATTCAAATTACAATCGTATTCTCAAATAAGGTGTCCCGCGGCTGCGGGGTCAGTTCCTACGCGTTACATTGGTCCCATGGGAGGTGTTGGCGCCACCCACGGGGCCGTCCGGGGGCTGTTTCGAGTTTTCACCCTCTAACGCCATGTTTTCTAGCCTAAGTCTAGAAATATGAAAATTACCATCGTATTCTCAAACCGGGAGTCCCGCGGCTGCAGGATCAGTTCCCTTAAGTTACATTGGTCTCGTGGGAGGTGTTGGCGCCACCCAAGGGGCCGTCCGGGGGATGTTTCAAGTTTTCACCCTCTAACACCATGTTTACAAGCCTAAGTCAAGAAATATGAAAATTATAATCAAATTCTCAAGCCGGGAGTCCCGTGGCTAGGGGGTCAGTTCCCACAAGTTTCATTGGTCCCATGGGAGGTGTTGGCGCCACCCACTGGGCCGTTCGGGGGCTGTTTTGGGTTTTCACCCTCTAACGCCATGTTTTCAAGCCTAAATTTATTAACATGCAAATTACAGTCATATTCTCAAACTGGGAGTCCCGCGGTTGGGAGGTCATTTCTCACGAGTCACATTGGTACCGTGGGAGGTGTTGGCACCACCCCTCGGGGGTTGTTTCAAGTTTTCACCCTTTAACCCCATGTTTTAATGCATAAGTCTAGAAATATGTGAATTACCATTGTATTCTCAAACCGGGAGTCCCACGGCTACGGTGTCAGTTAACACTAGTTACATTAGTTTTGTGGGAGGTGTTGGTGCCACCGACGGGGCCGTTCGGGGGTTGTTTCGGATTTTCACCCTCTAACGCAATGTTTTCTAGCCTAAGTCTAGAAATATGTAAATTACCATCGTATTCTCAAACCCGGAGTCCCGCGGCTATGGTGTCAGTTCCCACGAGTTACATTGGTCCCATGGGAGGTGTTGGCGCCACCCACGGGGCCGCCCGGGGGCTGTTTCGGGTTTTCACCATCTAACGCAATGTTTTCTATCCTAAGTCTAGAAGAATGCAAATGGCCATCGTATTCTCAAACCGAGAGTTCCGTGGCTGCGGGGTCAGGTCCCACGAGTTACATTGGTCCCGTGGGAGGTGTTGGCGCCACCCACAGGGTCGTTCAGGGGTTGTTTCGGGTTTTCACCCTTTAACGCCATGTTTTTAAGCCTATGTCTAGAAATTTGGAAATTACCATGGTTTCTCAAATCCAGAGTCCCGTGGTTGCGGGGTTAGTTCCCACGAGTTACATTGGTCCAATGGGAAAAGTTTGCACCACCCACGAGGCCGTCCGGGGGCTGTTTCGGGTTTTCACCCACTAACGCCATGTTTTGAAGCCTAAGTCTAGAAATATAAAAATTACATCATATTATCAAACCGGGAGTCCCGCGGCTGCGGAGTCAGTTCCCACAAGTTACATTGGTCTCGTGGTAGGTGTTGGCCTCATCCAAGGGGCCGTCCGGGGGCTGTTTTGAGTTTTCACCCTCTAACACCAGGTTTTCAAGCCTAGGTCTAGAAATATGAAAATTACAATCGTATTCTCAAACCCGGAGTCCCGCGGCTACGGGGTCAGTTCCCATGATTTACAATGGTCCCATGGTAGGTGTTGGCGCCAACCACAGGGACGTTCGGTGGCTGTTTCGAGTTCACCCTCTAACCCCATGTCTTCAAGCCTAAGTCTTGTAATATGCAAATTACAGTCGTATTCTCAAACTGGGAGTCTCGCGGCTGGGACGTCAGTTCCCACGAGTTACATTGGTCCCGTGGGAGGTGTTGGCACCACCCACGGGGCCGTCCGGGGGCTGTTTCAAGTTTTCACCCTCTAACACCAAGTTTTCCATCCTAACTCTAGAAATATGCAAATTACCATCGTATTCTCAAACCGGGAGTCCCGTGGCTGCGAGGTCAGTTCCCATAAGTTACATTGGTCTCGTGGGAGGTGTTGGCTCCACCCAAGGGGCCATCCAGGGGCTGTTTCTAGTTTTCACCATGTAACACCATGTTTACAAGCCTAAGTATATAACTATGCACATTACCATTGTATTCTCAAACCCGAAGTCCCGCGGGTAGGGGGTCAGTTCCCACGAGTTACATCGGTCCCATGGGAGGTGTTGGCGCCACCCACAGGGCCATTCGGGGGCTATTTCGACTTCAGCCTCTAACGCCATGTTTTCAATCCTAAGTCTAAAAATATGAAAATTACCATCGTATTCTAAAATACGGAGTCCCGCGGCTACGGGGTCAGTTCCCACGAGTTACATTGGTCCCATGGGAGCTGTTGGCGCCACCCACGGGGCCGCCCTAGGGCTGTTTCGGTCTTTCACCCTCTAACGCCATGTTTTCAAGCCTAGGTCTAGAAATAGGGAAATTACCTTCGTATTCTTAAATCGACAGCCCCGTGGCTGCGGGGTCAGTTCCCACGAGTTATATTTGTCCCGTGGGAGGTGTTGGCACCTCCCATGGGGCCGTCCGGGGGCTGTTTTGGGTTTTCACCCTCTAACACCATGTTTTCAAACCAATGAATAAAAATATGAAAATTACCATCGTATTCTCAAACTGGGAGTCCCGCAGCTGCGGGGTCAGTTCCCACGAGTTACGTTTCTCCCGTGGGATGTGTTGGCGCCACCCACGGGGCTGTTCGGGGGCTGTTTCGGGTTTTCACCATCTAACGCCATGTTTTCAAGCCTAAGTCTTGAAATATGCAAATTACCATTGTATTCTCAAATAGGTAGTCCCGCAGATGCGGGGTCATATCACACAAGTTACATCGGTTCAATGGGAGGTGTTGGCGCGACCCACGGGGTCGTCCGGGGGCTATTTTGGGTTTTCACCCTCTAACACCATGTTTTCTATCCTAAGTCTAGAAGAATGGAAATTACCATCGTATTCTCAAACCGAGAGTCCCGTGGCTGCGGGGTCAAGTCCCATGAGTTAAATTGGTCCGATGGGTAGTGTTGGCGCCACCCACGGGGCCGTCCGGGGGCTGTTTCGAGTTTTCACCCTCTAAAGCCATGTTTTGAATCCTAAGTCAAGAAATATAAAAATTACCGTCATATTCTCAAACCGGGAGTCCCGCGACTGCGGAGTCAGTTCCCACAAGTTACATTGGTCTCGTGGGTGGTGTTGGCCCCACCCAAGGGGCCGTCCGGTGGCTGTTTCGAGTTTTCACCCTCTAACACCATGTTTTCAAGCCTAAGTCTAGAAATATGCAAATTACAATAGTATTCTCAAATAGGGAGTCCCGCGGCTGCGGGGTCAGTTCCCACGAGTTACATTGGTCCCATGGGAGGTGTGGGCGCCACCCATGGGGCCGTCCGGGGGCTGTTTTGAGTTTTCACCCTCTGACGCCACGTTTTCTAGCCTAAGTTTAGAAATATGAAAATTACCATCGTATTCTCAAACCGGGAGTCCCGCGGCTGCGGGGGCAGTTCCCATAAGTTACATTGGTCTCGTGGGAGGCGTTGGCGCCACCCAAGGGACCGTCCGGGGGATGTTTCATCTTTTCACCCTCTAACACCATGTTTATAAGCCTAAGTCTAGAAATATGCAAATTACCATCGAATTCTCAAGCCGGGAGTCCCGCGGCTAGGGGGTCAGTTCTCACGAGTTACATTAGTCTCGTGGGAGGTGTTGGCGCCACCCAAGGGGCCATCCGGGGGTTGTTTTGAGTTTTCACCGTCTAACACCATGTTTACAAGCCTAAGTCTAGAACTATGCACATTACCATGGTATTCTCAAACCCGGAGTCCCGCGGCTAGGGGTTCAATTCCCACGAGTTACATCGGTCCCATGGGAGGTGTTGGCGCCACCCACAGGGCTGTTCGGGGGATATTTCGACTTCAGCCTCTAACGCCATGTTTTCAATCCTAAGTCTAAAGATATGCAAATTACCATGGTATTCTAAAATATGGAGTCCCGCGGCTACGGGGTCAGTTCCCACGAGTTACATTGGTCCCATGGGAGGTGTTGGCGCCACCCACGGGGCCCTTCTAGGGCTGTTTCGGGCTTTCACCCTCTACCGCCATGTTTTCAAGCCTAGGTCTAGACATATGGAAATTACCTTTGTATTCTTAAATCGAAAGTCCCGCGGCTGCGGGGTCAGTTCCCACGAGTTATATTTGTCCCGTGGGAGGTGTTGGCACCTCCCACGGGGCCGTCCGGTGGATGTTTTGGCTTTTCACCCTCTAACGCTATGTTTTCAAACCAATGAATAAAAATATGAAAATTACCATCATATTCTCAAACTGAGAGTCCCGCAGCTGCGGGGTCAGTTCCCACGAGTTACGTTTCTGCCGTGGGAGGTGTTGGCGCCACCCACAGGGCCATTCGGGGGCTGTTTAGGGTTTTCACCCTCTAACGCCATGTTTTCAAGCCTAAGTCTAGAAATATGCAAATTACCATTGTATTCTCAAATAGGTAGTCCCGTAGATGCGGGGTCAGTTCACACAAGTTACATTGGTTCAATGGGAGGTGTTGGCGCCACCCACGGGGCAGTCCGGGGGCTGTTTGGGGTTTTCACCCTCTAACACCAAGTTTTTTATCCTAAGTCTAGAAGAATGGAAATTACCATCGTATTCAAAAACCGAGAGTCCCGTGGCTGCGAGGTAAAGTCCCACGAGTTACATTGGTCCGATGGGAAGTGTTAGCGCCACCCACGGGGCCGTCCGGGGGCTGTTTCGAGTTTTCACCCTCTAAAGCCATGTTTTGAATCCTAAGTCTAGAAATATAAAAATTACCGTCATATTCTCAAACCGGGAGTCCCGCGGTTGCGGAGTCAGTTCCCACAAGTTACATTGGTCTCGTGGGAGGTGTTGGCCCCACCCAAGGGGCCGTCCGGGGTATTTTTCGAGTTTTCACCCTCTAACACCATGTTTTCAAGCCTAAGTTTAGAAATATGCAAATTACCATCGTATTCTCAAATAGGGAGTCCCGCGGCAGCGAGGTCATTTCCCACGAGTTACATTAGTCCCATGGGAGGTGTGGCCGCCACCCACGGGGCCGTCCGGGGGCTGTTTTGGGTTTTCACCCTCTAACGCCACGTTTTCTAGCCTAAGTCTAGAAATATGAAAATTACCATCCTATTCTCAAACCGGGAGTCCCGCGGCTGCGGGGTCAGTTCCCATAAGTTACATTGGTCTCCTGGGAGGTGTTGGCGCAAACCCAAGGGGCCGTCCGGGGGATGTTTCGAGCTTTCACCCTCTAACACCATGTTTACAAGCCTAAGTTTAGAAATATGCAAATTACCATCGAATTCTCAAGCCGGGAGTCCCGCGGCGAGGGGGTCAGTTCCCACCATGTTTCGAGTTTTCACCCTATAACGCCATGTTTTAAAGCCTAAGTCTAGAGATATGCGAATTACCATCGTATTCTCGAACCGGGAGTCCCGGCGCTATGGGTTCAGTTACCACTAGTTACATTGGTCCTGTGGGAGGTGTTGGTGCCACCCACGGGGCATTTCGGGGGCTTTTTCGGATTTTCACCCTCTAACGCCATGTTTTCAAACCTAAGTCTAGAAATACGCAAATTACCATCGTATTCTCAATTCGGGAGTCCTGCGGCTGCGGGGTCAGTTCCCACGAGTTACATTGGTCCCATGGGAGGTGTTGGCGCCACCCACGGGGCCGCCCGGGGGCTATTTCAGGTTTTCACCATCTAACGCAATGTTTTCAAGCTTACGTCTAGAAAATAGAAAAATTACCCTCGTATTCTCAAACCGGGAGTCCCGCGGCTACGGGGCCTGTTACCACGAGTTACATTGGTCCCGTGGGAGGTGTTGGCGCCACCCACGGGGCCGTTCGGGGATTGTGTCGTTTTTTCACCCCCTAACGCCATGTTCTTTAGACTAAGTCTAAAAATATGCAAATTACCATCGTATTCTCAAATAGGGAGTCCCGCGGCTGCGGGGTCAGTTCCCATAAGTTACATTGGTCTCGTGGGAGGTGTTGGCGCCACCCAAGGGGCCGTCCGGGGGATGTTTCGAGTTTTCACCCTCTAACACCATGTTTACAATTCTAAGTCTAGAAATATGAAAATTACCATCGAATTCTCAAGCCGGGAGTCCCACGGCTAGGGGGTCAGTTCCCACGAGTTACATTGGTCCCATGGGAGGTGTTGGCGCCACCCCTCAGGGGGTTTTTCGAGTTTTCACCCTCTAACGCCATGTTTTAAAGCCTAAATCTAGTAATATGCAAATTACCGTCGTATTGTCAAATAGGGAGTCCCGCGGCTGGGAGTTCTATTCCCACTAGTTACATTGGTCCCGTGAGAGGTGTTGGCGCCACCCCTCGGGGGTTGTTTTGAGTTTTCACCCTCTAACACCATGTTTTAAAGCCTAAGCCTAGAAATATGAAAATTACCGTCGTAGTCTCAAACCGGGAGTCCCGCGGCTACGGGGTCAGTTACCACTAGTTACATTGGTTATGTGGGTGGTGTTGGCTCCACCCATGGGGCCGTTCGAGTTTTCACCCACTAACGCCATGTTTTCAAGCCTAAGTCTAGAATTATGAAAATTACCATCGTGTTCTCAAATAGGGAGTCCCGCGGCTATGGGGTCATTCCCACGAGTTACATTGGTCCCATGGGAGGTGTTGGCGCCACCAACGGGGCCGTCCGGGGTCTGTTTCGGGTTTTCACCCTCTAACACAATGTTTTCAAGCCTAAGTCTAGAAATAGACAAATTACCATCGCATTCTCAAACCGGAAGTCCCGCGGCTACAGTGTCAGTTCTCGGAAGTTACATTTGTCCCGTGGGAGGTGTTGGCACCACCCACGGGGCAGTTCGGGGGCTGTTTCGGGTTTTCACCCCCTAATTCCATGTTTTTAAGACTAAGTCTAGAAATATGCAAATTACCATCATATTCTCAAATAGGGAGTCCCGCGGCTGCGGGGCCTGTTCCCACGAGTTACATTGGTCCCATGGGAGGTGTTGGCGCCACCCATGGGGCCGTCCGGGGGCTGTTTTAGGTTTTCACCCTCTAACGCCAAGTTTTCTAGCCTAACACTAGAAATATGAAAATTAACATCATATTCTCAAACCGGGAGTCCCGCGGCTGCAGAGTCAGTTACCATAGGTTACATTGGTCTCGTGGGAGGTGTTGGCCCCACCCAAGGGGCCGTCCGGGGGTTATTTCGAATTTTCACCCTCCCACACCTTGTTTTCAAGCCTAAGTCTAGAAATATGAAAATTACCATCGTATTCTGAAACCGGGAGTCCTGCGGCTACGGGGTCAGTTCCCATGAGTTACATTGGTCCCATGGGAGGTGTTGGCTCCACCCACAGGGCCGTTCTGGGGCTATTTCGAGTTCACCCTCTAACGCCATGTTTTCAAGCCTAAGTCTAGTAATATGCAAATTACAGTCGTATTCTCAAACTGGGAGTCCTGCAGCTGGGAGGTCAGTTCCCACGAGTTCATTGGTCCCGTGGGAGGTGTTGCCACCACCCCTCGGGGGTTGTTTCGAGTTTTCACCCTCTAACACTATGTTTTAAAGCCTAAGTCTAGAAATATGCAAATTACCATCGTATTCTCAAACCGGAAGTCCCGCGGCTACGGGGACAGTTACCACTAGTTACATTGGTCCCGTGGGAGGAGTTAGCTCCACCCACGGGGCCGTTCGGGGGCTGTTTTGGGTTTTCACCCTCTAACGCCATGTTTTCAAGCCTAAGTCTAGAAATATGGAAATTATTGTCATATTCTCAAATCGGGAGTCCCGCGAATATGGGGTGAGTTTCCACGAGTAACATTGGTCCCATGGGAGGTGTTGGCGCCACCCACGGGGCCGTCCGGGGTCTGTTTCGGGTTTTCACCGTCTAACGCAATGTTTTCAAGCCTAAGTCTAGAAATAGACAAATTACCATCGCATTCTCAAACCGGAAGTCCTGCGGCTACGGGGTCAGTTCCCACGAGTTACATTAGTACCATGGGAGGTGTTGGCGCCACCCACGGGGTCGTTCGGGGGCTGTTACGGGTTCACTATATAACGCCATGTTTATAAGCCTAAGTCTAGTAATATGCAAATTACAGTCGTATTCTCAAACTGGGAGTCCTGCAGCTGGGAGGTCAGTTTCCACGAGTTACATTGGTCCCGTGGGAGGTGTTGCCACCACCCCTCGGGGGTTGTTTCGAGTTTTCACCCTCTAACACTATGTTTTAAAGCCTAAGTCTAGAAATATGCAAATTACCATCGTATTCTCAAACCGGGAGTCCCGCGGCTACGGGAACAGTTACCACTAGTTACATTGGTCCCGTGGGAGGAGTTAGCTCCACCCACGGGGCCGTTCGGGGGCTGTTTCGGGTTTTCACCCTCTAACGCCATGTTTTCAAGCCTAAGTCTAGAAATATGGAAATTATTGTCATATTCTCAAATCGGGAGTCCCGCGAATATGGGGTGAGTTTCCACGAGTAACATTGGTCCCATGGGAGGTGTTGGCGCCACCCACGGGGCCGTCCGGGGTCTGTTTCGGGTTTTCACCGTCTAACGCAATGTTTTCAAGCCTAAGTCTAGAAATAGACAAATTACCATCGCATTCTCAAACCGGAAGTCCTGCGGCTACGGGGTCAGTTCCCACGAGTTACATTAGTACCGTGGGAGGTGTTGGCGCCACCCACGGGGTCGTTCGGGGGCTGTTACGGGTTCACTATATAACGCCATGTTTTTAAGCCTAAGTCTAGTAATATGCAAATTACATTCGTATTCTCAAACTGGCAGTCCCGCGGCTGGAAGGTCAGTTCCCACGAGTTACATTGGTACCGTGGGAGTTGTTGGTGCCACCCCTCAGGGGTTGTTTCAAGTTTTCACCCCCTAACGCCATGTTTTAAAGCCTAAGTCTTGAAATATGCAAATTAAAATCGTATTCTCAAACCGGGTGTCCCGCAGCTACGGTGTCAGTTACCACTAGTTACATTGGTTCCGTGGGAGGTGTTGGCTCCACCCACGGGGCCGTTCAGGGGCTGTTTTCGATTTTCACCCTCTAACGCCATGTTTTCAAGGCTAAGTCTATAAATATGCAAATTACCATCGTATTATCAAATAGGGAGTCCCGCGGCTGCGGGGTCAGTTCCCACGAGTTAGATTGGTCCCATGGGAGGTGTTGGCGCCACCGACGGGGCCGTCCGGGGGCTGTTTCGGGCTTTCACCCTCTAACGCAATGTTTTCAAGCCTAAGTCTAGAAATAGACAAATTACAATCGCATTCTCAAATCGGGAGTCCCGCATCTACGGGGTTAGTTCCCACGAGTTACATTGGTCCCGTGGGAAGTGTTGGCGCCACCCACGGGAACGTTCGGGGGCTGTTTCGGGTTTTCACCCCCTAACACAATGTTTTTAATACTAAGTCAACAAATATGCAAATTACCATCGTATTCTCAAATAGGGATTCCTACGGCCGCGGGGTCAGTTCACACGAGTTACATTGGTCCCATGGGAGGTGTTGGCGCCACCCACGAGGCCGTCCGGGGGTTGTTTCGAGTTTTCACCCTCTAACGCCATGTTTTCAAGCCTAAGTCTAGAAATATGCAAATTACCATCGTATTCTCAAGTAGGGAGTCCCGCGGCTGCGGGGTCAGTTCCCACGAGTTACATTGGTCCCATGGGAGGTGTTGGCGCCACCGACGGGGCCGTCCGGGGGCTGTTTCGGGCTTTCAGCCTCTAACGCAATGTTTTCAATCGTAAGTCTAGAAATAGACAAATTACCATCGCATTCTCAAATCGGGAGTCCCGCGTCTATGGGGTTAGTTCCCACGAGTTACATTGGTCCCGTGGGAAGTGTTGGCGCCACCCATGGGGACGTTCGGGCGCTGTTTCGGGTTTTCACCCCCTAACGCCATGTTTTTAATAATAAGTCTACAAATATGCAAATTACCATCATATTCTCAAATAGGGAGTCCTACGGCTGCGGGGTCAGTTCCCACGAGTTACATTGGTCCCATGGGAGGTGTTGGCGCCACCCACGGGGCTGTCCGGGGGCTATTTTGGGTTTTCACCCTCTAACGCCATGTTTTCTATCCTAAGTCTAGAAATATGCAAATTACCATCGTATTCTCAAACCGTGAGTCCGGCGGTTGCGGGGTCAGTTCCCATAAGTTACATTGGTCCAATGGGAGGGGTTGGTGCCACCCAAGGGGCCGTTTGGGAGCTGTTTCGAGTTGTCACCCTCTAACACCATGTTTACCAGCCTAAGTCTAGAAATATGCAAATTACCATCGTATTCTCAAACCCGGAGTCCCCCGGCTAGTGGGTCAGTTCCCACGAGTTACATTGGTCTAATGGGAGTTGTTGGCACCACCCACAGGGCCGTTCGGAGGCTATTTCGAGTTGACCCTCTAACGCCATGTTTTCAAGCCTAAGTCTAGCAATATGCAAATCACAGTCGTATTCTCAAAATGGGAGTCCCGTGGCTGGGAGTTCAGTTCCCACGAGTTACATTGGTCCCGTGGGAGGTGTTGGCGCCACCCCTCGGGGGCTGTTTTTGGTTTTCACCCTCTAACGCCATGTTTTATAGCCTAATCCTAGAAATATGAAAATTAACGTCGTATTCTCAAACCGGGAGTCCCATTGCTACGGGGTCTGTTCCCACGAGTTACATTGGTCCCGTGGGAGGTGCTGGCGCCACCCACAAGGCCATTCGGGGGCTGTTTTTGGTTTTCACACTCTAACGCCATGTTTTTAAACCTTAGTCTAGAAATATGCAAATTACCATCATATTCTCAAATAGGGAGTCCCGCGGCTGCGGGGTCAATTCCCACGAGTTACATTGGTCCCATGGGAGGTGTTGGCGCCACTTACGGGGCCATTAGGGGGCTGTTTCGAGTTTTCACCCTCTAACGCTATGTTTTCATGCCTAAGTCTAGAAACCGACAAATTACCATCGTTTTCTCAAACCGAGAGTCCCGCGGCTACCGGGCCAGTTCCCACGAGTTACATTGATCCCGTGGGAGGTGTTGGCACCGCACACGGGGCCGTTCGGGGGCTGTTTTGGGTTTCCACAACCTAATGCCATTTTTTTAAAACTAAGTCTAGAAATATGCAAATTACCATCGTATTCTCAAACCGGGAGTCCCGCGACTGCGGGGTCAGTTCCCACGAGTTACATTGGTCCCATGGGAGTTGTTGGCGCCACCACAGGGCCGTTCTGGGACTATTTCGAGTTCACCCTCTAATGCCATGTTGTCAAGCCTAAGTCTAGCAATATGAAAATTACAGTCGTATTCTCAAAATGGGAGTCACGTGGCTGGGAGGTCAGTTCCCAGCAGTTAAATTGGTCCCGTGGGAGGTGTTGGCGCCACCCCTCGGGGGTTGTATCGAGTTTTCACCCTCTAAAGCCATGTTTTGAAGCCAAAGTCTAGAAATATAAAAATTACCGTCATATTCTCCAATCGGGAGTCCCGCGGCTGCGGAGTCAGTTCCCACAAGTTACATTGGTCTCGTGGGAGGTGTTGGCTCCACCCAAGGGGACGTCCGGGGGCTGTTTTGAGTTTTCACCCTCTAACACCATGTTTTCAAGCCTAAGTCAAGAAATATGAAAATTACCATCCTATTCTCAAACCGGGAGTCCCGCGGCTGCGGGGTCAGTTCCCACGAGTTACATTGGTCCCATGGGAGGTGTTGGCGCCACCCACGGGGCCGTCCGGGGGCTGTTTCGGGTTTTCACCCTCTAACGCCATATTTTGAAGCCTAAGTCTAGAAATATAAAAATTACCATCATATTCTCAAACCGGGAGTCCCGCGGCTGCGGAGTCAGTTCCCACAAGTTACCTTGGTCTCGTGGGAGGTGTTGGCCCTACCCAAGGGGCCGTCCGGGGGTTGTTTTGAGTTTTCCCGCTCTAACGCCATGTTTTCAAGGCTAAGTCTAAAAATAAACAAATTACCATCGTATTATCAAATCGAGAGTCCCACGACTGCGGGGTCAGTTCCCACGAGTTACATTGGTCCCATGGGAGGTGTTAGCGCCACCCACAGGGCCGTTCGGGGGCTGTTTCGAGTTCACCCTCTAACGCCATGTTTTCAAGCCTAAGTCTTAAAATATTCAAATTACCATCGTATTCTCAAACCGGGAGTCCCGCGGCTATGAGGTCAGTTACCACTAGTTACATTGGTCCCGTGGGAGGTGTTGGCTCCACCCAAGGGGCCGTTCAGGGGCTGTTTCAGATTTTCACCCTCTAACGCCATGTTTTCAAGCCTAAGTCTAGAAATATGCAAATTACCATCGTTTTATCAAATAGGGAGTCCCGCGGCTGCGGGGTCAGTTCCCACGAGTTACATTGGTCCCATGGGAGGTGTTGGGGCCACCCACGGGGTTGTCCGGGGGCTATTTCGGGTTTTCACCCTCTAACACAATGTTTTCAAGCCTAAGTCTAGAAATAGACAAATTACCAACGCATTCTCAAACTGGGAGTTCCGCATCTACGAGGTCAGTTCCCACGAGTTAGATTGGTCATGTGGGAAGTGTTGGCGCCACCCGCGGGGCTGTTCAGGGGCTGTTTCGAGTTTTCACCCCCTAACGCCATGTTTTTAATAATAATTCTAGAAATATGAAAATTACCATTGTATTCTAAAATAAGGAGTCCCGCGGTTGCGGGGTCAGTTCCCACGAGTTACATTTGTCCCATGGGAGGTGTTGGCGCCACCCACGAGGCCGTCCGGTGGCTGTTTCGGGTTTTCACCCTCTAATGCCATGTTTTCTAGCCTAAGTCTAAAAATATGCAAATTAACGTCGTATTCTCAAACCGGGAGTCCCGCGGTTGCGGGGTCAGTTCCCAGAAAGTACAGTTGGCATTGTGGGAGGTGTTGGCGCCACCCAGGGGGCCGTCTGGGGGCTATTTCAAGTTTTCACCCTCTAACAACATGTTTACAAGCCTAAGTCTAGAAATAAGCAAATTACCATCGTATTCTGAAATAGGGAATCCCGCGGCTGCGGGGTCAATTCCCATGAGTAACATTGGTCCCATGGAAGGTGTTGGCGCCACCCACGGGGCCGTCCGGGGGCTGTTACGGTTTTCACCCTCTAATGCAATGTTTACAAGCCTAAGTCTAGATATAGACAAATTACCATCGCATTCTCAAACCGGGAGTCCCGCGGCTATGGGGTCAGTTCCCACGAGTTACATTGGTCCCGTGGGAGGTGTTGGCGCCACCCACGAGGCGTCCATGGCTGTTTCGAGTTTTCACCCTCTAACGCCAAGTTTTCTAGCCTAAGTCTCAAAATATGCAAATTACCATCGTATTCTCAAACCGGGAGTCCCGCGGTTGCGGGGTCAGTTCCCATAAGTTACATTGGTCTCGTGGGGGGTGTTGGCGCTACCCAGGGGGCCGTCAGGGAGCTGTTTCGAGTTTTCACCCTCTAACACCATGTTTACAAGCCTAAGTCTAGAAATATGCAAATTACCATCGTATTCTCAAACCCGGAGTCCCGCGGCTAGGGGGTCAGTTCCCACAATTTACATTGGTCTAATGGGAGGTGTTGGCGTCACCCACAGGGCCGTTCTGTGGTTATTTCGAGTTCACACTCTAACGCCATGTTTTCAAGCCTAAGTCGAGCAATATGAAAATTACAGTCGTATTCTAAAAATGGGAGTCCCGTGGCTTGGAGGTCAGTTCCTACAAGTTACATTGGTCCCGTGGGAGGTGTTGGCGCCACTCCTCGGGGGTTGTTTCGAGTTTTCACCCTCTAATGCCATGTTTTAAAGCCTAAGTCTAAAAATATGAAAATTACCGTTGTATTCTCAAACTGGGAGTCCCACGGCTACGGGGTTAGTTCTCACGAGTTACATTGGTCCCGTGGGAGGTGTTGACGCTACCCACGGGGCCGTTCGGGGACTGTTTCGAGTTTTCACCCTCTAACGCCATGTTTTTAATCCTAAGTCTAAAAATATTCAAATTACCATCGTATTCTCAAATAGGGAGTCCCGCGGCTGCGGGGTCAGTTCCCTCGGGTTACATTGGTCCCATGGGAGGTGTTGGCACCACCCACAGGGCCGTTCGGGGGGTATTTCGAGCTCACCCTCTAACGCCATGTTTTCGAGCCTATGTCTAGAAATATGCAAATTACAGTTGTATTCTCAAAATGGGAGTCCCGTGGCTGGGAGGTCAGTTCCCACGAGTTACATTTGTCCCGTGGGAGGTGTTGGCGCCACCCACGGGGCCGTCCGGGGGGATGTTTTGGGTTTTCACCAACTAATGCCATGTTTTTAAACTAAAGTCTAAAACTATGAAAATTACCATAGTATTATCAAACTGGGAGTCCCGCAGCTACAGGGTCAGTTCCCACGAGTTACGTTTGTCCCGTAAGAGGTGTTGGCGCCACCCACGGGGCCGTTCGGGGGATGTTTCGTGTTTTCACCCTCTAGCGCCATGTTTTCAAGCCTAAGTCTAGAAATATGCAAATTACAATCGTGTTCTCAAATAGGGAGTCCCGCGGCTGTGGGGTCAAGTGCCACGAGTTACATTGGTCCCATGGGAGGTGTTGGCACCACCCACGGGGCCGTCCGGGGGCTGTTTCGGTTTTTCACCCTCTAACGCCATGTTTTCTATCCTAAGTCTAAAAGAATGCAAATGACCATCGTATTCTCAAACCGAGAGTCCCGTGGCTGCGGGGTCAGGTCCCGTGAGTTACATTAGTCCCGTGGGAGGTGTTGGGACCACCCACGGGGCCGTTCGGGGGTTGTTTCGGGTTTTCACCCTCTAACGCCATGTTTTTAAGCCTATGTCTAGAAATATGGAAATTACCATGGTTTCTCAAATCCAGAGTCCCGTGGCTGCGGGGTTAGTTCCCACGAGTTACATTGGTCCCATGGGAAATGTTGGTGTCACCCACGGGACCGTCCGGGGGTTGTTTCGGGTTTTCACCCTCTAACGTCATGTTTTGAAGCCTAAGTCTAGAAATATAAAAATTATCGTCATATTTTCAAACCGGGAGTCCCGCGGCTGCGGAGTCAGTTCCCAAAAGTTACATTGGTCTCGTGGGAGGTGTTGTCCCCAACCAAGGGGCCGTCCGGGGGCTGTTTCGAGTTTTCACCCTCTAACACCATGCTTTCAAGCCTAAGTCTAGAAATATGAAAATTACCATCGTATTCTAAAATCAGGAGTTCCGCGGCCACGTGGTCAGTTCCCATGAGTTACATTGGTCCCATGGGAGGTGTTGGCGCCACCCATAGGGACGTTCGGAGAAGTTTCGAGTTCACCCTCTAACACCATGTTTTCAAGCCTAAGTCTAGTAATATGCAAATTACAATCGTATTCTCAAACTGGGAGTCCCGCAGCTGGGAGGTGAGTTCCCACGAGTTACATTGGCCCCGTGGGAGGTGTTGGCGCCACCCCTCGGGAGTTTTTTCGATTTTTCACCCTCTAACGCCATGTTTTAAAGCCTAAGTCTAGAAATATGCGAATTACCGACATAATCTCAAACCGGGAGTCCCGCGGCTACGGGGTCCGTTACCACTAGTTACAATCGTCCTGTGGGAGGTGTTGGTGCCACCCACGGGGCCGTTCGGGGGCTGTTTCGGGTTTTCACCGTTTAACGCCATGTTTTCAAGCCTAAGTCTAGAAATATGCAAATTACCATCATATTCTCAAATAGGGAGTCCCGCGGCTGCGGGGTCAGTTCCCACGAGTTAAATTGGTCCCATGGGAGGTGTTGGCGCCACCCACGGGCCATCCGGGGGCTGTTTCAGGTTTTCACCCTCTAACGCAATGTTTTCAAGCCTAAGTATAGAAATAGAAAAATTACCATTGTATTCTCAAACCGAGAGTCCCGCGGCTACTGGGTCAGTTCCCATAAGTTACATTGGTCCCGTGGGAGGTGTTGGCGCCACCCACGGGACCGTTCGGGGGCTGTTTTGAGTTTTCACCCCCTAACGCCATGTTTCTAAGACTCAGTATAGAAATATGAAAATTACCATTGTATTCTCAAATAGGGAGTCCCGCGGCTGTGGGGTCAGTTCCCACGAGTTACATTGGTCCCATGGGAGGTGTTTGCACCACCCATGGGGCCGTACGGGGGCTGTTTTGGGTTTTCACCCACTAACGCCATGTTTTGAATCCTAAGTCTAGAAATATAAAGATTACCTCATATGATCAAACCGGGAGTTCCGCGGCTGCGGAGTCAGTTCCGAGAAGTTACATTGGTCTCGTGGTAGGTGTTGGCCCCACCCAAGGGGCCGTCCGAGGGTTGTTTAGAGTTTTCACCCTCTATCACCATGTTTTTGAGCCTAAGTCTAGAAATATGAAAATTACAATCGTATTCTCAAACCGGGAGTCCCGCGGCTACGGGTTCAGTTCCCACGACTTATAATGGTCCCATGGGAGGTGTTGGCGCCACCCACAGGGCCGTTCGGTGGCTGTTTCGAGTTCACCCTCTAACGCCATGTTTTCAAGCCTAAGTCTAGTAATACGCAAATTACATTCGTATTCTCAAACTGGGAGTCTCGCGGCTGGGAGGTCAGTTCCCACGAGTTACATTGGTCCCGTGGGAGGTGTTGGCGCCACCCCTCGGGGGTTGTTTCGAGTTTTCACCCTCTAACGCCATGTTTTAAAGCCTAAGTCTTGAAATATGAAAATTACCCTCGTATTCTCAAATCGGGAGTCCCGCGGCTACGGGGTCAGTTACTACTAGTTACATTGGTCCCATGGGAGGTGTTGGCTCCACCCACGGGGCCGTTCAGGGGATATTTTGGGTTTTCACCCTCTAACGCCATGTTTTCAATCCTAAGTCTAGAAATATGTAAATTACCATCGTATTCTCAAACTCGGAGTCCCGCGGCTAGGGGGTCAGTTCCCATGAGTTACATTGGTCCCATGGGAGGTGTTGACGCCACCCACGGGGCCGTTCGGGTGGTATTTCGAGTTCACCATCTAACGCCATGTCTTCAAGCCTAAGTCTAGCAGTATTCAAATTACAGTCGTATTCTCAAAATGGGAGTCCCGTGGCTAGGAGTTCAGTTCCTACGAGTTACATTGGTCCCATGGGAGGTGTTGGCGCCACCCCTCGGGGGTTGTTCCGAGTTTTCACCCTCTAATGCCATGTTTTAAAGCCTAAGTCTAGAAATGTGCGAATTACAGTCGTATTCTCAAATTGGGAGTCCCGCGGCTACGGGGTCAGTTACCACTAGTTACATTGGTCCGGTGGGAGGTATTGGTGCCACCCACAGGGCCGTTCGGGGGCTGTTTCGGGTTTTCACCCTCTAACGCCATATTTTCAAGCCTAAGTCAAAAAATATGCAAATAACAATTGTATTCTCAAATATGGAGTCCCGCGACTGCGGGGTCATTTCTCCTGAGCTACATTGGTCCCATGGGAGGCGTTGGCGCCACCCACGGGGCCGTCCGGGGGCTTTTTCGGGTTTTCACCCTCTAACGCAATGTTTTCAATCCTAAGTCTAGAAATAGACAAATTACCTTCGTATTCTCAAACCGAGAGTCCCGCGGCTATGGGGCTAGTACCCACGAGTTACATTGGTCCCGTGGGAGGTGTTGGCGCCACCCACGGGGCCGTTCGGGGGCTGTTTCGGGTTTTCAACCCCTAACGCCATGTTTTTAAGACTAAGTCTAGAAATATTCAAATTACAATCGTATTCTCAAATAAGGTGTCCCGCGGCTGCGGGGTCAGTTCCTACGCGTTACATTGGTCCCATGGGAGGTGTTGGCGCCACCCACGGGGCCGTCCGGGGGCTGTTTCGAGTTTTCACCCTCTAACGCCATGTTTTCTAGCCTAAGTCTAGAAATATGCAAATTACCATCGTATTCTCAAACCGGGAGTCCCGCGGCTGCGGGATCAGTTCCCTTAAGTTACATTGGTCTCGTGGGAGGTGTTGGCGCCACCCAAGGGGCCGTCCGGGGGATGTTTCAAGTTTTCACCCTCTAACACCATGTTTACAAGCCTAAGTCTAGAAATATGAAAATTATAATCAAATTCTCAAGCCGGGAGTCCCGTGGCTAGGGGGTCAGTTCCCACAAGTTTCATTGGTCCCATGGGAGGTGTTGGCGCCACCCACTGGGCCGTTCGGGGGCTGTTTTGGGGTTTCACCCTCTAACGCCATGTTTTCAAGCCTAAATTTAGTAATATGCAAATTACAGTCATATTCTCAAACTGGGAGTCCCGCGGTTGGGAGGTCAGTTCCCACGAGTCACATTGGTCCCGTGGGAGGTGTTGGCACCACCCCTCGGGGGTTGTTTCAAGTTTTCACCCTTTAACCCCATGTTTTAATGCCTAAGTCTAGAAATATGTGAATTACCATTGTATTCTCAAATCGGGAGTCCCACGGCTACGGTGTCAGTTAACACTAGTTACATTAGTTTTGTGGGAGGTGTTGGTGCCACCGACGGGGCCGTTCGGGGGTTGTTTCGGATTTTCACCCTCTAACGCAATGTTTTCTAGCCTAAGTCTAGAAATATGTAAATTACCATCGTATTCTCAAACCCGGAGTCCCGCGGCTATGGTGTCAGTTCCCACGAGTTACATTGGTCCCATGGGAGGTGTTGGCGCCACCCACGGGGCCGCCCGGGGGCTGTTTCGGGTTTTCACCATCTAACGCAATGTTTTCTATCCTAAGTCTAGAAGAATGCAAATGGCCATCGTATTCTCAAACCGAGAGTTCCGTGGCTGCGGGGTCAGGTCCCACGAGTTACATTGGTCCCGTGGGAGGTGTTGGCGCCACCCACAGGGTCGTTCAGGGGTTGTTTCGGGTTTTCACCCTTTAACGCCATGTTTTTAAGCCAATGTCTAGAAATTTGGAAATTACCATGGTTTCTCAAATCCAGAGTCCCGTGGCTGCGGGGTTAGTTCCCACGAGTTACATTGGTCCAATGGGAAAAGTTTGCACCACCCACGAGGCCGTCCGGGGGCTGTTTCGGGTTTTCACCCACTAACGCCATGTTTTGAAGCCTAAGTCTAGAAATATAAAAATTACATCATATTATCAAACCGGGAGTCCCGCGGTTGCGGAGTCAGTTCCCACAAGTTACATTGGTCTCGTGGTAGGTGTTAGCCTCACCCAAGGGGCCGTCCGGGGGCTGTTTTGAGTTTTCACCCCCTAACACCAGGTTTTCAAGCCTAGGTCTAGAAATATGAAAATTACAATCGTATTCTCAAACCCGGAGTCCCGCGGCTACGGGGTCAGTTCCCATGATTTACAATGGTCCCATGGTAGGTGTTGGCGCCAACCACAGGGACGTTCGGTGGCTGTTTCGAGTTCACCCTCTAACCCCATGTCTTCAAGCCTAAGTCTTGTAATATGCAAATTACAGTCGTATTCTCAAACTGGGAGTCTCGCGGCTGGGACGTCAGTTCCCACGAGTTACATTGGTCCCGTGGGAGGTGTTGGCACCACCCACGGGGCCGTCCGGGGGCTGTTTCAGGTTTTCACCCTCTAACGCCAAGTTTTCCATCCTAACTCTAGAAATATGCAAATTACCATCGTATTCTCAAACCGGGAGTCCCGTGGCTGCGAGGTCAGTTCCCATAAGTTACATTGGTCTCGTGGGAGGTGTTGGCTCCACCCAAGGGGCCATCCAGGGGCTGTTTCTAGTTTTCACCATGTAACACCATGTTTACAAGCCTAAGTATATAACTATGCACATTACCATTGTATTCTCAAACCCGAAGTCCCGCGGATAGGGGGTCAGTTCCCACGAGTTACATCGGTCCCATGGGAGGTGTTGGCGCCACCCACAGGGCCATTCGGGGGCTATTTCGACTTCAGCCTCTAACGCCATGTTTTCAATCCTAAGTCTAAAAATATGCAAATTACCATCGTATTCTAAAATACGGAGTCCCGCGGCTACGGGGTCAGTTCCCACGAGTTACATTGGTTCCATGGGAGCTGTTGGCGCCACCCACGGGGCCGCCCTAGGGCTGTTTCGGTCTTTCACCCTCTAACGCCATGTTTTCAAGCCTAGGTTTAGAAATATGGAAATTAACTTCGTATTCTTAAATCGACAGCCCCGCGGCTGCGGGGTCAGTTCCCACGAGTTATATTTGTCCCGTGGGAGGTGTTGGCACCTCCCATGGGGCCGTCCGGGGGCTGTTTTGGGTTTTCACCCTCTAACACCATGTTTTCAAACCAATGAATAAAAATATGAAAATTACCATCGTATTCTCAAACTGGGAGTCCCGCAGCTGCGGGGTCAGTTCCCACGAGTTACGTTTCTCCCGTGGGATGTGTTGGCGCCACCCACGGGGCTGTTCGGGGGCTGTTTCGGGTTTTCACCCTCTAACGCTATGTTTTCAAGCCTAAGTCTAGAAATATGCAAATTACCATTGTATTCTCAAATAGGTAGTCCCGCAGATGCGGGGTCATATCACACAAGTTACATTGGTTCAATGGGAGGTGTTGGCGCGACCCACGGGGTCATCCGGGGGCTATTTTGGGTTTTCACCCTCTAACACCATGTTTTTTATCCTAAGTCTAGAAGAATGGAAATTACCATCGTATTCTCAAACCGAGAGTCCCGTGGCTGCGGGGTCAAGTCCCACGAGTTAAATTGGTCCGATGGGTAGTGTTGGCGCCACCCACGGGGCCGTCCGGGGGCTGTTTCGAGTTTTCACCCTCTAAAGCCATGTTTTGAATCCTAAGTCAAGAAATATAAAAATTACCGTCATATTCTCAAACCGGGAGTCCCGCGGCTGCGGAGTCAGTTCCCACAAGTTACATTGGTCTTGTGGGAGGTGTTGGCCCCACCCAAGGGGCCGTTCGGTGGCTGTTTCGAGTTTTCACCCTCTAACACCATGTTTTCAAGCCTAAGTCTAGAAATATGCAAATTACAATAGTATTCTCAAATAGGGAGTCCCGCGGCTGCGGGGTCAGTTCCCACGAGTTACATTGGTCCCATGGGAGGTGTGGGCGCCACCCATGGGGCCGTCCGGGGGCTATTTTGAGTTTTCACCCTCTGACGCCACGTTTTCTAGCCTAAGTTTAGAAATATGAAGATTACCATTGTATTCTCAAACCGGGAGTCCCGCGGCTGCGGGGTCAGTTCCCATAAGTTACATTGGTCTCGTGGGAGGCGTTGGCGCCACCCAAGGGACCGTCCGGGGGATGTTTCGTCTTTTCACCCTCTAACACCATGTTTATAAGCCTAAGTCTAGAAATGTGCAAATTACCATCGAATTCTCAAGCCGGGAGTCCCGCGGCTAGGGGGTCAGTTCCCACGAGTTACATTGGTCTCGTGGGAGGTGTTGGCGCCACCCAAGGGGCCATCCGGGGGCTGTTTTGAGTTTTCACTGTCTAACACCATGTTTACAAGCCTAAGTATAGAACTATGCACATTACCATGGTATTCTCAAACCCGGAGTCCCGCGGCTAGGGGTTCAATTCCCACGAGTTACATCGGTCCCATGGGAGGTGTTGGCGCCACCCACAGGGCTGCTCGGGGGATATTTCGACTTCAGCCTCTAACGCCATGTTTTCAATCCTAAGTCTAAAAATATGCAAATTACCATGGTATTCTAAAATATGGAGTCCTGCGGCTACGGGGTCAGTTCCCACGAGTTACATTGGTCCGATGGGAGGTGTTGGCGCCACCCACGGGGCCCTCCTAGGGCTGTTTCAGGCTTTCACCCTCTACCGCCATGTTTTCAAGCCTAGGTCTAGACATATGGAAATTACCTTTGTATTCTTAAATCGAAAGTCCCGCGGCTGCGGGGTCAGTTCCCATGAGTTATATTTGTCCCGTGGGAGGTGTTGGCACCTCCCACGGGGCCGTCCGGGGGATGTTTTGGCTTTTCACCCTCTAACGCCATGTTTTCAAACCAATGAATAAAAATATGAAAATTACCATTATATTCTCAAACTGAGAGTCCCGCAGCTGCGGGGTCAGTTCCCACGAGTTACGTTTCTGCCGTGGGAGGTGTTGGCGCCACCCACGGGGCCGTTCGGGGGCTGTTTAGGGTTTTCACCCTCTAACGCCATGTTTTCAAGCCTAAGTCTAGAAATATGCAAATTACCATTGTATTCTCAAATAGGTAGTCCCGTAGATGCGGGGTCAGTTCACACAAGTTACATTGGTTCAATGGGAGGTGTTGGCGCCACCCACGGGGCAGTCCGGGGGCTGTTTGGGGTTTTCACCCTCTAACACCAAGTTTTTTATCCTAAGTCTAGAAGAATGGAAATTACCATCGTATTCAAAAACCGAGAGTCCCGTGGCTGCGGGGTAAAGTCCCACGAGTTACATTGGTCCGATGGGAAGTGTTGGCGCCACCCACGGGGCCGTCCGGGGGCTGTTTCGAGTTTTCACCCTCTAAAGCCATGTTTTGAATCCTAAGTCTAGAAATATAAAAATTACCGTCATATTCTCAAACCGGGAGTCCCGCGGCTGCGGAGTCAGTTCCCACAAGTTACATTGGTCTCGTGGGAGGTGTTGGCCCCACCCAAGGGGCCGTCCGGGGGATTTTTCGAGTTTTCACCCTCTAACACCATGTTTTCAAGCCTAAGTTTTGAAATATGCAAATTACCATCGTATTCTCAAATAGGGAGTCCCGCGGCAGCGGGGTCATTTCCCACGAGTTACATTAGTCCCATGGGAGGTGTGGCCGCCACCCACGGGGCCGTCCGGGGGCTGTTTTGGGTTTTCACCCTCTAACGCCACGTTTTCTAGCCTAAGTCTAGAAATATGAAAATTACCATCCTATTCTCAAACCGGGAGTCCCGCGGCTGCGGGGTCAGTTCCCATAAGTTACATTGGTCTCCTGGGAGGTATTGGCGCAAACCCAAGGGGCCGTCCGGGGGATGTTTCGAGTTTTCACCCTCTAACACCATGTTTACAAGCCTAAGTTTAGAAATATGCAAATTACCATCGAATTCTCAAGCCGGGAGTCCCGCGGCGAGGGGGTCAGTTCCCACCATGTTTCGAGTTTTCACCCTCTAACGCCATGTTTTAAAGCCTAAGTCTAGAGATATGCGAATTACCATCGTATTCTCGAACCGGGAGTCCCGGCGCTATGGGTTCAGTTACCACTAGTTACATTGGTCCTGTGGGAGGTGTTGGTGCCACCCACGGGGCATTTCGGGGGCTTTTTCGGATTTTCACCCTCTAACGCTATGTTTTCAAACCTAAGTCTAGAAATACGCAAATTACCATCGTATTCTCAATTCGGGAGTCCTGCGGCTGCGGGGTCAGTTCCCACGAGTTACATTGGTCCCATGGGAGGTGTTGGCGCCACCCACGGGGTCGCCCGGGGGCTATTTCAGGTTTTCACCATCTAACGCAATGTTTTCAAGCTTACGTCTAGAAAATTGAAAAATTACCCTCGTATTCTCAAACCGGGAGTCCCGCGGCTACGGGGCCTGTTACCACGAGTTACATTGGTCCCGTGGGAGGTGTTGGCGCCACCCACGGGGCCGTTCGGGGATTGTGTCGTGTTTTCACCCCCTAACGCCATGTTCTTTAGACTAAGTCTAAAAATATGCAAATTACCATCGTATTCTCAAATGGGGAGTCCCGGGGCTGCGGGGTCAGTTCCCATAAGTTACATTCGTCTCGTGGGAGGTGTTGGCGCCACCCAAGGGGCCGTCCGGGGGATGTTTCGAGTTTTCACCCTCTAACACCATGTTTACAATTCTAAGTCTAGAAATATGAAAATTACCATCGAATTCTCAAGCCGGGAGTCCCACGGCTAGGGGGTCAGTTCCCACGAGTTACATTCGTCCCATGGGAGGTGTTGGCGCCACCCCTCAGGGGGTTTTTCGAGTTTTCACCCTCTAACGCCATGTTTTAAAGCCTAAATCTAGTAATATGCAAATTACCGTCGTATTGTCAAATAGGGAGTCCCGCGGCTGGGAGTTCTATTCCCACTAGTTACATTGGTCCCGTGAGAGGTGTTGGCGCCACCCCTCGGGGGTTGTTTTGAGTTTTCACCCTCTAACACCTTGTTTTAAAGCCTAAGCCTAGAAATATGAAAATTACCGTCGTATTCTCAAACCGGGAGTCCCGCGGCTACGGGGTCAGTTACCACTAGTTACATTGGTTCTGTGGGTGGTGTTGGCTCCACCCATGGGGTCGTTCGAGTTTTCACCCTCTAACGCCATGTTTTCAAGCCTAAGTCTAGAAATATGAAAATTACCATCGTATTCTCAAATAGGGAGTCCCGCGGCTATGGGGTCATTCCCACGAGTTACATTGGTCCCATGGGAGGTGTTGGCGCCACCAACGAGGCCGTCCGGGGTCTGTTTCGGGTTTTCACCCTCTAACACAATGATTTCAAGCCTAAGTCTAGAAATAGACAAATTACCATCGCATTCTCAAATCGGAAGTCCCGCGGCTACGGTGTCAGTTCTCGGAAGTTACATTTGTCCCGTGGGAGGTGTTGGCACCACCCACGGGGCAGTTCGGGGGCTGTTTCGGGTTTTCACCCCCTAATTCCATGTTTTTAAGACTAAGTCTAGAAATATGCAAATTACCATCATATTCTCAAATAGGGAGTCCCGCGGCTGCGGGGCCTGTTCCCACGAGTTACATTGGTCCCATGGGAGGTGTTGGCGCCACCCATGGGGCCGTCCGGGGGCTGTTTTAGGTTTTCACCCTCTAACGCCAAGTTTTCTAGCCTAACACTAGAAATATGAAAATTACCATCATATTCTCAAACCGGGAGTCCCGCGGCTGCAGAGTCAGTTACCATAGGTTACATTGGTCTCGTGGGAGGTGTTGGCCCCACCCAAGGGGCCGTCCGGGGGTTATTTCGATTTTTCACCCTCCCACACCATGTTTTCAAGCCTAAGTCTAGAAATATGAAAATTACCATCGTATTCTGAAACCGGGAGTCCTGCGGCTACGGGGTCAGTTCCCATGAGTTACATTGGTCCCATGGGAGGTGTTGGCTCCACCCACAGGGCCGTTCTGGGGCTATTTCGAGTTCACCCTCTAACGCCATGTTTTCAAGCCTAAGTCTAGTAATATGCAAATTACAGTCGTATTCTCAAGCTGGGAGTCCTGCAGCTGGGAGGTCAGTTCCCACGAGTTACATTGGTCCCGTGGGAGGTGTTGCCACCACCCCTCGGGGGTTGTTTCGAGTTTTCACCCTCTAACACTATGTTTTAAAGCCTAAGTCTATAAATATGCAAATTACCATCGTATTCTCAAACCGGGAGTCCCGCGGCTACGGGGACAGTTACCACTAGTTACATTGGTCCCGTGGGAGGAATTAGCTCCACCCACGGGGCCGTTCGGGGGCTGTTTCGGGTTTTCACCCTCTAACGCCATGTTTTCAAGCCTAAGTCAAGAAATATGGAAATTATTGTCATATTCTCAAATCGGGAGTCCCGCGAATATGGGGTGAGTTTCCACGAGTAACATTGGTCCCATGGGAGGTGTTGGCGCCACCCACGGGGCCGTCCGGGGTCTGTTTCGGGTTTTCACCGTCTAACGCAATGTTTTCAAGCCTAAGTCTAGAAATAGACAAATTACCATCACATTCTCAAACCGAAAGTCCTGCGGCTACGGGGTCAGTTCCCACGAGTTACATTAGTACCGTGGGAGGTGTTGGCGCCACCCACGGGGTCGTTCGGGGGATGTTACGGGTTCACTATATAACGCCATGTTTTTAAGCCTAAGTCTAGTAATATGCAAATTACAGTCGTATTCTCAAACTGGGAGTCCCGCGGCTGGAAGGTCAGTTCCCACGAGTTACATTGGTACCGTGGGAGTTGTTGGTGCCACCCCTCAGGGGTTGTTTCAAGTTTTCACCCCCTAACGCCATGTTTTAAAGCCTAAATCTAGAAATATGCAAATTACCTTCGTATTGTCAAATAGGGAGTCTCGCGGCTGCGGGCCAGTTCCCACGAGTTACATTAGTCCCATGGGAGGTGTTGGCGCCACCCACGGGGCCGTCTGGGGGCTGTTTCAGGTTTTTACCCTCTAACGCCAAGTTTTCTAGCCTAAATCTAGAAATATGCATTTTACCATCGTATTCTCAAATCAGGAGTCCCGTGGCTGCGGGGTCAGTTCCCATAAGTTACATTGGTCTCGTGGGAGGTGTTGGCGCCACCCAAGGGGCCGTCCGGGGGCTGTTTCGAGTTTTCACCCTCTAACACCATCTTTACTAGCCTAAGTCTAGAAATATGCAAATTACCATCGTTTTCCCAAACCCGGAGTCCCGCGGCTAGGGGGTGAGTTCCCACGAGTTACATCGGGCCCATGGGAGTTGTTGGCGCCACCCACAGGGCCGTTCGGGGGCTATTTCAAGTTCAGACTCTAATGCCATGTTTTCAATCCTAAGTCTAAAAATATGCAAATTACCATCGTATTCTCAAATAGGGAGTTCCGCAGCTTCGGGGTCAGTTCCCACGTGTTACATTGGTCCCATGGGAGGTGTTGGCGCCACCCACGGGGCCGTCTGAGGGTTGTTTCGGGCTTTCACCCTCTAACACCATGTTTCCAAGCCTAAGTCTAGAAATATGCAAATGACCATCGTATTCTCAAACCGGGAGTCCCGCGGCTGCGGGGTCACTTACCACGAGTTACATTGGTCCCATGGGAGGTGTTGACGCCACCCACAGGGCCGTTCGGGGGATGTTTCGAGTTCCCCCTCTAACGCCATGTTTTCAAGCCTAAGTCTAGTAATATGAAAATTACCGTCGCATTCTCAAACTGGAAGTAACGCGGATGTGAGGTCAGTTCCCACGAGTTACATTGGTCCCGTGGGAGGTGTTGGCGACACCCCTCGGGGGTTGTTTCGAGTTTTCACCCTCTAACACCATGTTTTAAATCCTATGCCTATAAATATGAAAATTACCGTGGTATTCTCAAACCGGGAGTCCCGCGGCTACGGGGTCAGTTACCACTAGTTACATTGGTCCCGTGGGAGGCGTTGGCTCCACCCACGGGGCCGTTCGGGGGCTGTTTCGGGTTTTCATCCTCTAACGCCATGTTTTTAAGCCTAAGTCTAGAAATATGGAAATTACTGTCATATTCTCAAATCGGGACTCCCGGGAATATGGGGTGAGTTTCCACGAGTTACATTGGTCCCATGGGAGGTGTTGGCGCCACCCACGGGGCCGTCCGGGGTCTGTTTCGGGTTTTCACCCTCTAACGCAATGTTTTCAAGCCTAAGTCTAGAAATAGACAGATTACCATCGCATTCTCAAACCGGAAGTCCTGCGGCTACGGGGTTAGTTCCCACGAGTTACATTGGTCCCGTGGGAGGTGTTGGCGCCACCCACAGGGTCGTTCAGAATCTGTCTCGGGTTCACTCTCTAACACCATGTTTTTAATCCTAAGTCTAGTAATATGCAAATTACAGTCCAATTCTCAAACTGGGAGTCCCGCGGCTGGGAGGTCAGTTCCCACGAGTTACATTGGTCCCGTGGGAGTTGTTGGCGCCACCCCTCAGGGGTTGTTTCGAGTTTTCACCCTCTAACGCCATGTTTTAAAGCCTAAATCTAGAAATATGCAAATTACCGTCATATTGTAAAATAGAGAGTCCCGCGGCTGGGAGGTGAGTTCCCACTAGTTACATTGGTCCCGTGAGAGGTGTTGGCGCCACCCCTCGGGGGTTGTTTCGAGTTTTCACCCTCTAACACCATGTTTTAAAGCCTAAACCTAGAAATATGCAAATTACCGTCATATTCTCAAACCGGGAGTCCCGCGGCTATGGGGTTCGTTAGCACTAGTTACATTGGTTCCGTGGGTGGTGTTGGCTCCACCCAGGCGGCCGTTCGGGTTTTCACCCTCTAACGCCATATTTTCAAGCCTAAGTCTAGAAATATGCAAATTACCATCGTACACTAAAATAGGGAGTTCCGCGGCTACGGGGTCAGTTCCCACGAGTTACATTGGTCCCATGGGAGGTGTTGGCGCCACCAACGGGGCCGTCCGGGGGGTGTTTCGTGTTTTCACCCTCAAACGCAATGTTTTCAAGCCTAAGTCTATAAATAGACAAATTACCATCGCATTCTCAAACCGGAAGTCCCGCGGCTACGGGTTCAGTTCTCGGAAGTTACATTGGTCCCGTGGGAGGTGTTGGCACCACCCACGGGGCCGTTCGGGGGCTATTTCGGGTTTTCACCCCCTAAAGCCATATTTTTAAGACTAAGTCTAGAAATATGCAAATTACCATCGTATTCTCAAATAGGGCATCTCGCGGCTGCGGGTCAGTTCCCACGAGTTACATTAGTCCCATGGGAGGTGTTGGCGCCACCCACGGGGCCGTCCGGGGGCTGTTTCAGGTTTTTACCCTCTAACGACAAGTTTTCTAGCCTAAATCTAGAAATATGCATTTTACCATCGTATTCTCAAATCAGGAGTCCCGTGGCTGCGGGGTCAGTTCCCATAAGTTCCATTGGTCTCGTAGAAGGTGTTGGCGCCACCCAAGGGGCCGTCCTGGGGCTGTTTTGAGTTTTCACCCTCTAACACCATATTAACAAGCCTAAGTTTAGAAATATGTGAATTACCATCGGCTAGGCGGTCAGTTCCCACTAGTTACATCGGTCCCATGGGAGGTGTTGGCGCCACCCACAGGGCCGTTCGGGGGCTATTTCAAGTTCAGGCTCTAGCGCCATGTTTTCAATCCTAAGTCTAAAAATATGCAAATTACCATCGTATTCTCAAATAGGGAGTCCCGTAGCTGCGGGGTCAGTTCCCACGAGTTACATTGGTCCCATGGGAGGTGTTGCCGCCACCCACGGGGCCGTCCGAGGGTTGTTTCGGGCTTTCACCCTCTAACGCCATGTTTTCAAGCCTAAGTCTAGAAATATGCAAATTACCATCGTATTCTCAAACCGGGAGTCCCGCGGCTGCAGGGTCACTTCCCACGAGTTACATTAGTCCCATGGGAGGTGTTGGCGCCACCCACAGGGCCGTTCGGGGGCTGTTTCGAGTTCACCCACTAACGCCATGTTTTCAAGCCTAAGTCTAGTAATATGCAAATTACAGTCGTATTCTCAAACTGGGAGTAACGCGGCTGTGAGGTCAGTTCCCACGAGTTACATTGGTCCCGTGGGAGGTGTTGGCGCCACCCCTCGGGGGTTGTTTCGAGTTTTCACCCTCTAACACCATGTTTTAAATCCTAAGCCTAGAAATATGCAAATTACCGTCGTATTCTCAAACCGGGAGTCCCGCGGCTATGTGGTCAGTTACCACTAGTTACATTGGTCCCGTGGGAGGCGGTGGCTCCACCCACGGGACCGTTCGGGGGTTGTTTCGGGTTTTCACCCTCAAACGCTATGTTTCAAGCCTAAGTCTAGAAATATGCAAATTAACATTGTATTCTCAAATAGGGAGTCCCGTGACAATGGGGTCAATTCCCACGAGTTACATTGGTTCCATGGGAGGTGTTGGCACCACCCACGGGGCCGTCCGGGGTCTGTTTCGGGTTTTCACCCTCTAACGCAATGTTTTCATGCCTAAGTCTAGAAATAGATAAATTACCATCGCATTCTCATACCGAAAGTCTCGCGGCTACGGGATCAGTTCCCACGAGTAACATTAGTCCCGTAAGATGTGTTGGCGCCACCCACGGGGCTGTTCGGGGGCTGTTTTGGGTTTTCACCCCCTAACGCCATGTTTTTAAGACTAAGTCTAGAAATATGCAAATTACCATCGTATTCTCAAATAGGGAGTCCCGCGGCTGCGGGGTCAGTTCCCACAAGTTACATTGGTCCCATGGTAGGTGTTAGCTCCACCCACGGGGCCGTCTGGGGGCTGTTTCAGGCTTTCAAGCTCTAACGCCATGTTTTCTAGCCTAACTCTAGAAATATGCAAATTACCATCGTATTCTCAAACCGGGAGTCCCGTGGCTGCGGGGTCAGTTCCCATAA
This sequence comes from Sambucus nigra, assembly GCA_949130495.1. Taxonomy (NCBI): domain Eukaryota; kingdom Viridiplantae; phylum Streptophyta; class Magnoliopsida; order Dipsacales; family Adoxaceae; genus Sambucus; species Sambucus nigra. The sequence goes on along the minus strand of OX422209.1, from coordinate 728,895,188 downwards.
GTTACATTGGTCTCGTGGGAGGTGTTGGTGCCACCCAAGGGGCCGTCGGGGGCTGTTTTGAGTTTTCACCCTCTAACACCATCTTTACAAGCCTAAGTCTTCAAATATGCAAATTACCATCGTATTCTAAAACTCGGAGTCCCACGGCTAGGGGGTCAGTTCCCACGAGTTACATCGGTTCCATGGGAGGTGTTGGCGCCATGGACTGGGCCGTTCGAGGGCTATTTCGAGTTCAGCCTCTAACGCCATGTTTTCAATCCTAAGTTTAAAAATATGCAAATTACCATCGTATTCTCAAATAGGGAGTCCCGCGGCTGCGGGGTCAGTTCCCACGAGTTACATTGGTCCCATTGGAGGTGTTGGCGCCACCCACGGGGCCGTCCCATGGCTGTTTCGGGCTTTCACCCTTTAACGCCATGTTTTCAAGACTAAGTCTAGAAATATGCAAATTACTATCGTATTCTTAAATCGGCACTCCCGCAGCTGTGGCGTCAGTTCCCACGAGTTACATTAGTCCCTTGGGAGGTGTTGGCACCTCCCACGGGGCCGTCCAAGGGCTATTTTGGGGTTTCACCCTTTAACGTCATGTTTTCAAACCAATGTCTAAAAATATGCAAATTACCATCGCATTCTCAAACTGGGAGTCCCGCAGCTGCGGGGTCAGTTCCCACGAGTTCCGTTTCTCCCGTGGGAGGTGTTGGCACCAACCACGGGGGCGTTCGGGGGCTGTTTTGGGTTTTCACCCTCTAATGCCATGTTTTCAAGCCTATGTCCAGAAATATGCAAATTACCATCGTATTCTCAAATAGGGAGTCCCGCGGATGCGGGGTCAGTTCACAGTAGTTACATTGGTCCCATGGAAGGTGTTGGCGCCACCCTACTGGGCCGTTCGGGGGCTGTTTCGGGTTTTCACCCTCTAACGCCATGTTTTCTATCCTAAGTCTAGAAGAATGGAAATTACCATCATATTCTCAAATCGAGAGTCACGTGGCTGCGGGGTCAGGTCCCACGAGTTACATTGGTCCCGTGGGAGGTGTTGGCACCACCCAAGGGGCCGTTCGGGGGCTGTTTCGAGTTTTCACTCTCTAAAGCCATGTTTTGAAGCCTAAGTCTTGAAATATGAAAATTACCATTGTATTATAAAACCGGGAGTCCCGCGGCTATGGGGTCAGTTACCACTAGTTACATTGATCCCGTGGGAGGTGTTGGCTCCACCCACGGGGCCGTTTTGGGGCTGTTTCAGGTTTTCACCCTCAAACGCCATGTTTTCAAGCCTAAGTCTAGAAATATGGAAATTAGTGTCATATTCTCAAATCGGGAGTCCCGCGGATATAGGGTCAGTTACCACGAGATATATTGGTCCCATGGGAGGTGTTGGCGCCACCCACGGGGCCGTCCTGGGTTTGTTTCGGGTTTTCACCCTCTAACGCAATGTTTTCAAGCCAAAGTCTAGAAATAGACAAATTACCATAGCATTCTCAAATCGGAAGTCCCGCGGCTACGGGGTCAGTTCCCACGAGTTACATTAGACCCGTGGGAGGTGTTGGCGCCACCCACGGGGCCGTTCGGGGGCTGTTTCGGGTTGTCACCCCCTAACGCCATGTTTTTAAGACTAAGTCCGGACATATGGAAATTACCATCGTATTCTCAAATTGGGAGTCCAGCGGCTGCGAGCTCAGTTAGCACGAGTTAATTTGGTTCCATGGGAGGTGTTGGCGCCAGTCACGGGGCCGTCCGGGGGCTGTTTCAGGTTTTCACCATCTAACGCCAAGTTTTCTAGCCTAACTCAAAAAATATGCAAATTACCATCGTATTATCAAACCGGGAGTCTCGTGGCGGCGGGGTCAGTTCCCAAAAGTTACATTGGTCTCGTGGGACGTGTTGGTGCCACCCAAGGGGCCATCTGGGGGCTGTTTCGAGTGTTCACCCTCTAACACCATTTTTACAAGCCTAAGTCTACAAATATGCAAATTACCATCATATTCTCAAACCCGAAGTCCCGAGGCTAGGGGGTCAGTTCCACGAGTTACATCGGTCCCATGGGAGGTGTTGGTGCCACCCACAGGGCCGTTCGGGGGCTATTTCGAATTCAGCCTCTAACGCCATGTTTTTAATCCTAAGTCTAAAAATATGCAAATTACCATCGTATTTTCAAATAGGGAGTCCCGTGGCTGCGGGGTCACTTCCCACGAGTTACATTGGAACCATGGGAGGTGTTGGCACCACCCACGGGGCCGTCCGAGGGCTGTTTCGAGCTTTCACCCACTAACGCCATGTTTTCAAGCCTAAGTCTAGAAATATGAAAATTACCAGTGTATTCTTAAATCGGCAGTCCCGCGGCTGCGGGGTCAGTTCCCACGAGTAACATTTGTACCGTGGGAGGTGTTGGCACCTCCTACGGGGCCGTTCGGGGGCAGTTTTGATTTTTCACCATCTAACGCCATGTTTTCAAACCAATGTCTAAAAATATGCAAATTACCATCGTATTCTCAAACTGGGAGTCCCGTAGCTGCGGGGTCACTTCCCACGATTTACGTTTCTCCTGTGGGAGGTGTTGGCGCCACCCACGGGGCCGTTCGGGGGCTGTTTCGGGTTTTCACCCTCTAACGCCATGTTTTCAAGCCTAAGTCTAGAAATATGCAAATTACCATCGTATTCTCAAATAGGGAGTCCCGCGGATGCGGGGTCAGTTCACACAAGTTATATTGGTCCCGTGGGAGGTGTTGGCGCCACCCACGTGGCCGTCCTGAGGTTGTTTCGGGTTTTCACCCTCTAATGCCATGTTTTCTATCCTAAGTCTAGAAGAATGGAAATTCCCATCATATTATCAAACCGAGAGTCCCGTGGCTGCGGGGTCAGGTCCCACGAGTTACATTGGTCCCATGGGAGGTGTTGGTGCCACCCACGGTGCCGTTCGGGGGCTTTTTCGAGTTTTCACCCCCTAAAGCCATGTTTTGAAGCCTAAGTCTAGAAATATAAAATTTACCATCATATTCTCAAATCGGGAGTCCCGCGGCTGTGGAGTCAGTTCCCATAAGTTACATTGGTCTCGTGGGAGGTGTTGGCCCCACCCAAGGGGCTGTCCGAGGCTGTTTTGAGTTTTCACCCTCTAACACCATGTATTCAAGCCTAAGTCTATAAATATGCAAATTACCATCGTATTCTCAAACCGGGAGTCCCGCGAATGCGGGGTCAGTTCTCACGAGTTACATTGGTCCCATGGGAGGTGTTGGCGCCACCCACAGGGCCGTTCGGGGGTTGTTTCGAGTTCACCCCCTAACGCCATGTTTTAAATCCTAAGTCTAGTAATATGCAAATTACAGTCGTATTTTTAAACTGGGAGTCCCGCGGCTGGGAGGTCAGTTCCCACGAATTACATTTGTCCTGTGGGAGGTGTTGGCGCCACCCCTCGGGGGTTGTTTCAAGTTTTCACCCTCTAACGCCATGTTTTAAAGCCTAAGTCTAGAAATATGCAAATTACCATTGTATTTTGAAACCGGTAGTCCCTTGGCTACGGGGTAAGTTCCCATTAGTTACATTGGTCCCGTGGGTGGTGTTGGCGGCACCCACGGGGCCGTTCAGGGGATGTTTCCGGATTTCACCCTCTAATGCCATGTTTTCAAGCCTAAGTATAGAAATATGGAAATTAACGTCGTATTCTCAAATCGGGAGTCCTGCGGATGTGGGGTCGGTTCCCACGAGTTACATTGGTCCCATGGGTGGTGTTGGCGCCACCCACGGGGCCGTCCTGGGGATGTTTCGGGTTTTCAACCTCTAACGCAATGTTTTCAAGCCCATGTCTAGAAATATGCAAATTACTATCGTATTCTTAGACCGGGAGTCCCGCAGTTGCGGGGTTAGTTCCCACGAGTTACATTGGTCCCGTGGGAGGTGTTGGTGACACACATGGGGCCGTCCGGGGGCTGTTTTGGGTTTTCACCCTATAACGCCATGTTTTCAAGCCTACATTTACAAATATCCAAATTACCGTCATATTCTCAAATCGGGAGTTCCACGGCTGCTGGGTCAAATCCCATTAGTTACATTGGTCAGGTGGGAGGTGTTGGCACCACCCATGGGGCCGTTCGGGGGTTGTTTTGGGGTTTCACCCTCTAACACCATGTTTTCAAACTTATGTCTAGAAATATGCATATTACCATTGTATTTCGAAAATGGGAGTCCTGCGGCTGTGGGTTAAGTTCCCACGAGTTACATTGGTCCTGTGGGAGGTGTTGGCGACACCCCAGGGCCGTCCAGGGGTTATTTCGCGGTTTCACCCTCTAAGGCCATATATTAAATCCTAAGTCTAGAAATATGAAATTTACCATCGTATTCTCAAACCAGGAGTCCCGCAGTTGCTAGGTCAGTTCCCATGTCACAGTCGTATTCTCAAACTGGGAGTCCCGCGGCTGGGAGGTCAGTTCCCATGAATTACATTGGTCCTGTGGGAGGTGTTGCCGCCACCCCTCGGGGGTTGTTTCGAGTTTTCACTCTCTAACGCCATGTTTTAAAGCCTAATTCTAGAAATATGCAAATTTCCATCGTATTCTCAAACCGGGAGTCCCACGGCTACGGGGTCAGTTACCACTAGTTACATTGGTCCCGTGGGAGGTGTTGGCGGTACCCACGGGGCCGTTCAGGGGTTGTTTCCGGTTTTCACCCTCTAACGCCATGTTTTCCAGCCTAAGTATAGAAATATGGAAATTACTGTCATATTATCAAATTGGGAGTCCTGCGGATGTGGGGTCGGTTCCCACGAGTTACATTGGTCCCATGGGTGGTGTTGGCGCCACCCACGGGGCCGTCCTGGGGATGTTTCGGGTTTTTGACCTCTAACGCAATGTTTTCAAGCCTATGTCTAGAAATATACAAATTAATGTCGTATTCTCAAATCGGTAGTCCCAGAGCTGCGGGGTCAGTTCCAACTGGTTACATTGGTCCCGTGGGAGGTGTTGGCGCCACCCATTGGGCCATCAGGGGGATATTTTTGGTTTTCACGCTCTAATTCCATATTTTGAAGCCTAAGCATAGAAATATGCAAATTACCGCTATATTCTCAAACCGGGAGTCCCGCGGATGTGGGGTCAGTTCCCACGAGTTACATTGGTCCCCTGGTTGGTGTTGGCGCCACCCACGTGGCCATCCGGGGGCTATTTCGTGTTTTCACCCTCCAACGCTAAGATTTTTATGTCTAAGTCTAGAAATATGCAAATTATCATCGTATTCTTAAACCGGGAGTCCCGCGACTGTGGGGTCAGTTCCTACGGGTTACATTGGTCTCGTGGGAGGTGTTGGCGCCACCCAGGGGGCCGTCCAGGGGCTGTTTTGGTTTTTCACCCTCTAGCGCCATGTTTTCGGGCCGAAGTCTAGAAATATGCAAATTACCATCGCATTCTCAAACTGAGAGTCCCTTGGCTGTGGCGTCAGTTCCCACGAGTTACATTGGTCTCGTGGGAGGTCTTGGCGCCACCCACGGGGCCGTTCGGAGGCAATTTCGGGTTTTCACCCTCTAACGCCATGTTTTCTAGCCTAAGTCTAGAAGTATGCAAATTACCATTATATTCTCAAACCGAGAGTCCCGCGGCTGCGGGGTCAGTTCCCACGTGTTACATTGGTCCCGTGGGAGGTGTTGGCGCCACCCACACGGCTGTTCGGGGGATGTTTTGGGTTTTCACTCTCTAACGCCATGTTTTTAAGCCTAAGTCTAGAAATATACAAATTACCATCATTTATCAAATCGGGAGTCCCGTGGAAGCGGGGTCAGTTCCCAAGAGTTACATTAGTCCCATGGGATGTGTTGGCGCCACCCACGGGGCCATCCGGGTTCTGTTTCGAGTTTTCACCTTCTAACGCCTTATTTTGTAACCTAAGTCTTGAAATATGAATATTACCATCATATTCTCAAATAGGGAGTCTCGCAGTTGCGGGGTCAGTTCCCACAAGTTACATTGGTCTCGTGGGTGGTGTTGGCGCCACCCAAGGGGTCGTCCGGGGGCTGTTTCGAGTTTTCACCATCTAACGCCATGTTTTCAAGACTAAGTCTAGAAATATGAAAATTACCATCGTATTCTCAAACCGGGAGTCCCGCGGCTACGGGGTCAGTTTCCACGAGTTACATTGGTCTCGTGGGAGGTGTTGGCCCCACACGAAGGGGCCCTCCGGGGGCTATTTCAGGCTTTCACCCTCTAAATCCATGTTTTCAAGCCTAAGTCTTGAAATATTAAATTTACCATCGTATTCTCAAATCGAGAGTCCCGCGGCTACGGGGTCAGTTTCCCCGAGTTACATCGGTCCCGTGGGAGGTGTTGGTGCCACCCATGGGGCCGTCCGGGGGCTGTTTTGGGTTTTCAACCTCTAACGCCATGTTTTCAAGCTTAAGTCGAGAAATATAAAAATTACCATCGTATTCTCAAATTGGGATTCCCGCTGCTGCGGGGTCAGTTCCTACGAGTTACATTAGTCTCGTGGGAGGTGTTGGCGCCTCTCACGGGGCCGTCCGGGAGCTATTTCGGGTTTTATCCCTCTAACGCCATGTTTTCAAGCCTAAGTCCATAAATATACAAATTATCATCATATTCTCAAATTGGGAGTCCCGCGAATACAGGGTCAGTTCCCACGAGTTACGTCGATCCCATGGGAGGTGTTGGCGCCACTCACGGGGCCGTTCGGGGGCTGTTTCGGGTTTTCACCCCCTAACGCCATGTTTTTAAGAGTAAGTCTAGAAATATACAAATTACCATCGTATTCTCAAATAGGTAGTCCCGTGGATGCGGGGTCAGTTCACACAAGTTACATAGGTCCCGTGGGAGGTGTTGGCGCCACCCACGGGGCCGTCCGAGGGCTGTTTCGGGTTTTCACCCTCTAACGCCATGTTTTCTATCCTAAGTCTAGAAGAATGGAAATTACCATCAGATTCTCAAATCGAGAGTCCCATGGCGGCAGGGTCAGGTCCCACGAGTTACATTGGTCCCATGGGAGGTGTTGGCATCACCCACGGGGCCGTCCGGGGGCTGTTTCGAGTTTTCACCCTCTAAAGCCATGTTTTGAAGCCTAAGTCTAGAAATATAAAAATAACCATCATATTGTCAAACCGGGAGTCCTGCGGCTGTGGAGTCTGTTCCCACAAGTTACATTGGTCTCGTGGGAGGTGTTGGCCCCACCCAAGGGGCCGTCCGGGGGCTGTTTCGGGTTTTCACCCTTTAACGCGATGTTTTCATGCCTAAGTCTAGAAATATTCAAATTATCGTTGTATTCTCAAACCGGGCTTCCCGCGGCTGCAGGGTCATTTCCCACGAGTTACATTGTTCCCATGGGAGGTGTTGGCTCCACCCACGGGGCCGTCCGGGGGCTGTTTCGGGTTTTCACCCTCTAACGCCATGTTTTTAAGCCTAAGTCTAGAAATATACAAATTACCATCATTTATCAAATCGGGAGTCCCTTGGAAGCGGGTTCAGTTCCCAAGAGTTACATTAGTCCCATGGGATGTGTTGGTGCCACCCACGGGGCCATCCGGGTTCTGTTTCGAGTTTTCACCTTCTAACGCCTTATTTTGTAACCTAAGTCTTGAAATATGAATATTACCATCATATTCTCAAATCGGGAGTCTCGCAGTTGCGGGGTCAGTTCCCACAAGTTACATTGGTCTCGTGGGAGGTGTTGGCGCCACCCAAGGGGTCGTCCGGGGGCTGTTTCGAGTTTTCACCATCTAACGCCATGTTTTCAAGACTAAGTCTAGAAATATGAAAATTACCATCGTATTCTCAAACCGGGAGTCCCGCGGCTACGGGGTCAGTTTCCACGAGTTACATTGGTCTCGTGGGAGGTGTTGGCCCCACACGAAGGGGCCCTCCGGGGGCTATTTCAGGTTTTCACCCTCTAAATCCATGTTTTCAAGCCTAAGTCTTGAAATATTAAATTTACCATCGTATTCTCAAATCGAGAGTCCCGCGGCTACGGGGTCAGTTTCCCCGAGTTACATCGGTCCCGTGGGAGGTGTTGGTGCCACCCATGGGGCCGTCCGGGGGCTGTTTTGGGTTTTCAACCTCTAACGCCATGTTTTCAAGCTTAAGTCGAGAAATATAAAAATTACAATTTTATTCTCAAATTGGGATTGCCTCTGCTGCGGGGTCAGTTCCTACGAGTTACATTAGTCTCGTGGGAGGTGTTGGCGCCTCTCACGGGGCCGTCCGGGAGCTATTCCGGGTTTTATCCCTCTAACGCCATGTTTTCAAGCCTAAGTCCATAAATATACAAATTATCATCATATTCTCAAATTGGGAGTCCCGCGAATACGGGGTCAGTTCCCACGAGTTACGTCGATCCCATGGGAGGTGTTGGCGCCACTCAAGGGGCCATTCGGGGGCTGTTTCGGGTTTTCACCCCCTAACGCCATGTTTTTAAGAGTAAGTCTAGAAATATACAAATAACCATCGTATTCTCAAATAGGTAGTCCCGCGGATGCGGGGTCAGTTCACACAAGTTACATAGGTCCCGTGGGAGGTGTTGGCGCCACCCACGGGTCCGTCCGAGGGCTGTTTCGGGTTTTCACCCTCTAACGCCATGTTTTCTATCCTAAGTCTAGAAGAATGGAAATTACAATCAGATTCTCAAATCGAGAGTCCCATGGCGGCGGGGTTTGGTCCCACGAGTTACATTGGTCCCATGGGAGGTGTTGGCGTCACCCACGGGGCCGTCCGGGGGCTGTTTCGAGTTTTCACCCTCTAAAGCCATGTTTTGAAGCCTAAGTCTAGAAATATAAAAATAACCATCATATTGTCAAACCGGGAGTCCTGCGGCTGTGGAGTCTGTTTCCACAAGTTACATTGGTCTCGTGGGAGGTGTTGGCCCCACCCAAGGGGCCGTCCGGGGGATGTTTCGGGTTTGCACCCTTTAACGCCATGTTTTCATGCCTAAGTCTAGAAATATTCAAATTATCGTTGTATTCTCAAACCGGGCTTCCCGCGGCTGCAAGGTCATTTCCCACGTGTTACATTGGTCCCATGGGAGGTGTTGGCTCCACCCACGGGGCCGTCCGGGGGCTGTTTCGCGTTTTCACCCTCTAACGCCATGTTTTTAAGCCTAAGTTTAGAAATATACAAATTACCATCATTTATCAAATCGGGAGTCCCGTGGAAGCGGGGTCAGTTCCCAAGAGTTACATTAGTCCCATGGGATGTGTTGGCGCCACCCACGTGGCCATCCGAGTTCTGTTTCGAGTTTTCACCTTCTAACGCCTTATTTTGTAACCTTAGTCTTGAAATATGAATATTACCATCATATTCTCAAATCGGGAGTCTCGCGGTTGCGGGGTCAGTTCCCACAAGTTACATTGGTCTCATGGGAGGTGTTGGCGCCACCCAAGGGGTCGTCCGGGGGCTGTTTCGAGTTTTCACCATCTAACGCCATGTTTTCAAGACTAAGTCTAGAAATATGAAAATTACCATCGTATTCTCAAACCGGGAGTCCCGCGGCTACGGGGTCAGTTTCCACGAGTTACATTGGTCTCGTGGGAGATGTTGGCCCCACACGAAGGGGCCCTCCGGGGGCTATTTCAGGTTTTCACCCTCTAAATCCATATTTTCAAGCCTAAGTCTTGAAATATTAAATTTACCATCGTATTCTCAAATCGAGAGTCCCGCGGCTACGGGGTCAGTTTCCCCGAGTTACATCGGTCCCGTGGGAGGTGTTGGTGCCACCCATGGGGCCGTCCGGGGGCTGTTTTGGGTTTTCAACCTCTAACGCCATGTTTTCAAGCTTAAGTCAAGAAATATAAAAGTTACCATCGTATTCTCAAATTGGGATTCCCGCTGCTGCGGAGTCAGTTCCTACGAGTTACATTAGTCTCGTGGGAGGTGTTGGCGCCTCTCACGGGGCCGTCCGGGAGCTATTTCGGGTTTTATCCCTCTAACGCCATGTTTTCAAGCCTAAGTCCATAAATATACAAATTATCGTCATATTCTCAAATTGGGAGTCCCGCGAATACAGGGTCAGTTCCCACGAGTTACGTCGATCCCATGGGAGGTGTTGGCGCAACTCACGGGGCCGTTCGGGGGCTGTTTCGGGTTTTCACCCCCTAACGCCATGTTTTTAAGAGTAAGTCTAGAAATATACAAATTACCATCGTATTCTCAAATAGGTAGTCCCGCGGATGCGGGGTCAGTTCACACAAGTTACATAGGTCCCGTGGGAGGTGTTGGCGCCACCCACGGGGCCGTCCGAGGGCTGTTTCGGGTTTTCACCCTCTAACGCCATGTTTTCTATCCTAAGTCTAGAAGAATGGAAATTACCATCAGATTCTCAAATCGAGAGTCCCATGGCGGCAGGGTCAGGTCCCACGAGTTACATTGGTCCCATGGGAGGTGTTGGCGTCACCCACGGGGCCGTCCGGGGGCTGTTTCGAGTTTTCACCCTCTAAAGCCATGTTTTGAAGCCTAAGTCTAGAAATATAAAAATAACCATCATATTGTCAAACCGGGAGTCCTGCGGCTGTGGAGTCTGTTCCCACAAGTTACATTGGTCTCGTGGGAGGTGTTGGCCCCACCCAAGGGGCCGTCCGGGGGCTATTTCGGGTTTTCACCCTTTAACGCCATGTTTTCATGCCTAAGTCTAGAAATATTCAAATTATCGTTGTATTCTCAAACCGGGCTTCCCGCGGCTGCAAGGTCATTTCCCACGTGTTACATTGGTCCCATGGGAGGTGTTGGCTCCACCCACGGGGCCGTCCGGGGGCTGTTTCGGGTTTTCACCCTCTAACGCCATGTTTTTAAGCCTAAGTCTAGAAATATACAAATTACCATCATTTATCAAATCGGGAGTCCCGTGGAAGCGGGGTCAGTTCCCAAGAGTTACATTAGTCCCATGGGATGTGTTGGCGCCACCCACGTGGCCATCCGAGTTCTGTTTCGAGTTTTCACCTTCTAACGCCTTATTTTGTAACCTTAGTCTTGAAATATGAATATTACCATCATATTCTCAAATCGGGAGTCTCGCAGTTGCGGGGTCAGTTCCCACAAGTTACATTGGTCTCATGGGAGGTGTTGGCGCCACCCAAGGGGTCGTCCGGGGGCTGTTTCGAGTTTTCACCATCTAACGCCATGTTTTCAAGACTAAGTCTAGAAATATGAAAATTACCATCGTATTCTCAAACCGGGAGTCCCGCGGCTACGGGGTCAGTTTCCACGAGTTACATTGGTCTCGTGGGAGGTGTTGGCCCCACACGAAGGGGCCCTCCAGGGGCTATTTCAGGTTTTCACCCTCTAAATCCATGTTTTCAAGCCTAAGTCTTGAAATATTAAATTTACCATCGTATTCTCAAATCGAGAGTCCCGCGGCTACGGGGTCAGTTTCCCCAAGTTACATCGGTCCCGTGGGAGGTGTTGGTGCCACCCATGGGGCCGTCCGGGGGCTGTTTTGGGTTTTCAACCTCTAACGCCATGTTTTCAAGCTTAAGTCGAGAAATATAAAAATTACCATCGTATTCTCAAATTGGGATTCCCGCTGCTGCGGGGTCAGTTCCTACGAGTTACATTAGTCTCGTGGGAGGTGTTGGCGCCTCTCACGGGGCCGTCCGGGAGCTATTTCGGGTTTTATCCCTCTAACGCCATGTTTTCAAGCATAAGTCCATAAATATACAAATTATCGTCATATTCTCAAATTAGGAGTCCCGCGAATACGGGGTCAGTTCCCACGAGTTACGTCGATCCCATGGGAGGTGTTGGCGCCACTCACGGTGCCGTTCGGGGGCTATTTCTGGTTTTCACCCCCTAACGCCATGTTTTTAAGAGTAAGTCTAGAAATATACAAATTACCATCGTATTCTCAAATAGGTAGTCCCGCGGATGTGGGGTCAGTTCACACAAGTTACATAGGTCCCGTGGGAGGTGTTGGCGCCACCCACGGGGCCGTCCGAGGGCTGTTTCGGGTTTTCACCCTCTAACGCCATGTTTTCTATCCTAAGTCTAGAAGAATGAAAATTACCATCAGATTCTCAAATCGAGAGTCCCATGGCGGCGGGGTCAGGTCCCACGAGTTACATTGGTCCCATGGGAGGTGTTGGCGTCACCCACGGGGCCGTCCGGGGGCTGTTTCGAGTTTTCACCCTCTAAAGCCATGTTTTGAAGCCTAAGTCTAGAAATATAAAAATAACCATCATATTTTCAAACCGGGAGTCCTGCAGCTGTGGAGTCTGTTCCCACAAGTTACATTGGTCTCGTGGGAGGTGTTGGCCCCACCCAAGGGGCCGTCCGGGGGCTGTTTCGGGTTTTCACCCTTTAACGCCATGTTTTCATGCCTAAGTCTAGAAATATTCAAATTATCGTTGTATTCTCAAACCGGGCTTCCCGCGGCTGCAAGGTCATTTCCCACGAGTTACATTGGTCCCATGGGAGGTGTTGGCTCCACCCACGGGGCCGTCCGGGGGCTGTTTCGGGTTTTCACGCTCTAACGCCATGTTTTTAAGCCTATGTCTAGAAATATACAAATTACCATCATTTATCAAATCGGGAGTCCCGTGGAAGCGGGTTCAGTTCCCAAGAGTTACATTAGTCCCATGGGATGTGTTGGCGCCACACACGCGGCCATCCGGGTTCTGTTTCGAGTTTTCACCTTCTAACGCCTTATTTTGTAACCTAAGTCTTGAAATATGAATATTACCATCATATTCTCAAATCGGGAGTCTCGCGGTTGCGGGGTCAGTTCCCACAAGTTACATTGGTCTCGTGGGAGGTGTTGGCGCCACCCAAGGGGTCGTCCGGGGGCTGTTTCGAGTTTTCACCATCTAACGCCATGTTTTCAAGACTAAGTCTAGAAATATGAAAATTACCATCGTATTCTCAAACCGGGAGTCCCGCGGCTACGGGGTCAGTTTCCACGAGTTACATTGGTCTCGTGGGAGGTGTTGGCCCCACACGAAGGGGCCCTCCGGGGGCTATTTCAGGTTTTCACCTTCTAAATCCATGTTTTCAAGCCTAAGTCTTGAAATATTAAATTTACCATCGTATTCTCAAATCGAGAGTCCCGCGGCTACGGGGTCAGTTTCCCCGAGTTACATCGGGTTCGTGGGAGGTGTTGGTGCCACCCATGGGGCCGTCCGGGGGCTGTTTTGGGTTTTCAACCTCTAACGCCATGTTTTCAAGCTTAAGTCGAGAAATATAAAAATTACCATCGTATTCTCAAATTGGGATTCCCGCTGCTGCGGGGTCAGTTCCTACGAGTTACATTAGTCTCGTGGGAGGTGTTGGCGCCTCTCACGGGGCCGTCCGGGAGCTATTTCGGGTTTTATCCCTCTAACGCCATGTTTTCAAGCCTAAGTCCATAAATATACAAATTATCGTCATATTCTCAAATTGGGAGTCCCGCGAATACGGGGTCAGTTCCCACGAGTTACGTCGATCCCATGGGAGGTGTTGGCGCCACTCACGGGGCCGTTCGGGGGCTATTTCTGGTTTTCACCCCCTAACGCCATGTTTTTAAGAATAAGTCTAGAAATATACAAATTACCATCGTATTCTCAAATAGGTAGTCCCGCGGATGCGGGGTCAGTTCACACAAGTTACATAGGTCCCGTGGGAGGTGTTGGCGCCACCCACGGGGCCGTCCGAGGGCTGTTTCGAGTTTTCACCCTCTAACGCCATGTTTTCTATCCTAAGTCTAGAAGAATGAAAATTACCATCAGATTCTCAAATCGAGAGTCCCATGGCGGCGGGGTCAGGTCCCACGAGTTACATTGGTCCCATGGGAGGTGTTGGCGTCACCCACGGGGCCGTCCGGGGGCTGTTTTGAGTTTTCACCCTCTAAAGCCATGTTTTGAAGCCTAAGTCTAGAAATATAAAAATAACCATCATATTTTCAAACCGGGAGTCCTGCGGCTGTGGAGTCTGTTCCCACAAGTTACATTGGTCTCGTGGGAGGTGTTGGCCCCACCCAAGGGGCCGTCCGGGGGCTGTTTCGGGTTTTCACCCTTTAACGCCATGTTTTCATGCCTAAGTCTAGAAATATTAAAATTATCGTTGTATTCTCAAACCGGGCTTCCCGCGACTGCAAGGTCATTTCCCACGAGTTACATTGGTCCCATGGGAGGTGTTGGCTCCACCCACGGGGCCGTCCGGGGGCTGTTTCGGGTTTTCACGCTCTAACGCCATGTTTTTAAGCCTATGTCTAGAAATATACAAATTACCATCATTTATCAAATCGGGAGTCCCGTGGAAGCGGGTTCAGTTCCCAAGAGTTACATTAGTCCCATGGGATGTGTTGGCGCCACACACGCGGCCATCCGGGTTCTGTTTCGAGTTTTCACCTTCTAACGCCTTATTTTGTAACCTAAGTCTTGAAATATGAATATTACCATCATATTCTCAAATCGGGAGTCTCGCGGTTGCGGGGTCAGTTCCCACAAGTTACATTGGTCTCGTGGGAGGTGTTGGCGCCACCCAAGGGGTCGTCCGGGGGCTGTTTCGAGTTTTCACCATCTAATGCCATGTTTTCAAGACTAAGTCTAGAAATATGAAAATTACCATCGTATTCTCAAACCGGGAGTCCCGCGGCTACGGGGTCAGTTTCCACGAGTTACATTGGTCTCGTGGGAGGTGTTGGCCCCACACGAAGGGGCCCTCCGGGGGCTATTTCAGGTTTTCACCCTCTAAATCCATGTTTTCAAGCCTAAGTCTTGAAATATTAAATTTACCATCGTATTCTCAAATCGAGAGTCCCGCGGCTACGGGGTCAGTTTCCCCGAGTTACATCGGTCCCGTGGGAGGTGTTGGTGCCACCCATGGGGCCGTCCGGGGGCTGTTTTGGGTTTTCAACCTCTAACGCCATGTTTTCAAGCTTAAGTCGAGAAATATAAAAATTACCATCGTATTCTCAAATTGGGATTCCCGCTGCTGCGGGGTCAGTTCCTACGAGTTACATTAGTCTCGTGGGAGGTGTTGGCGCCTCTCACGGGGCCGTCCGGGAGCTATTTCGGGTTTTATCCCTCTAACGCCATGTTTTCAATCCTAAGTCCATAAATATACAAATTATCGTCATACTCTCAAATTGGGAGTCCCGCGAATACAGGGTCAGTTCCCACAAGTTACGTCGATCCCATGGGAGGTGTTGGCGCCACTCACGGGGCCGTTCGGGGGCTGTTTCGGGTTTTCACCCCCTAACGCCATGTTTTTAAGAGTAAGTCTAGAAATATACAAATTACCATCCTATTCTCAAATAGGTAGTCCCGCGGATGCGGGGTCAGTTCACACAAGTTACATAGGTCCCGTGGGAGGTGTTGGCGCCACCCACGGGGCCGTCCGAGGGCTGTTTCGGGTTTTCACCCTCTAACGCCATGTTTTCTATCCTAAGTCTAGAAGAATGGAAATTACCATCAGATTCTCAAATCGAGAGTCCCATGGCGGCAGGGTCAGGTCCCACGAGTTACATTGGTCCCATGGGAGGTGTTGGCGTCACCCACGGGGCCGTCCGGGGGCTGTTTCGAGTTTTCACCCTCTAAAGCCATGTTTTGAAGCCTAAGTCTAGAAATATAAAAATAACCATCATATTGTCAAACCGGGAGTCCTGCGGCTGTGGAGTCTGTTCCCACAAGTTACATTGGTCTCGTGGGAGGTGTTGGCCCCACCCAAGGGGCCGTCCGGGGGCTGTTTCGGGTTTTCACCCTTTAACGCCATGTTTTCATGCCTAAGTCTAGAAATATTCAAATTATCGTTGTATTCTCAAACCGGGCTTCCCGCGGCTGCAGGGTCATTTCCCACGAGTTACATTGTTCCCATGGGAGGTGTTGGCTCCACCCACGGGGCCGTCCGGGGGCTGTTTCGGGTTTTCACCCTCTAACGCCATATTTTTAAGCCTAAGTCTAGAAATATACAAATTACCATCATTTATCAAATCGGGAGTCCCTTGGAAGCGGGTTCAGTTCCCAAGAGTTACATTAGTCCCATGGGATGTGTTGGCGCCACCCACGGGGCCATCCGGGTTCTGTTTCGAGTTTTCACCTTCTAACGCCTTATTTTGTAACCTAAGTCTTGAAATATGAATATTACCATCATATTCTCAAATCGGGAGTCTCGCAGTTGCGGGGTCAGTTCCCACAAGTTACATTGGTCTCGTGGGAGGTGTTGGCGCCACCCAAGGGGTCGTCCGGGGGCTGTTTCGAGTTTTCACCATCTAACGCCATGTTTTCAAGACTAAGTCTAGAAATATGAAAATTACCATCGTATTCTCAAACCGGGAGTCCCGCGGCTACGGGGTCAGTTTCCACGAGTTACATTGGTCTCGTGGGAGGTGTTGGCCCCACACGAAGGGGCCCTCCGGGGGCTATTTCAGGTTTTCACCCTCTAAATCCATGTTTTCAAGCCTAAGTCTTGAAATATTAAATTTACCATCGTATTCTCAAATCGAGAGTCCCGCGGCTACGGGGTCAGTTTCCCCGAGTTACATCGGTCCCGTGGGAGGTGTTGGTGCCACCCATGGGGCCGTCCGGGGGCTGTTTTGGGTTTTCAACCTCTAACGCCATGTTTTCAAGCTTAAGTCGAGAAATATAAAAATTACCATCGTATTCTCAAATTGGGATTCCCGCTGCTGCGGGGTGCGTTCCTACGAGTTACATTAGTCTCGTGGGAGGTGTTGGCGCCTCTCACGGGGCCGTCCGGGAGCTATTTCGGGTTTTATCCCTCTAACGCAATGTTTTCAAGCCTAAGTCCATAAATATAAAAATTACCGTCATATTCTCAAATTGGGAGTCCCGCGAATACGGGGTCAGTTCCCACGAGTTACGTCGATCCCATGGGAGGTGTTGGCGCCACTCACGGGGCCGTTCGGGGGCTATTTCTGGTTTTCACCCCCTAACGCCATGTTTTTAAGAGTAAGTCTAGAAATATACAAATTACCATCGTATTCTCAAATAGGTAGTTCCGCGGATGCGGGGTCAGTTCACACAAGTTACATAGGTCCCGTGGGAGGTGTTGGCGCCACCCACGGGGCCGTCCGAGGGCTGTTTCGAGTTTTCACCCTCTAACGCCATGTTTTCTATCCTAAGTCTAGAAGAATGAAAATTACCATCAGATTCTCAAATCGAGAGTCCCATGGCGGCGGGGTCAGGTCCCACGAGTTACATTGGTCCCATGGGAGGTGTTGGCGTCACCCACGGGGCCGTCCGGGGGCTGTTTCGAGTTTTCACCCTCTAAAGCCATGTTTTGAAGCCTAAGTCTAGAAATATAAAAATAACCATCATATTTTGAAACCGGGAGTCCTGCGGCTGTGGAGTCTGTTCCCACAAGTTACATTGGTCTCGTGGGAGGTGTTGGCCCCACCCAAGGGGCCGTCCGGGGGCTGTTTCGGGTTTTCACCCTTTAACGCCATGTTTTCATGCCTAAGTCTAGAAATATTCAAATTATCGTTGTATTCTCAAACCGGGCTTCCCGCGGCTGCAAGGTCATTTCCCACGAGTTACATTGGTCCCATGGGAGGTGTTGGCTCCACCCACGGGGCCGTCCGGGGGCTGTTTCGGGTTTTCACGCTCTAAAGCCATGTTTTTAAGCCTATGTCTAGAAATATACAAATTACCATCATTTAACAAATCGGGAGTCCCGTGGAAGCGGGTTCAGTTCCCAAGAGTTACATTAGTCCCATGGGATGTGTTGGCGCCACACACGCGGCCATCCGGGTTCTGTTTCGAGTTTTCACCTTCTAACGCCTTATTTTGTAACCTAAGTCTTGAAATATGAATATTACCATCATATTCTCAAATCGGGAGTCTCGCGGTTGCGGGGTCAGTTCCCACAAGTTACATTGGTCTCGTGGGAGGTGTTGGCGCCACCCAAGGGGTCGTCCGGGGGCTGTTTCGAGTTTTCACCATCTAATGCCATGTTTTCAAGACTAAGTCTAGAAATATGAAAATTACCATCGTATTCTCAAACCGGGAGTCCCGCGGCTACGGGGTCAGTTTCCACGAGTTACATTGGTCTCGTGGGAGGTGTTGGCCCCACACGAAGGGGCCCTCCGGGGGCTATTTCAGGTTTTCACCCTCTAAATCCATGTTTTCAAGCCTAAGTCTTGAAATATTAAATTTACCATCGTATTCTCAAATCGAGAGTCCCGCGGCTACGGGGTCAGTTTCCCCGAGTTACATCTGTCCCGTGGGAGGTGTTGGTGCCACCCATGGGGCCGTCCGGGGGCTGTTTTGGGTTTTCAACCTCTAACGCCATGTTTTCAAGCTTAAGTCGAGAAATATAAAAATTACCATCGTATTCTCAAATTGGGATTCCCGCTGCTGCGGGGTCAGTTCCTACGAGTTACATCAGTCTCGTGGGAGGTGTTGGCGCCTCTCACGGGGCCGTCCGGGAGCTATTTCGGGTTTTATCCCTCTAACGCCATGTTTTCAAGCCTAAGTCCATAAATATACAAATTATCATCATATTCTCAAATTGGGAGTCCCGCGAATACGGGGTCAGTACCACGAGTTACGTCGATCCCATGGGAGGTGTTGGCGCCACTCACGGGGCCGTTCGGGGGCTGTTTCGGGTTTTGACCCCCTAACGCCATGTTTTTAAGAGTAAGTCTAGAAATATACAAATTACTATCGTATTCTCAAATAGGTAGTCCCGCGGATGCGGGGTCAGTTCACACAAGTTACATAGGTCCCGTGGGAGGTGTTGGCGCCACCCACGGGGCCGTCCGAGGGTTGTTTCGGGTTTTCACCCTCTAACGCCATGTTTTCTATCCTAAGTCTAGAAGAATGGAAATTACCATCAGATTCTCAAATAGAGAGTCCCATGGCGGCGGGGTCAGGTCCCATGAGTTACATTGGTCCCATGGGAGGTGTTAGCGTCACCCACGGGGCCGTCCGGGGGCTGTTTCGAGTTTTCACCCTCTAAAGCCATGTTTTGAAGCCTAAGTCTAGAAATATAAAAATAACCATCATATTGTCAAACCGGGAGTTCTGCGGCTGTGGAGTCTGTTCCCACAAGTTACATTAGTCTCGTGGGAGGTGTTGGCCCCACCCAAGGGGCCGTCCGGGGGTTGTTTCGGGTTTTCACCCTTTAACGCCATGTTTTCATGCCTAAGTCTAGAAATATTCAAATTATCGTTGTATTCTCAAACCGGGCTTCCCGCGGCTGCAAGGTCATTTCCCACGAGTTACATTGGTCCCATGGGAGGTGTTGGCTCCACCCACGGGGCCGTCCGGGGGCTGTTTCGGGTTTTCACGCTCTAACGGCATGTTTTTAAGCCTAAGTCTAGAAATATACAAATTACCATCATTTATCAAATCGGGAGTCCCGTGGAAGCGGGTTCAGTTCCCAAGAGTTACATTAGTCCCATGGGATGTGTGGCGCCACACACGCGGCCATCCGGGTTCTGTTTCGAGTTTTCACCTTCTAACGCCTTATTTTGTAACCTAAGTCTTGAAATATGAATATTACCATCATATTCTCAAATCGGGAGTCTCGCGGTTGCGGGGTCAGTTCCCACAAGTTACATTGGTCTCGTGGGAGGTGTTGGCGCCACCCAAGGGGTCGTCCGGGGGCTGTTTCGAGTTTTCACCATCTAACGCCATGTTTTCAAGACTAAGTCTAGAAATATGAAAATTACCATCGTATTCTCAAACCGGGAGTCCCGCGGCTATGGGGTAAGTTTCCACGAGTTACATTGGTCTCGTGGGAGGTGTTGGCCCCACACGAAGGGGCCCTCCGGGGGCTATTTCAGGTTTTCACCCTCTAAATCCATGTTTTCAAGCTTAAGTCTTGAAATATTAAATTTACCATCGTATTCTCAAATCGAGAGTCCCGCGGCTACGGGGTCAGTTTCCCCGAGTTACATCGGTCCCGTGGGAGGGGTTGGTGCCACCCATGGGGCCGTCCGGGGGCTGTTTTGGGTTTTCAACCTCTAACGCCATGTTTTCAAGCTTAAGTCGAGAAATATAAAAATTACCATCGTATTCTCAAATTGGGATTCCCGCTGCTGCGGGGTGGGTTCCTACGAGTTACATTAGTCTCGTGGGAGGTGTTGGCGCCTCTCACGGGGCCGTCCGGGAGCTATTTCGGGTTTTATCCCTCTAACGCCATGTTTTCAAGCCTAAGTCCATAAATATAAAAATTATCGTCATATTCTCAAATTGGGAGTCCCGCGAATACGGGGTCAGTTCCCACGAGTTACGTCGATCCCATGGGAGGTGTTAGCGCCACTCACAGGGCCGTTCGGGGGCTGTTTCGGGTTTTCACCCCCTAACGCCATGTTTTTAAGACTAAGTCTAGAAATATACAAATTACCATCGTATTCTCAAATAGGTAGTCACGCGGATGCGGGGTCAGTTCACACAAGTTACATAGGTCCCGTGGGAGGTGTTGGCGCCACCCACGGGGCCGTCCGAGGGTTGTTTCGGGTTCTCACCCTCTAACGCCATGTTTTCTATCCTAAGTCTAGAAGAATGGAAATTACCATCAGATTCTCAAATCTAGAGTCCCATGGCGGCGGGGTCAGGTCCCACGAGTTACATTGGTCCCATGGGAGGTGTTGGCGTCACCCACGGGGCCGTCCGGGGGCTGTTTCGAGTTTTCACCCTCTAAAGTCATGTTTTGAAGCCTAAGTCTAGAAATATAAAAATAGCCATCATATTGTCAAACCGGGAGTCCTGCGGCTGTGGAGTCTGTTCCCACAAGTTACATTGGTCTCGTGGGAGGTGTTGGCCCCACCCAAGGGGCCGTTCGGGGGCTGTTTCGGGTTTTCACCCTTTAACGCCATGTTTTCATGCCTAAGTCTAGAAATATTCAAATTATCGTTGTATTCTCAAACCGGGCTTCCCGCGGCTGCAAGGTCATTTCCCTCGAGTTACATTGGTCCCATGGGAGGTGTTGGCTCCACCCACGGGGCCGTCCGGGGGCTGTTTCGGGTTTTCACGCTCTAACGCCATATTTTTAAGCCTAAGTCTAGAAATATACAAATTACCATCATTTATCAAATCGGGAGTCCCGTGGAAGCGGGGTCAGTTCCCAAGAGTCACATTAGTCCCATGGGATGTGTTGGCGCCACACACGCGGCCATCCGGGTTCTGTTTCGAGTTTTCACCTTCTAACGCCTTATTTTGTAACCTGAGTGTTGAAATATGAATATTACCATCATATTCTCAAATCAGGAGTCTCGCGGTTGCGGGGTCAGTTCCCACAAGTTACATTGGTCTCGTGGGAGGGGTTGGCGCAACCCAAGGGGTCGTCCGGGGGCTGTTTCGAGTTTTCACCATCTAACGCCATGTTTTCAAGACTAAGTCTAGAAATATGAAAATTACCATCGTATTCTCAAACCGGGAGTCCCGCGGCTACGGGGTCAGTTTCCACGAGTTACATTGGTCTCGTGGGAGGTGTTGGCCCCACACGAAGGGGCCCTCCGGGGGCTATTTCAGGTTTTCACCCTCTAAATCCATGTTTTCAAGCCTAAGTCTTGAAATATTAAATTTACCATCGTATTCTCAAATCGAGAGTCCCGCGGCTACGGGGTCAGTTTCCCCGAGTTACATCGATCCCGTGGGAGGTGTTGGTGCCACCCATGGGGCCGTCCGGGGGCTGTTTTGGGTTTTCAACCTCTAACGCCATGTTTTCAAGCTTAAGTCGAGAAATATAAAAATTACCATCGTATTCTCAAATTGGGATACCCGCTGCTGCGGGGTCAGTTCCTACGAGTTACATTAGTCTCGTGGGAGGTGTTGGCGCCTCTCACGGGGCCGTACGGGAGCTATTTCGGGTTTTATCCCTCTAACGCCATGTTTTCAAGCCTAAGTCAATAAATATACAAATTATCGTCATATTCTCAAATTGGGAGTCCCGCGAATACGGGGTCAGTTCCCACGAGTTACGTCGATCCCATGGGAGGTGTTGGCGCCACTCACGGGGCCATTCGGGGGCTGTTTCGGGTTTTCACCCCCTAACGCCATGTTTTTAAGAGTAAGTCTAGAAATATACAAATTACCATCGTATTCTCAAATAGGTAGTCCCGCGGATGCGGGGTCAGTTCACACAAGTTACATAGGTCCCGTGGGAGGTGTTGGCGCCACCCACGGGGCCGTCCGAGGGCTATTTCGGGTTTTCACCCTCTAACGCCATGTTTTCTACCCTAAGTCTAGAAGAATGGAAATTACCATCAGCTTCTCAAATCGAGAGTCCCATGGCGGCGGCGTCAGGTCCCACGAGTTACATTGGTCCCATGGGAGGTGTTGGCGTCACCCACGGGGCCGTCCGGGGGCTGTTTCGAGTTTTCACCCTCTAAAGCCATGTTTTGAAGCCTAAGTCTAGAAATATAAAAATAACCATCATATTGTCAAACCGGGAGTCCCGCGGCTGTGGAGTCTGTTCCCACAAGTTACATTGGTCTCGTGGGAGGTGTTGGCCCCACCCAAGGGGCCGTCCGAGGGCTGTTTCGGGTTTTCACCCTTTAACGCCATGTTTTCATGCCTAAGTCTAGGAATATTCAAATTATCGTCGTATTCTCAAACCGGGCTTCCCGTGGCTGCAAGGTCATTTACCACTAGTTACATTGGTCCCATGGGAGGTGTTGGCTCCACCCACGGGGCCGTCCAGGGGCTGTTTCGGGCTTTCACCCTCTAACGCCATATTTTATATCCAAAGTCTAGAAGAATGGAAATTACCATCATATTCTCAAACCGAGAGTCCCGTGGCTGTGGGGTCAGGTTCCACGAGTTACATTGGTCCCATGGGAGGTGTTGGCGCCACCCACGGGGTTGTCCAGGGGCTGTTTTGAGTTTTCACCCTCTAAAGCCGTGTTTTGAAGCCAAAGTTTAGAAATATAAAAATTACCATCATATTCTCCAACCAGGAGTCCCGCGGCTGCGGAGTCAGTTCCCACAAGTTACATTGGTCCCAGGGAGGTGTTGGCACCAGCCACAGGGTCGTTTGGGGGCTGTTTCGAGTTCACCCTCTAACGCCATGTTTTCAAGCCTAAGTCTAGTAATATGCAAATTACAGTCGTATTCTCAAACTGGGAGTCCCGCGGCTGGGGGGTCAGTTCCCACGAGTTACATTGGTCCCGTGGGAGGTGTTGGCACCACCCCTCGGGGGTTGTTTCGAGTTTTAACCCTCAAACACCATATTTTAATGTCTAAGTCTAGAAATATGCAAATTACCATCGTATTCTCAAACCGGGAGACCCACGGCTACGGGGTCAGTTACCACTAGTTACATTGGTCCTGTGGGAGGTGTTGGCAGCACCCACGGGGCCGTTCAGGGGATATTTCAGGGTTTCACCCCCTAACGCCATGTTTTCAAGCCTAAGTATAGAATTATGGAAATTACTGCATATTCTCAAATCGGGAGTCCTGCAGATGTGGGGTCAGTTCCCACGAGTTACATTGGTTCCATGGGAGCTGTTGGCGCCACCCACGGGGCCGTCCTGGGGCTGTTTCGAGTTTTTACCCTCTAACGCAATGTTTTTAAGCCTAAGTCTAGAAATATGCAAATTACTATCGTATTCTTAGATCGGGTGTCCCGCAGTTGCTGGGCCCGTTCCCACGAGTTACATTGGTCCCGTGGAGGTGTTGGCGCCACCCATGGGGCCGTCCGGGGGCTGTTTTGGGTTTTCACCCTATAACGCCATGTTTTTAAGTCGAAGTCTATAAATATGCAAATTACTGTCGTATTCTCAAATCGGGAGTCCAGTGGCTACGGGGTCAGCTCCCACGAGTTACGTTGGTCTTGTGGGAGGTGTTGGCACCAGTCACGGGGCAGTCCAACACCTATTACGGATTTTCACCCTCTAACGCCTTGTTTTCAAGCCTAAGTTTACAAATATGCAAATTAACGTCGTATTCTCAAATCGGGAGTTCCACGGCTGCAGGGTCAAATCCCACGAGTTACATTGGTCAGGTGGGAGGTGTTGGCGCCACCCACGGGGCCGTTTGGGGGTTGTTTTGGGTTTTCACCCTCTAACAGCATGTTTTCAAGCTTAAGTCTAGAAATATGCATATTACCATCATATTCCCAAAACGGGAGTCCTCGGCTGCGGGGTCAGTTCTCACGAGTTACATTGGTCCCATTGGAGGTGTTTTCCCCACCCAAAGGGCTGTCCAGGGGTTATTTTGGGTTTTCACCCTCTAAGGCCATGTATTAAAGCCTAAGTCTAGAAATATGCAATTTACCATCGTATTCTCAAACCAGGAGTCCCGCGGCTGCTAGGTTAGTTCCCATGAGTTACCTTGGTCTCGTGGGAGGTGTTGGCGCCACCCACGGGACCGTTCGGCGGATATTTCGAGTTTTCACCTTCTAATTCCATATTTTCAAGCCTAAGTCCATAAATATACAAATTAACGGCGTATTCTCAAATCGGGAGTCCCAGAGCTGCGGGATCAGTTCCAACGGGTTACATTGGTCCCGTGGGAGGTGTTGGCTCCACCCATGGGGCCATTCGGGGGATGTTTTGGGTTTTCACCCTCTAATTCCATATTTTGAATCCTAAGCATAAAAATATGAAAATTACCGTTATATTCTCAAATCGGGAGTACCGCGGATGTGGGGTCAGTTCCCACCAGTTACATTGGTCCCGTGGTAGGTGTTGGCGCCACCCACGGGGCCGTTCGGGGGCTATTTCGGGTTTTCACCCTCAAACGCCATGCTCTCATGCCTAAGTCTAGAAATACGAAAAGTATCATCGTATTCTTAAACCGGTAGTCCCGCGACTGCGGGGTCAGCTCCAACGGGTCACATTGGTCTCGTGGAAGGTGTTGGCGCCACCCATGGGGCCGTCCAGGGGCTGTTTTGGTTTTCCACCCTCTAGCGCCATGTTTTCAGGTCGAAGTCTAGAAATATGCAAATTACCACCATATTCTCAAACTGAGAGTCCCGCGGCTACGGGGTCAGTTCCCACGAGTTTCATTGGTCTCGTGGGAGGTGTTGGCGCCACCCACGGGGCCGTCCGGGGGCTGTTTCGGGTTTTCACCCTTTAACGCCATGTTTTCTATCCTAAGTCTAGAAGAATGGAAATTACCATCGTATTCTCAAACCGAGAGTCTCGTGGCTGCAGGGTCAGGTCCCACGAGTTACATTGGTCCAATGGGAGGTGTTGGCGCCACCCACGAGGCCGTCCGGGGGCTATTTCCAGTTTTCACCCTCTAAAGCCATGTTTTGAAGCCTAAGTCTAGAAATATAAAAATTACCGTCATATTCTCAAACCGGGAGTCCTGCGGCTACGGAGTCAGTTCCCACAAGTTATATTGGTCTCGTGGGAGGTGTTGGCCCCACCCAAGGGGCCGTCCGGGGGTTGTTTCGAGTTTTCACCATCTAACGCCATGTTTTCAAGCCTAAGTCTAGAAATATGCAAATTACCATCGTATTCTTAAACCGGGAGTCCCGCGGCTGCGGGGTCAGTTCCCACGGGTTACATCGGTCTCGTGGGTGGTGTTGGCGCCACATGAAGGGGCCGTTCGGGGGCTATTTCAGGTTTTCACCCTCTAACACCATGTTTTCAAGCCTAAGTCTTGAAATATGAAAATTACCATCGTATTCTCAAATCGAGAGTCCCGCGACCGTGGGGTTAGTTTCCCCGAGTTACATTGGCCCCGTGGGAGGTGTTGGTGCCACCCATGGGGCCGTCCGGGGGCTATTTTGTGTTTTCAACCTCTAACGCCATGTGTTCAAGCCTAAGTCTAGAAATATGCAAATTACCATCGTATTCCAAAACTGGGAGACCCGCGGCTACGGGGTTAGTTACCACTTGTTACATTGGTCCCGTGGGAGGTGTTGGCGGCACCCACGGGGCCGTTCGGGGGTTGTTTCAGGATTTCACCCTCTAACGCCATGTTTTCAAGCCTAAGTATAGAAATATGGAAATTACTGTCATATTCTCAAATCGGGAGTCCTGCGGATGTGGGGTTAGTTCCCACGAGTTACATTGGTCCCATTGGAGGTGTTCGCGCCACCCACGGGGCCGTCCTGGGGCTGTTTCGGGTTTTCACCCTCTAACGCAATGTTTTCAAGCCTAAGTCTAGAAATATGCAAATTACTATCATATTCTTAGACCGGGAGTCCCGCAGTTGCGGGGCCAGTTCCCACGAGTTACATTGGTCCCGTGGGAGGTGTTGGCGCCACCCATGGGGCCGTCCGGGGGTTGTTTTGGGTTTTCACCCTATGACACCATGTTTTTAAGTCGAAGTCTATAAATATGCAAATTACCGTCGTATTCTCAAATCGGGAGTCCAACGGCAGCGGGGTGAGTTCCCACAAGTTACGTTGGTCTTGTGGGAGGTGTTGGCGCCAGTCACGGGGCAGTCCAGCACCTATTACGAGGTTTTCACCCTCTAACTCCATGTTTTCAAGCCTAAGTTTACAAATATGAAAATTACCATCGTATTCTCAAATCGGGAGTTCCATGGCTCCAGGGTCAAATCCCACGAGTTACATTGGTCAGGTGGGAGGTGTTGGCGCCACCCACGGGGCCGTTCGGGGGTTGTTTTGGGTTTTCACCCTCTAACACCATGTTTTCAAGCTTAAGTCTAGAAATATGCATATTACCATCGTATTCCCAAAACGGGAGTCCTGTGGTTGCGGGGTCAGTTCCCACTAGTTACATTGGTCCCATGGGAGGTGTTGGCCCCACCCACAGGGCCGTCCAGGGGTTATTTCGGGTTTTCACCATCTAAGGCCATGTATTAAAGCCCATGTCTAGAAATATGCAATTTACCATCATATTCTCAAACCAGGAGTCTCGCGACTGCTAAGTCAGTTCCCATGAGTTACATTGCTCTCGTGGGAGGTGTTGGCACCACCCACGGGACAGTTCGACGGCTATTTCGGGTTTTCACCCTCTAATGCCATGTTTTCAAGCCTAAGTCTATAAATATACAAATTAAAGTCGTATTCTAAAATCGGGAGTAACAGAGCTGCGCGGTCAGATCCAACGGGTTACATGGGTCCCGTGGGAGGTGTTGGTGCCACCCATGGGGCCGTCCGAGGGATGTTTTTTATTTTCACCCTCTAATTCCATATTTTGAAGCCTAAGCATAGAAATACACAAATTACCGTTACATTCTCAAATCGGGAGTCCCGCGGATGTTGGGTCAGTTCCCCCGAGTTACATTGGTGCCGTGGTAGGTGTTGGCGCCACCCACGGGGCCGTCCAGGGGCTATTTCGGGTTTTCACCCTCAAACGCCATGTTTTCATGCCTAAGTCTAGAATGTTGCAAATTATCGTCGTATTATTAAACCGGGAGTCCCGCGACTGCGGGGTCAGTTCCAACGGGTCACATTGGTCTCGAGGGAGGTGTTGGAGCCACCTATGGGGCCGTCCAGGGGCTGTTTTAGTTTTTAACCCTCTAGCGCCATGTTTTCAGGCCGAAGTCTAGAAATATGCAAATTACCATTTTTTTCTCAAACTGAGAGTACCATGGCTGCGGGGTCAGTTCCCGCGAGTTACATTAGTCCCATGGGAGGTGTTGGCGCCACCCACTGGGCCGTCCGGGTGCTGTTTCGGGTTTTCACCCTCTAACGCCATATTTTGAAACCTAAGTCTAGAAATATGCAAATTACGATCATATTCTCAAATCGGGATTCCCGCGGTTGCGTGGTCAGTTCCCACAAGTTACATTGGTCTCGTGGGAGGTGTTGGCGCCATCCAAGGGGCCGTCCGGGGGCTGTTTCCAGTTTTCACCATCTAACGCCATGTTTTAAAGCCTAAGTCAAGAAATATGTAAATTACCATCGTATTCTCAAACCGGGAGTCCCGCGGCTGCGGGGTCAGTTCCCATGAGTTACATTGGTCTCGTGGGAGGTGTCGGTGCCACACGAAGGGGCCGTTCGGGGGCTATTTCAGGTTTCCCCCCTCTAACACCATGTTTTCAAGCCTAAGTCTTGAAATATTAAAATTACCATCGTATTCTAAAATTGAGAGTCCCGCGGCTGCGGGGTCAGTTTCCTCAAGTTACATTGGCCCCGTGGAAGGTGTTGGTGCCACCCATGGGGCCGTCCGGAGGCTATTTTGGGTTCTCAATCTCTAACGCCATGTTTTCAAGCCTAAATCTAGAAATATAAAAATTACCATCGTATTCTCAAACTGGGAGTCTCGGTGATGCGGGGTCAGTTCCTACGAGTTACATTGGTGTCGTGTGACGTGTTGGCGCCTCTCACCTTGCCGTCCGGGAGCTATTTCGGTTTTTCTCCCTCTAACGCCATGTTTTCAAGCCTAAGTCCATAAATATACAAATTACCATTGTATACTCAAATTAGGAGTCCCGCGGCTACGGGGTCAGTTCCCACGAGTTACGTTGATCCCATGGGAGGTGTTTGCGCCACCCACGGAGCTGTCGAGGGCTGCTTCGGGTTTTCAGCCTTTAACGCCATGTTTTCAAGCCTAAGTCTAGAAATATTCAAATTAATATCGTATTCTCAAATCCGGAATCTTGCGGCTGCAAGGTGAGTTCCCACGAGTTACATTGGCCTCGTGGCTGTGGGGTTAGGTCCCACGAGTTACATTGGTCACGTGGGAGGTGTTGGAGCCACCCACGGGGCCGTTCGGGGGCTGTTTCGGCTTTTCACCCTCTAACACCATGTTTTCAAGCCTAAGTCTAGAAATATGCAAATTACCATTGTATTCTCAAACCGGGAGTCCTGCGGCTATGTTGTCAGTTCCCACGAGTTACGTTGGTCTCGTGGGAGGTGTTGGCACCACCCACGGGGCCGTTCGGGAGTTGTTTCGGGTTTTCAACCTCTAACGCCATGTTTTCAAGCCTAAGTATAGAAATATGCAAATTACCATCATATTCTCAAATAGGGAGTCCTCTGGTTGTGGGGTCAGTTCCCACATCATTACATTGGTCCCATGGGAGGTGTTGGCGCCACGTAAGGGGCCGTCCAAGGGTTGTTTCGGGTTTTCACCCTCTAACGCCATGTTTTCTAGCCTAAGTCTAGAAGAATGCAAATTACCATTGTATTCTCAAATCGAGAGTCCCGTGGCTGCGGGGTCTGTTCCCACGAGTTACATTGGTCCCGTGGGAGGTGTTGGCACCACCCACGGCTGTTTCGGGTTTTCACCCTCTAACGCCATATTTTTAAACCTAAGTCTAGAAATATGCAAATTACCATCGTTTATCAAATCGGGAGTCTCGTGGCTGCGGGGTCAGTTCCCACGAGTTACATTGGTCCCATGGGAGGTGTTGGCGCCACCCACGGGGCCGTCTGGGGGCTGTTTCGGGTTTTCACCCTCTAGCACAATGTCTTGAAGCCTAAGTCTAGAAATATAAAATTAACCATCATATTCTCAAACCGGGAGTCCCGCGGCTACAGAGTCAGTTCCCACAAGCTACATTTGTCTCGTGGGAGGTGGTGGTACCACCCAAGGGGCCGTCCGGGGCAGTTTCGAGTTTTCACCCTCTAACACCATGTTTTCAAGCCTAAGTCTAGAAATATGCAAATTACCATCGTATTATCAAATCGAGAGTCCCGAGGCTGCGAGGAGAGTTCCCACAAGTCACATTGGTCCCAGGGAGGTGTTGGCACCACCCACAGGGCCATTCGGGGGCTGTTTCGAGTTCACCCTTTAACGCCATGTTTTCAAGCCTAATTCTAGTAATACGCAAATTACAGTCGTATTCTGAAACTGGGAGTCCCGCGGCTGGGAGGTCAATTACCACGAGTTACATTGGTCCCGTGGGAGGTGTTGGCGGCACCCCTCGAGGGTTGTTTTGAGTTTTCACCCTCTGACGCCATGTTTTAAAGCCTAAGTCTAGAAATATGAAAATTACCATCGTATTCTCAAACGGGGAGTCCCGTGGCTACGGGGTCAGTTAGCATTAGTTACACTGGTCCCGTGGGAGGTGTTGGCGCCACCCACGGGGCCGTTCGGGGGTGTTTCGGGTTTTCACTCTCTAACAACATGTTTTCAAGCCTAAGTCTAGAAATATGAAAATTACCATCGTATTCTGAAATAGGGAGTCCCGCGGCTGTGGGGTCAGTTCCGACGAGCTACATTGGTCCCATGGGAGGTGTTGACGCCACCCACGGGTCCGTTCGGTGGTTGTTTCGGGTTTTCACCCTCTAACAGCATGTTTTCAAGCCTGAGTCTAGAAATATGGAAATTACCATCTTATTCTCAAATTGGGAATCCCGCTGCTACGGGGTCAGTTCCCACGAGTTACATTTGTCCCGTGGGAGGTGTTGGCGCCACCCACGGGGCCGTTCGGGGGCTGTTTCGGGTTGTCACCCCCTAACGCCATGTTTTTAAGACTAAGTCTAGAAATATGCAAATTACCATCGCATTCTCAAATAGGGAGTCCCGCGGCTACGGGGTCAGATCCCACGAGTTACGTTGGTCCCATGGGAGGTGTTGGCGCCACCCACGGGGCCGTCCGGGGGCTATTTCGGGTTTTCGCCCTCTAATGCCATGTTTTATATCCGAAGTCTAGAAATATGCAAATTACCATCGTATTCTAAAACTGGGAGTCCCGCGGCTGTGGGGTCTGTTCCCATAAGTTACATTGGTCTCGTGGGAGATATTGGCGCCATCTAAGGGGCCGTTTGGGGCCAATTTTGAGTTTTCACCCTCTAACACCATGTTTTCAAGCCTAAGTTTAGAAATATGCAAATTACCATTGTATTCTCAAACACGGAGTCCTACGGCTAGGGGGTCAGTTCCCACAAGTTACATTGGTCTAATGGGAGGTGTTGGCGCCAACCACAGGGCCGTTGTGGGGCTATTTCGCCACCCACGGGGCCGTTCGGGGGCTGTTTCGGGTTTTCACCACCTAATGCCATCTTTTTAATACTAAGTCTAGAAATTTGCAAATTACCATCGTATTCTCAAATAGTGAGTCCCGCGGCTGCGGGGTCAGTTCCCACGAGTTACATTGGTCCCATGGGAGGTGTTGGCGAAAGCCACGGGGCCGTCGGGGGGCTGTTTCGGGTTTTCACCCTCTAACGCAATGTTTTCAAGCCTATGGCTAGAAATAGACAAATTATCGTCGTATTCTCAAACCAGGAGTCCCTCGGATGCGAGGTCAGTTCTCACAAGTTACATTCGTCTCGTGGGAGGTGTTGGCGCCACCCAAGGGGCCGTTCGGGGGTTGTTTCGGGTTTTCACCCTCTAACACCATATTTTCAAGCCTAAGTCAAGAAATACGCAAATTACCCTCATATTCTCAAATCAGGAGTCCCACGGCTGCGGGGTCGGTTTCCCACGAGTTATATTGGTCCTGTGGGAGGTGTTGGCATCACCCACGGGGCCGTTCGGGGGCTGTTTCGGGTTTTCACCCTCAAACGCTATATTTTCAATCCTAAGTCAATAAATATACAAATTACCATCATATTCTCAAACTGGGAGTCCCGCGGCTGTGGAGTTAGTTCCCATGAGTTACATTGATCCCATGCGAGGTGTTGGCGCTACCGACGGGGCCGTCCAGGGACTGTTTCGGGTTTTCAACCACTAACACCATGTTTTCAAGCCCAAGTCTAGAAATATTAAAATTACCATAATATTCTCAAACCAGGATTCCCGAGACTGGGGGGGACAGTTTCCACGAGTTACATTCCCGTGGGAGGTGTTGGCACCAGCCACGGGGCAGTTCAGGGGCTATTTCGGGTTTTTACCCTCGAACACCATGTTTTCATGCCAAAGTCTAAAAATATGCAAATTACCATCATATTCTCAAACTGGGCGTCCCACGGCTGCGGGGTCAGTTCCCATGAGTTACATTGGTCCCGTGGGAGGTGTTGGCTCCACCCACGGGGCCGTCCGGGGGCTATTTTGGGTTTTCACCCTCTAACGCCATGTTTTCAAGCCTAAGTCTAGAAATATGAAAATTACCATCGTATTCTCAAACTGGACACCCCACGGCTGCAAGGTTAGTTTCCACGATATACATTGGTCTCGTGGGAGGTGTTGGCGCCACCCACGGGGCCGTTCGGGGGCTGTTTAGGGTTTGCATGCTCTAACGCCATGTTTTCAAGCCTAAGTCTATAAATATGCAAATTACCATCGTATTCTCAAACCGGGAGTCCCACGGCTACAGAGTTAGTTTCCCATGAGTTACATTGGTCCCGTGGGAGGTGTTAGCATAATCCACGGGGCCGTTCGGGGGCTGTTTCGGGTTTTCACCCCCTAACGCCACGTTTCTAGCTTAAGTATAGAAATATACAAATTAACATAGTATTCTCAAACTGGGAGTCCCGCGACTGCGGAGTCAGTTCCCACGAGTTACACTGATCCCGTGGGAGGTGTTGGCGCCTCCCACGGGGCCGTCTGGGGACTATTTCGGGTCTTCAACCTCTAACACCATGTTTTCTAGCCTAAATCTAGAAATCTAAAAAATATTTTTGTATCCTCAAACCGGGAGTCCCGGGATTGCAAGGTTAGTTGCCACGTGTTACAATGGTCCCGTGGGAGGTGTTGGCGCCATCCACTAGTCAGTTCGGGGGCTATTTCAAGTTTTCACCATCTGACACCACGTTTTCCACATAAAGTCTAGAAATATGCAAATTAAATTCATATTCTCAAAATGGGCATCCCACGGCTACGGGGTCAGTTCCCACGAGTTACATTGGTCCCGTGGGAGGCGTTAGCGCCACCCACGGGGCCGTTCAGGGGCTGTTTTGGGTTTTCACTCTCTAACGCCATGTTTTCAAGCCTAAGTCTAGAAATATGCAAATTACCATCGTATTCTCAAACCGGGGCATCCCGCGGCTGCAAGTTCAGTTCCCACGAGTTACATTGGTCCCGTGGGAGGTGTTGGCGCCACCCACGGTGCCGTTCGGGGGTTGTTTCGAGTTTCCACCCTCTAACACCATGTTTGAAAAACGTCGCTAATGCCTTTTAATACAAGATTAAACTGTATAAGCAACTCCGAGATGTTTGTTGAAGAAACCCTTTTCTTTTAAAAAATAAAAATTATAAACAACAAGATGTGTTTACAAAAAAAACTTATGTCCGAGAGTAATTAAGACTTTGTAATCAGTTTTTAAAACTAAGACAGTTTCAAAAATTCAGCACACTTATAGAATGAGATGAGTAGATGAAGATAATCAACACACAGTTTTTAACGTGGTAAAACCTCTCCCAACAGAGGAAACATCCATGGTGACTTCTAAGTCACAAAAGAAAAAAATACACTAATAACAAATAATAGTTACAAACAATACAACATACATGCACACAAATCAACCTATTCTAAGTTTAGGAATATACCCCACTTGGTGTCCTTCTAACTTCTCATAGATCTAATTGTTGATGATGTTTTTCTAGTTTGATAACTTCCTTTGCTTTAGCTTCCTTATGTAGACTCAATGATCTCTGATCTTATTCAAAAACTTTCAGTGTAGTAGTGTGTTAAGTGTTTGTGAAGTGATTCCTATCAACATGCATGAACTCACACACACTTAGTTTTACAGACAGTCCTAGTAAATTACATATAAAGACTATATGCTGTGATTTTAGTTTATTTCTTTCTTACAGAACTTGAACCCTTTTTGACCTTTAAATATATCCCAGATTCCACGGATATCTTGCTTTTAAAGTGGTCAAGATCTTAATCAATCTCTGTTTTAAAAATATTTTTGAGATTAAAAATCTCCAAGTGTGAATCCAACTAGGTCAAGGTTAAGTTTCGAAAGAATAGAAACCATAAAACATTTTCAAAACTGAATCAGTAAAGATTTTCTTAAATCAAGTAAGAAATATGCATATCTAGTGAAAATGTAACATGCAGAGTGTAGATCTAAAGTTTCTATGAAAAAGAAACACAGATCTTCACACGAATGTTTAAGTTGTAAACAAGATCATAGACAAAGAGGTTACATCTTCAATATGAACAAACCACTCTCTCTCAAACACTCAAGGTTGTGTTTGGGGTTGTAAATATACGAAGGTTTGATTCAAAAGATGAAGTGTTTAGTGTTAGGGTTAGGGTTTGGCTAACAGTTTTTCCTTTCTCTCTCTTCTCTCTTTTCTTTTCTCTCTTCTCTCTCACTTCTCTCTTCTCTCTTTTTTTTCTCTCAGAAAGACGAATGCCCAAAAGTCTTGAAATGCTGAGAAGTGGAGGGTTTGAATAGGGGTAAGAGAAGGTTCTGGAACGACGAAGGGAATCAAGGGCTGAGATCAAGTCTTTCGATCATTGACTTGATCCAAGGGTTATGAAATAGCGGTGGTTAAGATGATTGTGATTGGTTCATAGATATAGCACCAGGATTGACTAAAAACACATGCAGTCCATCGATTAGGAATGATCCAACGTTCAACAATGCACCAGGCAATCCTCTCACATAAGAAACACAAATTGAAGCTTCAGGAGGATGACAAGTGTAGGCGTGTGATATGTGTTCAAACGTGCATCAAACTTAATTACAAAGAATCACCCTGAAGTCTCTAGCGCTTTTATATTCTACCCAACCAAACAATTCAATGAAAACTGAAGCGCTTTTATATTCTACCCAACCAAACAATTCAATGAAACTGAAGTTTCCAAAATAGAATATTAACCCCACAAATTTTATAACCACATTTTATTAATGAAATCATTTATTAAAAAATGTTTAAAAAATGTTTAAAAAATCCCAAAAAATTATTAAACCTCCATTTTAAGGGGAATTAATCACACAATTAATTTAAAGCAATATGTACACATGTATGCAGTTCTAATGTGTGTAGTGTGATTCAATTTATACCTTCATGGATCATTGAAGAGGATTAGAGAGATAAGTTCTGAGGCTCTTTGGATTCTGGGTTGGACAACAAATTTTGTCACTATTTCAAAACTAGTTGAACACTTATACAGTATAGACTTAAGCAAGTCAAAGGTATAAGGTGCTCCAATGTTTTCAAGCCTAAGCCTAGAAATATGAAAATTCCCATCAGATTCTCAAACCGAGAGTCCCGCGACTACGGGGTCAGTTCCCACGATTTACATTTGTCCCGTGGGAGGTGTTGGCGCCACCCACGGGGCCGTTTTGGGTTTTCACCCTCTAACGCCATGTTTTCAAGCCTAAGTCTAGAATTATGCAAATTACCATCGTATTCTTAAATAGGAAGTCCCGCGGCTACGGGGTCAGTTCCCACGAGTTGCATTGGTCCCATGGGAGGTGTTGGCACCACCCACGGGGCCGTCCGGGGGCTGTTTCTGATTTTCACCCTCTAACGCTATGTTTTCTAGCCTAAGTCTAGAAATTTGCAAATTACCATCGTATTCTCAAATCGGTATTCCTGCAGCTACGGTGTCAGTTCCCACGAGTTACATTGGTCTCGTGGTAGGTTTGGGGCCACCCAAGGGGCCGTCCGGTGGCTGTTTCGGAATTTCACAATCTAACACCATATTTTCAAGCCTAAGATAAGAAATACAAAAATTACCATCGTATTCTCAAATAGGGAGTCCCACGGCTGCGGAGTCAGTTTCCCCGAGTTACATTCGTCCTATGGGAGGTGTTGGTACCACACACGGGGCCGTCCGGGGGATGCTTCGGTTTTTCACCCTCTAACGCCATGTTTTCAAGCCTAAGTATAGAAATATACAAATTATCATCGTATTCACAAACGGGGAGTCCCGCGGCTTTGGGGTCAGTTCCCACGAGATACATTGGTCCCATGGCAGGTGTTGGCGCCACCCACGGGGCAGTTCGGTGGCTATTTCGAGTTTTCACCCTCTAACGCAATGTTTTCAAGCCAAAGTCTAGAAATATGCAAATTATCATCGTAATCTTAAACCGGGAGTCCCGCGGCTGTGGGGTCAGTTCCCACGAGTTACATTGGTCTCGTGGGAGCTATTGGCCCCACCCAAGGGGCTGTTTTGGGTTTTCACCCTCTAACACCATATTTTCAAGCCTAAGTCAAGAAATATGCAAATTACCATCGTATTCTAAAATCGGGAGTCCCGCGGCTACGGGGTCAGTTGCCCACGAATTACATTGGTCTCGTGGGATGTGTTAGTGCCACCCACGGGGCCGTTCGGGGGCTGTTTCGGGTTTTCACCCTCAAACGCCATGTTTTCAAGTCTAAGTCTAGAAATATACAAATTAGTGTCGTATTCTCAAACTAGGAGTCCCCCGGCTGTGGAGTTAGTTCCCACGAGTTACATTGATCCCCTGGGAGGTGTTGGCGCCACCCACAGGGCCGTCCGGGGAAAGTTTCTGGTTTTCAACCTCTAACACCATGTTTTCAAGCCTAGTCTAGAAATATTCAAAATACCGTCATATTCTCAAACCAGGTGTCCTGGGACTGGGGGGGTCAGTTGCCACGAGTTACATTGGTCCCGTGGGAGGTGTTGGCACTAGCCACGGGGCAGTTAAGGGGCTATTTCGGGTTTTAACCCTCTAACACCATGTTTTCAAGACAAAGTCTAAAAATATGAAAATTACAATCGTATTCTCAAACCGAGAGTCCCATGAGTGCGGGGTCAGTTCTCACGAGTTACATTGGTCCCGTGGGAGGTGTTGGCGGCACCCCTCGGGGGTTGTTTCGAGTCCCATGACTACGGAGTCAGTTCCCACAAGTTACATTGGTCTCGTGGGAGGTGTTGGCCCTACCCACGGGGCCGTCCGGAGGCTGTTTTGGGTTTTCACCCTCTAACGCCATGTTTTCAAGCCTAAGTCTAGAAATATGAAAATTACCGTCGTATTCTCAAACTGTGCATCCCGTGGCTGCAAGGTCAGTTCCCACGAGTTACATTGGTCTCGTGGGAGGTGTTGGTGCCACCCAAAGGGCCGTTCGGGGGCTATTTCGGGTTTTCACTCTCTAACGCCATGTTTTCATGCCTAAGTCTAGAAATATGCAAATTATAGTCGTATTCTCAAATCGGGAGTCCTGCGGTTACGGGGTCAGTTACCTCGAGTTACATTGTTCTCGTGGGAGGTGTTGGCGCCACCCACGGGGCCGTCCGGGGGCTGTTTTGGGTTTTCAGCCTTTAACGCCATTTTTTCAAGCCTAAGTCTAGAAATATGAAAATTACCGTCGTATTCTCAAACCGGGCATCCCGCGGATGCAAGGTCAGTTCCCACGAGTTACATTGGTCTCGTGGGAGGTGTTGGCATCACCCACGGGGCCATTCGGGGGCTACTTTGGGTTTTCACCCTCTAACGCCATGTTTTCAAGTCTAAGTCTAGAAATATACTAATTACCAACGTATTCTCACTCCGGGAGTGCCGCGGCTACGGGGTCAGTTCCCACGAGTTACATTGGTCCTGTGGGAGGTGTTGGCGACCCCCACGGGGCCGTCCGAGGGCTGTTTTCGGTTTTCACCCTCTAACGCCATGTTTTCAAGCCTAAGTATAGAAGTATACAAATTACCGTCGTATTCCCAAACCGACAGTCCCACGGTTGTGGGTTTTGTTCCCACGAGTTACATTGCTCCCGTGGGAGGTGTTAGTGCCACTCACGGGGCCGTGTGGGGACTGTTTCGAGTTTTCAACCTCTAACAACATGTTTTCAAGCCTAAGTTTAAAAATATGAAAAATACCATCGTATTCTCAAACCGGGAGTCTCGGGACTGCAAGGTCAGTTGCCACGAGTTATAATGGTCCAGTGGGAGGTGTTGGCGCCAACCACCGGGCAGTTGGGGGCTATTTTCGGTTTTCACCCTCTAACACCATGTTTTTAAGCTAAAATGTAGAAATATGAAAATTACCATGGTATTCTCAAATTGGGAATCCCACGGCTGCGGGGTCAATTCCCACGAGTTACATTGGTCCCGTGGGAGGTGTTGGCGCCACCAATGGGGCCATCCGGGGGCTGCTTTGGGTTTTCACCCTCTAACGCCATGTTTTCAAGCCAAAGTCTAGAAATATGCAAATTACCGTTGTATTCTCAAACCGGGTGTCCCGCGGCTGCAAGGTCAGTTCTCACGAGTTACATTGATCCCGTGGGAGGTGTTGGCGTCACCCACAGGTTCGTTCGGTGGTTGTTTCAGGTTTTCACCCACTAACACCATGTTTTCAAGCCTAAGCCTAGAAATATGAAAAGTACCATCGTATTCTCAAACCAGGAGTCCCGCGGCTACGGGGTCAGTTCTCATGATTTACATTGGTCCCGTGGGAGGTGTTGGTGCCGCCCACGGGGCCGTGCGGGGGCTGTTTTGGGTTTTCACCCTCTAACGCCATGTTTTCAGGCCTATGTCTAGAAATATACAAATTACCGCCGTATTCTCAAACCGGACGTCCCGCGGCTACAAGGTCAGTTCCCACGAGTTACATTGGTCCCATGGGAGGTGTTTGAGCCACCCACGGGGCCAACCGGGCGCTATTTCGAGTTCTCACCCTCTAACGCCATGTTTTCTAGCCTAAGTCTAGAAATATGCAAATTACCATCGTGTTCTCAGTCCGGGAGTCCCGCGACAGCTTGGTTAGTTCCCACGAGTTACATTAGTCCCGTGGGTGGTGTTGGCTCCACCTGAAGGACCGTTCGGGGGCTGTTTTGGGTTATCACTCTCTAACGCCATGTTTTCAGGCCTAAGTCCAGAAATTTGCAAATTACCATCATATTCTAGAACCGGGCATCCAAGGGCTGCAAGGTCAGTTCCCACGAGTTACATTGGTCCCGTGGGAGGTGTTGGCCCCACCCAGGGGGCCATTCGGGGGCTGTTTCGTTTTCCCCCCTCCAATGCCATGTTTTCAAGCCTAAGTCTAGAAATATGCAAATTACCATCATTTTATCAAATCGAGAGTCCCGCGACTGCGGGGACAGTTCCCTCGAGTTACATTGGTCCCGTGGAAGGTGTTGGCGCCACCCACGGGGCCGTTCGGGGGATGTTTTAGGTTCTTACCCTCTAACAACATGTTTTCAAGCCTAAGTCTAAAAATATGCAAATTACCATCGTATTCTCAAATTGGGAGTCCCGCGGATACTGGGTCAGTTCCCACGAGTTACATTGGTCCCATGGGAGGTGTTAGCGCCGCCCACAGGGACGTCCGGGGGCAGTTTTGGGTTTTCACCCTCTAACACAATGTTTTCAAAATATGCAAATTAACGTTGTATTCTCAAACCGTGAGTCCTGCGACTGCGGGGCCAGTTCACACATGTTACACTAATATCGTGGGAGGAGTCAGTGCCACCCAAGGGGCCGGGGTTTTCACTCTCTAACACCATATTTTCAAGACTAAGCCTAGAAATATGCAAATTACCATCGTATTCTCAAACCGGGAGTCCTCCGGCTGCGAGGTCCGTTCCCATGAGTTACATTGGTCCCGTGGGAGGTGTTGGCGCCACCCACAGGACCGTTAGGTGGCTATTTCGGATTTTCACCCTCTAACGACATGTTTTCAAGCCTAAGTCTCGCAATATGCAAATTACAGTCGTATTCGTAAACCGAGAGTCCCGCGGCTGAGAGGTCAGTTCCCACGAGTTACATTGGTCCCGTGGGAATTTGGTCACTTGGGGGTTGTTTCGAGTTTTCACCTCGTAACACCCCATGTTTTCAATCCTAGGTTTAGAAATATGCAAATTATCGTCGTATTCTTAAATCGGAAGTCCCGCGGCAACGGGGTCAGTTCTCACGAGTTACATTGGTCTCGTGGGAGGTGTTGGCGCACCCCCGGGGCCGTTCGGGGGCTGTTTTGGGTTTTCACCCTCTAACGCCATGTTTTCATGCCTAAATCTAGAAATACGCAAATTACCATTGTATTCTCAAACCGGGAGTCCCGCGGCTGCGGGGTCAGTTCCCACGAGTTACATTGGTCCCGTGGGAGGTGTTGGCGACCCCCACGGGGCCGTCCGAGGGCTATTTTGGGTTTTCACCCTCTAACGCCATGTTTTGAACCCTAAGTATAGAAATATGTAAATTACCGTCGTATTCTCAAACTGGCAGTCCCGCAACTGTGGGTTAAAATCCCACGCATTACATTGGTCCCGTGGGAGGTGTTTGTGACACCCACGGGGCCGTCCGAGAGTTGTTTCTAATTTTCACCCTCTAAAGCAATGCTATCAAGCCTAAGTCTAGAAATATACAAATTATCGTCATATTCTTAAATCGGGTGTCTTGCGGCTGCGGGGTCAGTTCCCATGAGTTATGTTGGTCCCGTGGGAGGTGTTGGCACCACCCACAGGACCGTTCGGGGACTGTTTTGGGTTTTCACCATCTAACGCCATGTTTTCAAACCTAAGTCTAGAAATATTCAAATTACCATCGTATTCTCAAACTGGTCATCCCACAGCTAGAAGGTTAGTTCCCAAGAGTTACATTGGTCCCGTGGGAGGTGTTGGCGCCACCCACGGGGCCGTTCGGAGGCTGTTTCGGG
The DNA here is from genome assembly GCA_949130495.1 of Sambucus nigra. Lineage (NCBI taxonomy): Eukaryota > Viridiplantae > Streptophyta > Magnoliopsida > Dipsacales > Adoxaceae > Sambucus > Sambucus nigra. The sequence goes on along the minus strand of OX422209.1, from coordinate 728,855,007 downwards.
TTTTTCCCCTCCAACGCCATGTTTTCTAGCCTAAGACTAGAAATATGTAAATTACCATCGTTTTATCAAATCGGGTGTCCCGCGACTGCGGGGTCAGTTCGCACGAGTTACATTGGTCCCGTGGTGGTGTTGGCGTCACCTACGGGGCCGTTCGGGGGCTGTTTCGGGTGTTTACCCTCTAACAACATGTTTTCAAGCCTATGTCAAGCAATATGCAGATTACCATCGTCATCTCAAACCAGGAGTCCCGCGGCTGCGGGGTCAGTTCGCACGAGTTAAATTGGTCCCATGGGAACGTGGCCATTCGGGGCATGTTTCGAGTTTTCACCCTGTAACGCGCCATGTTTTCAAGCCTATGTTTAGAAATATGCATATTACTGTCGTATTCTCAAACGGGGAGTACCGCAGCTATGGGGTCTATTCCAACGAGTTATACTGGTCCCATGCGAGGTGTTGGCGCCACCCACGGGGTCGTCCAGGGGCTGTTTCGGGTTTTCACCCTCTAACGCCATGCTTTCCAGCCTAAGTCTAGAAATATGCAAATTACAGTAATACTCTCAAACTGGGATTCCCGTTGCTGCGGGTACAGTTCCCACGAGTTACATTGGTCTCGTGGGAGGTGGTTGCGCCACCCACGGGGGCGTTCGGGGGCTGTTTTGGGTTTTCACCCTCTAACGCCATATCTTCATGCCTAAATCTAGAAATACGCAAATTACCATTGTATTTTCAGATCGGGAGTCCCGCAATTGCGGTGTCAGTTCCCACGAGTTAATTGGTCCCGTGGGAGGTGTTGGTGACCCCCACGGGGCCATCAGAGGGCTATTTTGGGTTTTCACGCTCTAACGCCATGTTTTTAAGCCTAAGTATCGAAATATGCAAATTACCGTCGTATTCTCAAATCGGCAGTCCCGCGGCTGTGGGTTCAGTTCCCACGAGTTACATTGGTCTCGTGGGAGGTGTTGACGCCACCCACGAGGCCGTTCGGGGGCGGTTTCGAGTTTTCACCCGTTAAAGTCATGCTATCAAGCCTAAATCTAGAAATATGCAAATTATCATCGTATTCTTAAACCGGGAGTCCCGCGGCTGCGGGGTCAGTTCCCACGAGTTACATTGGTCTCGTGGGAGGTGTTGGCACCACCCACAGGACCGTTCAGGGGCTGTTTTGGGTTTTCACCCTCTAACGCCATGTTTCCATGCCTAATTCTAAAAATACACAAATTACCATCGTATTCTGAAACCGGTACTCTTGCGGCTGCGGGGTCAGTTCCCACGAGTTACATTGGTCCCATGGGAGGTGTTTGCGAGCCCCACGGGGCCGTCCGAGAGCTATTTTGGATTTTCACCCTCTAAAGCCGTGTTTTCAAGCCTAAGTCTAGAAATATGAAAAGTACCATCGTATTTTCAAACCAGGAGTCCCGCGGCTACGGGGCCAGTTCCCATGATTTACATTGGTCCCGTGGGAGGCGTTGGCGCCGCCCACGGGGCCGTGCGGGGGCTGTTTTGGGTTTTCACCATCTAACGCCATGTTTTCAGGCCTATGTCTAGAAATATACAAATTACCGTCGTATTCTCAAACCGGACGTCCCGCGGCTACAAGGTCATTTTCCACGAGTTACATTGGTCCCAAGGGAGGTGTTTGAGCCACCCACGGGGCCAACCGGGCGCTATTTCGAGTTTTCACCCTCTAACGCCATGTTTTCTAGCCTAAGTCTAGAAATATGCAAATTACCCTCGTGTTCTCAATCCGGGAGTCCCGCGACAGCTTGGTTAGGTCCCACGAGTTACGTTGGTCCCGTGGGTGGTGTTGGCGCCACCTGAAGGACCGTTCGGGGGCTGTTTTGGGTTTTCACTCTCTAACGCCATGTTTTCAGGCCTAAGTCTAAAAATTTGCAAATTACCATCATATTCTAGAACCGGGCATCCAACGACTGCAAGGTTAGTTCCCAGGAGTTACATTGGTCCCGTGGGAGGTGTTGGTCCCGTGCGACTGCGGGGTCAGTTCACACATGTTACACTAATATCGTGGGAGGTGTCAGTGCCACCCAAGGAGCCGTCCGGGGGCTGTTTTGGGTTTTCACCCTCTAACACCATATTTTCAAGACTAAGCCTAGAAATATGCAAATTACCATCGTATTCTCAAACCGGGAGTCCTCCGGCTGCGAGGTCCGTTCCCATGAGTTACATTGGTCCCGTGGGAGGTGTTGGCGCCACCCACAGGACGTTAGGGGGCTATTTCGGACTTTCACCCTCTAACGATATGTTTTCAAGCCTAAGTCTCGCAATATGCAAATTACAGTCGTATTCTTAAACCGAGAGTCCCACGGCTGAGAGGTCAGTTCCCACGAGTTACATTGGTCCCGTGGGAATTCGGTCATTTGGGGGTTGTTTCGATTTTTCACCCCATAGCTCCCCATGTTTTCAATCCTAAGTTTAGAAATATGCAAATTATCGTCGTATTCAAAAATTGGGAGTCCCGCGGCTACGGGGTCAGTTCTCACGAGTTACATTGGTCTCGTGGGAGGTGTTGGCGCACCCCCGGGGCCGTTCGGGGGCTGTTTTGGGTTTTCACCCTCTAACGCCATGTTTTCATGCCTAAATCTAGAAATACGCAAATTACCATTGTATTCTCAAACCGGGAGTCCCGCGGCTACGGGGTCAGTTCCCACGAGTTACATTGGTCCCGTGGGAGGTGTTGGCGACCCCCACGGGGCCGTCCGAGGGCTATTTTGGGTTTTCACCCTCTAACGCCATGTTTTGAACCCTAAGTATAGAAATATGAAAATTACCGTCGTATTCTCAAACTGGCAGTCCCGCAACTGTGGGTTAAAATCCCACGAGTTACATTGGTCCCGTGGGAGGTGTTGGTGCCACCCACGGGGCCGTCCGAGGGTTGTTTATGATTTTCACCCTCTAAAGCAATGCTATCAAGCCTAAGTCTAGAAATATACAAATTATCGTCATATTCTTAAATCGGGTGTCTTGCGGCTGCGGGGTCAGTTCCCATGAGTTATGTTGGTCCCGTGGGAGGTGTTGGCACCACCCACAGGACCGTTCGGGGGCTGTTTTGTGTTTTCACCATCTAACGCCATGTTTTCAAACCTAAGTCTAGAAATATTCAAATTACCATCGTATTCTCAAACTGGTCATCCCACGGCTGCAAGGTTAGTTCCCAAGAGTTACATTGGTCCCGTGGGAGGTGTTGGCGCCACCCACGGGGCCGTTCGGGGGTTGTTTCGGGTTTTTCCCCTCCAACGCCATGTTTTCTAGCCTAAGTCTAGAAATATGTAAATTACCATCGTTTTGTCAAATCGGGTGTCCCACGACTGCGGGGTCAGTTCCCACGAGTTACATTGGTCCCGTGGTGGTGTTGGCGTCACCTACGGGGCCGTTCGGGGGCTGTTTCGGGTGTTTACCCTCTAACAACATGTTTTCAAGCCTATGTCAAGAAATATGCAGATTACCATCGTAATCTCAAACCAGGAGTCCCGCGGCTGCGGGGTCAGTTCGCATGAGTTAAATTGGTCCCGTGGGAACGTGGCCATTTGGGGCATGTTTCGAGTTTTCACCTTGTAACGCGCCATGTTTTCAAGCCTATGTTTAGAAATATGCATATTACTGTCGTATTCTCAAACGGGGAGTACCGCGGCTACGGGGTCTATTCCAACGAGTTCTTTTTGGTCCCATGGGAGGTGTTGGCACCACCCACGGGGCCGTCCGAGGACTGTTTCGGGTTTTCACCCTCTAACGCCATATTATCAAGCCTAAGTCTAGAAATATGCAAATTACCACCGTATTCTCAAATCGGGAGTCCTGCGGCTGGGGGGTCAGTTCCCACGCGTTACATTGGTCCCGTGGGTGGTGTTGGCGCCACCCACAGGACCGTTCGGGGGCTGTTTTGGGTTTTCACCCTCCAACGCCATGTTTTTAAGCCTAAGTCTTGAAATATAAAAATTACCATCGTATTCCCAAACCGGGCATCCCGCAGCTGCAAGGTAAGTTCGCACGAGTTACATTGGTCCCGTGGGAGGTGTTGGCACCACCCACGGGGCTGTTAGGGGTTTGTTTCGGGTTTTCCCCTCCAACGCCATGTTTTCAAGCGTAAGTCTAGAAATATGTAAATTACCATCCTTTTCTCAAATCGGGAGTCCCGCAACTGCGGGGTCAGTTCCCACGAGTTACATTGGTCTCATGGGAGGTGTTGGCGCCACCCACGGGGCCGTTCGGGGGCTATTTCAGATTTTCACCCTCTAACGCCATGTTTTCTAGCCTAAGTCTAGAAATATGCAAATCACCGTCGCACTCTCAAACTGGGAGTCCCGTTCCTGCGGGGACAGTTCCCACGAGTGACATTGGTCTCGTGGGAGGTGTTGGCGCCACCCACGGGGCCGTTCGGGGGCTGTTTTGGGTTTTCAACCTCTAACACCATGTTTTCATGCCAAAGTCAAGAAATAAGCAAATTGCCATCGTATTCTGAAATGGAGAGTCCCGCGACTGTGGGGTCAGTTCGCACAAGTTACATTTGTTCCGTGGGAGGTGTTGGCGCCACCCACGGGGCCGTTCAGGGGAGGTTTCTGGTTTTCACCCTCGAACGCCATGTTTTTAAACCTAAGTCTAGAAATATGTAAATTACCATCGTATTCTCAAACCAGGAGTCCCACGGTTGTGGGTTCAGTTCCCACGAGTTACATTGGTCCCATGGGAGGTTTTGGCGCCACCCACGGGGCTGTCCAGGGGTTGTTTCTAGTTTTCAACCTCTAATGCCATGTTTTGAAAATATGCTAATTTCCATCGTATTCGCAAATCGGGAGTCCCGCGGCTGCGGGGTCAGTTCCCACATGCTACATTAATCTCGTGGGAGGTGTTGGCGCCACCCAAGGGGCCGTCCGGGGGTTATATCGAGTTTTTACCCTCTAACACCATATTTTCAAGCCTAAGTCTTGAAATTTGCAAATTACCATCGTATTCTCAAACCGAGTGTCCCGTGACTGCGGGATCAGTTCGGACGAGATACATTGGTCCCGTGGGAGGTGTTGGCGCCACCCATAGGACCGTTAGGGGGCTATTTCGGGTTTTCTCCCTCTAACGACATGTTTTCAAGCCTAAGTCTCGCAATATAAAAATTACAGTGGTATTCTCAAAGTGGGAGTCCCGCGACTGAGAGGTCAGTTCCCTCGAGTTACATTGGTCACGTGGGAACGGGGCCATTCGGGTGTTGTTTCGAGTTTCACCATGTAACGCACCAAGTTTTCAAGCCTAAGTCTATAAATATGCAAATTACCATCATATTCTGAAACTGGGAGTCCCGCGGCAACATGGTCAATTCCCAAGAGTTACATTGGTCCCGTGGGAGGTGTTGGCACCACCCACGGGGCCGTTCAAGTATTGTTTCCGGTTTTCAACCTATAGTGCCATGTTTTCAAGCCTAAGTCTATAAATAAGCAAATTACCATCGTATTCTCAATTAGGGAGTCCCGCAGCTGCGGGGTCAGTTCCCACGAGTTACATTGGTCCCATAGCAGGTGTTGGCGCCACCCACGGGGCCGCCCAGGGGCTGTTTCGGGTTTTCACCCTCTAACGCCTTGTTTTGAAGCCTATGTCTACAAATATGCAATTTACCATTGTATTCTCAAACAAGGAGTCCCGCGGCTATGGGGTCAGTTCCCACGAGTTACATTGGTCCCGTGGGAGGTGTTGGCGCCACCCCTCAGGGGTTGTTTTGAGTTTTCACCCTCTAACGCCATGTTTTAAAGCCTAAATCTAGAAATACGCAAATTACCATCGTATTCTCAAACCGGGATTCTCGCGGCTGCGGGGTCAGTTCCCACGAGTTACATTGGTTCCATGGGACGTGTTGGCGCCACCCACGGGGCAGCCCAGGGCCTGTTTCAGGTTTTAACCCTCTAACGCCATGTTTTCAAGCCTAAGTCTAAAAATATGCAAATTACCATCGTATTCTCAAACCAGGAGTCCCGCGGCTGCGGGGGCAGTCGCCACGAGTTACATTGGTCCCGTGGGAGGTGTTGGCGCCACCCTTCGGGGGTTGTTTCATGTTTTCACCATCTAACGCCATATTTTTAATCCTAAGTCTAGAAATGTGCAAATTAGCATCGTATTCTCAAAACAGGAGTCCCGCGGCTGCGGGGTCAGTTCCCACGAGTTACATTGGTCCCGAGGGAGGTGTTGGCACCACCTACGGGGCCGTTTGGGGGCTGTTTTGGGTTTTCAACCTCTAACGCCTTGTTTTTATACCTAAATCTAGAAATACAGAAATTACCATTGGATTCTCAAATCGGGAGTCCCGCAGCTGTGGGGTCAGTTCCCATGAGTTACATTGGTCCCGTGGGAGGTGTTGGCGACTCCTATGGGGCCGTCTGAGGGCTGTTTTGGGTTTTCACCCTCTAACGCCATGTTTTCATGCCAAAGTACAGAAATATGCAAATTACCATCGAATTCTCAAACTGGCAGTCCCGCGGCTGTAAGTTTAGTTCCCACGAGTTACTTTTTTCCCGTGGGAGGTGTTGTCGCCACCCACGGGGCCGTCCGGGGGCTATATCGGGTTTTTACCCTCTAACACCATATTTTTGAAGCCTAAGTCTAGAAATATGCAAATTACCATCGTATTCTCAAATCGGGAGTCCCGCGACTGCGGGATCAGTTCCCTCGAGATACATTGGTCCCGTGGGAGGTGTTGGCGCCACCCACAGGACCGTTAGGGTGATATTTCGGGTTTTCTCCCTCTAACAACATGTTTTCAAGCCTAAGTCTCGCAATATGCAAATTACAGTGGTATTCTCAAAGCGGAAGTCCCGCGGCTGCGGGGTCAGTTCCCACGAGTTACATTGGTCCCGTGTGAGGTGGTGGCACCACCCACGGGGCCGTTCGGGGGCTGTTTTGGGTTTTCCCCCTCTAACGCCATGTTTTCTAGCTTAAGTCTTAAAATATGCAAATTACCATCATATTCTCAAACTGGGAGTCCCGTAGCCGCGGGGTCAGTTCCCACGAATTACATTGGTCTCGTGGGAGGTGTTGGCGCGACCCACGGGGCCGTTCGGGGGCTGTTTTGGGTTTTCACCCTCTTACACCATGTTTTCAAGCCTAAGTCTAGAAATATGCAAATTACCATCGTATTCTCAAACTGGGAGTCCTGTTGCTGCGGGGTCAGTTCCCACGAGTTACATTGGTCCCGTGGGAGGTGTGCGCTCCACCCACGGGGCCGTTCGGAGGTTGTTTCGGGTTTTCACCCCCTAACGCCACGTTTTCTAGCCTAAGTCTAGACATATGCAAATTACCATCGTATTCTCAAACTGGGAGTCCCGCTGCTACGGGGTCAGTTCCCACGAATTACTTTGGTCTCGTGGGAGGTGTTGGCGCCACCCACGGGGCCGTTCGGGGGCTATTTTGGGTTTTCACCCTCTAACACCATGTTTTCAAACCTAAGTCTAGAAATATGCAAATTACCATCGTATTCACAAACCGGGAGTCCCACGACTGCGGGGTCAGTTTCCACGAGTTACATTGGTCCCATGGGAGGTGTTGGCGCCACCCACGTGGCCGTTCGGGGGCTATTTCGGGTTTTCACCCTCTAACGCCATGTTTTCAAGCCGAAGTCTAGAAATATGCAAATTACCATCGTATTCTGAAACTAGGAGTCCCGCGGCTGCAAGTTTTTTTCCTACGAGTTACATTAGTCGCATGGGAGGTTTTGGCGCTACCCACGGGGTCGTCCGGGGGCTGTTTCGGGTTTTAAACCTCTAACACCATGTTTTCAAGCTTAAATCTAGAAATATGCCAATTACCATCATATTCTCAAAACGTGAGCCCCGCGGCCGCGGGGTCAGTTCCCACGAGTTAATTGGTCGTATGGGAGGCGTTGGCGCCACCCACGGTGCCGTTCGGGGGCTGTTTCGGGTTTTCACCCTCTAACGCCATGTTTTCAAAACATGCTAATTCCATCGAATTCTCAAACCGGGAGTCCCGTGGCTGTGGGGTCAGTTACCACAAGTTACATATATCTCGTGGGGGGTGTTGGCGCCACCCAAGGGGCTGTCCGGGGATTGTTTTGGGTTTTCACCCTCTAACACCATGTTTTCAAGCCTAAGTCTAGAAATATGGAAATTACCATCGTGTTCTCAAACCTAGAGTCCCACGACTGCGGGGTCAGTTCCCACGAGTTACATTGGTCCCATGGGAGGTGTTGGCGCCAACCAAGGGGGAGTTCGGGGTCTATTTCGGGTTTTCACCCTCTAACGCCATGTTTTCAGGCCTAAGTCTAGAAATATGCAAATAACCATCGTATTCTCAAACCAGGAGTCCCGCGGTTGCGAGTTTAGTTCCCACGAGTTACATTGGTCCCATGGGAGGTTTTGGCGCTACCCACGGGGCCGTCCGGGGTCTGTTTCGAGTTTTAAACCTCTAACACCATTTTTTCAAGCTTATAACTAGAAATATGCAAATTACCATCGTATTCTCAAAACGTGAGTCCTGCGGCTGCGGGGTCAGTTCCCACGAGTTACATTCATCCCATGGGGGGCGTTGGCGCCACCCACAGTGCCGTTCAGGGGCTGTTTCGGGTTTTCACCCTCTAACGCCATGTTTTCAAAATATGCTAATTACCATCGAATTCTCAAACTGGGAGTCCCGTGGCTGCGGTGTCAGTTACCACAAGTTACATTGATCTCGTGGGAGGTGTTGTCTCCACCCACGGGGCCATTCGGGCGCTGCTCTGGGTTTTCACCCTCTAACGCCACGTTTTCCAGCCTAAGTCTAGACATATGCAAATTACCATCGTATTCTCAAACTTGGAGTCCCGCTGCTACGGGGTCAGTTCCCACGAATTACTTTGGTCTCGTGGGAGCTGTTGGCGCCACCCACGAGGCCATTCGGGGGCTATTTTGGGTTTTCACCCTCAAACACCATATTTCCAAACCTAAGTCTAGAAATATGTAAATTACCATCGTATTCTCAAACCGGGAGTCCCACGACTGCGGGGTCAGTTCCCACGAGTTACATTGGTCCCATGGGAGGTGTTGGCACCACCCACAGGGCCGTTCGGGGTCTATTTCGGGTTTTCACCCTCTAACGCCATGTTTTCAAGCCTAAGTCTAGAAATATGCAAATTACCATCGTATTCTCCAACCAGGAGTCTCGCGGCTGCGAGTTTAGTTCCTACGAGTTACATTGGTCCCATGGGAGGTTTGGCGCCACCCACGGGGCTGTCCTGGGGATGTTTCCAATTTTCAACCTCTAACGCCATGTTTTGAAAATATGTTAATTTCCATCGTATTCGCAAATCGGGAGTCCCGCGGCTGCGGAGTCAGTAACCACAAGTTACATTGATCTCGTGGGAGGTGTATGCGCCACCCAAGGGGCCGTCCGGGGGCTTTTTCAGGTTTTCCCCCTCTGACACCATGTTTTCAAGCCTAAGTCTAGAAATATGCAAATAACCATCATATTCTCAAACCGGGAGTCCCGTGTCTGCGGGGTCAGTTTCCACGAGTTACATTGGTCTCGTGGGAGGTGTTGGCGCCACCTAAGGGGCCGTCCAGGGTCTGTTTTGGGTTTTCACCCTCTAACGCCATGTTTTCAAGCCGAAGTCTGGAAATATGCAAATTACCATCGTATTCTCAAATAGGGAGTCTCGCGGTTGCGGGGTCAGTTCCGACGAGTTACATTGGTCCCTTGGGAGGTGTTGGCACCACCCAGGGGGTCGTCCGAGGGCTGCTTCGGGTTTTCACCCTCTAACACCATATTTTCAAGCCTAAGTCTAAAAATATGCAAATTACCATTTTATTATCAAACCGAGAGTCCCGTGGCTGCGGGGTCAGTTCCACGAGTTACATTGGTCCCATGGGTGGTGTTGGCGCCACCCACAAGATCGTTCGTGGGTTTTTTTGGGTTTTCACCCTCTAATGCCATGTTTTCAAGCCTAAGTCTCGAAATATGCAAATTACCATCGTATTCCCAAACCGGGAATCCCGCGGCTGCTAGGTCAGTTCCCACGAGTTACATTGGTCCCGTGGGAGGTGTCGGCACCACCCATGGGCCATTCGGGGCCTGTTTCGGGTTTTCCCCCTCCAACGCCATGTTTTCCAGCCTAAATCTAGAAATTTATAAATTACCATCGTATTCTCAAACCAGGAGTCTCGCGGCTGCGGGGTCAGTTCCCACGAGTTACATTGGTCCCGTGGGAGGTGTTGGTGCCACCCACGGGGCCGTTCGGGGACTGTTTTAGGTTTTTACCCTCTAACAACATGTTTTCAAGCCTAAGTCTAGAAATATGCAAATTATCGTCGTATTCTAAAATCAGGAGTCCCGCGGCTGCTGGGTCAGTTCCCACGGGTTACATTAGTCCCATGGGAGGTTAGCGTCACCCATGGAGCCGTCCGGGGGCTATTTTGGGTTTTCACTCTCTAACGCCATATTTTCAATATATGCAAATTACTGTCGTATTCTCAAATCGGGAGTCCCGCGGCTGCGGGGTCAGTTCCCACATGCTACATTGATCTCGTGGGAGGTGTTGGCGCCACCCAAGGGGCCGTCCGGGGGCTATATCGGGTTTTTACCCTCTAACACCATATTTTCAAGCCTAAGTCTAGAAATTTGTAAATTACCATCGTATTCTCAAACCAAGAGTCCCGTGACTGCGGGATCAGTTCCCACGAGATACATTGGTCCTGTGGGAGGTGTTGGCGCCACCCATAGGACCGTTAGGGGGGCTATTTCGGGTTTTCTCCCTCTAACGACATGTTTTCAAGCCTAAGTCTCGCAATATAAAAATTACAGTGGTATTCTCAAAGTGGGAGTCCCGCGACTGAGAGGTCAGTTCCCTCGAGTTACATTAGTCCCGTGGGAACAGGGCCATTCGGGTGTTGTTTCGAGTTTTCACCCTGTAACGCGCCAAGTTTTCAGGCCTAAGTCTATAAATATGCAAATTACCATCATATTCTGAAACTGGGAGTCCAACGGCTACATGGTCAATTCCCAAGAGTTACATTGGTCCGGTGGGAGGTGTTGGCACCACCCACGGGGCCGTTCAGGTATTGTTTCGGGTTTTCACCCTCTAACGCCATGTTTTCAAGCCTAAGTCTAGAAATAAGCAAATTACCATCGAATTCTCAATTAGGGAGTCCCGCAGCTGCGAGGTCAGTTCCCCCGAGTTACATTGGTCCCATAGGAGGATGTTGGCGCCACCCACGGGGCCGCCCAGGGGCTGTTTCGGGTTTTTACCCTCTAACGCCTTGTTTTGAAGCCTAAGTCTAGAAATATGCAATTTACCATCGTATTCTCAAACCTGGAGTCCCGCGGCTACGGGGTCAGTTCCCGCGAGTTCATTGGTCCCGTGGGAGTTGTTGGCGCCACCCCTCAGGGGTTGTTTTGAGTTTTCACCCTCTAACGCCATTTTTTAAAGCCTAAATCTAGAAATACATAATTTACCGTCGTATTCTCAAACCGGGATTCCCGCGACTGCGGGGTCAGTTCCCACGAGTTACATTGGTTCCATGAGAGGTGTTGGCGCCACCCACGGGGCCGCCCAGGGGCTGTTTTAGGTTTTAACCCTCTAACACCATGTTTTCAAGCCTAAGTCTAAAAATATGCAAATTACCATCGTATTCTCAAACCAGGAGTCCCGCGGCTGCGGGGTCAGTCCCCACGAGTTACATTGGTCCCGTGGGAGGTGTTGGCGCCACCCCTCGGGGGTTGTTTCGGGTTTTCACCCTCTAACGCGATGTTTTTAATCCTAAGTCTAGAAATGTGCAAATTTGCATCGTATTCTCAAACCAGGAGTGCCGCGGCTATGGGGTCAGTTCCCACGAGTTACATTGGTCCCGTGGGAGGTGTTGGCACCACCCACGGGGCCGTTTGGATGCTGTTTTGGGTTTTCAACATCTAACACCTTGTTTTTATGCCTAAATCTAGAAATACGGAAATTACCATCGTATTCTCAAATCGGGAGTCCCGCAGCTACGGTGTCAGTTCCCAGGAGTTACATTGGTCCCGTGGGAGGTGTTGTTGCCACCCACGGGGCCGTTCGGGGGCTATATCGGGTGTTTACCCTCTAACACCATATTTTCAAGCCTAAGTCTAGAAATATGCAAATTACCATCATATTCTCAAACCGGGAGTCCCGCGACTGCGGGATCAGTTCCCTCGAGATACATTGGTCCCGTGGGAGGTGTTGGCGCCACCCACAGGACCGTTAGGGGGCTATTTTGGGTTTTCTCCCTCTAACGACATGTTTTCAAACCTAAGTCTCGCAATATGCAAAGTACAGTGGTATTCTCAAAGCGGAAGTCCCGCGGCTGCGGGGTTAGTTCCCACGAGTTACATTGGTCCCGTGGGAGGTGTTGGCACCACCCACGGGGCCGTTCGGGGGCTGTTTTGGGTTTTCAACCTCTAACGCCATGTTTTCTAGCCTAAGTCTTGAAATATGCAAATTACCATCATATTCTCAAACTGGGAGTCCCGTTGCCGCGGGGTCAGTTCCCACGAATTACATGGGTCTCGTGGGAGGTGTTGGCGCCACCCACGGGGCCGTTCGGGGGCTGTTTTGTGTTTTCACCCTCTTACACCATGTTTTCAAGCCTGAGTCTAGAAATATGCAAATTACCATCGTATTCTCAAACCGGCAATCCCACGGCTGTGGGTTCAGTTTCCACGAGTTACATTGGTCCCGTGGGAGTTGTTAGCACCACCCACGAGGCCGCCCGGGGGATGTTTTGGGTTTTCACCCTCTAACGCCACGTTTTTAAGACAAAGTCTAAAAATATGCAAATTATCGTTGTATTCTCAAACTAGGAGTCCCGCAGCTGCGGGGTCAATTCCAACGAGTTACATTGGTCTCGTGGGAGGTGTTGGCACCACCTACGGGGCCGTTCGGGGGTTGTTTCGGGTTTTCACCCTCAAACGCCATATTTTCTGGCCTAAGTCTAGAAATATGAAAAATACCATTGTATTCTCAAACTGGGAGTCCCGCTGGTGTGGGGTCAGTTCCCACGAGTTACATTGGTCCCGTGGGAGGTGTTGGCTCCACCCACAGGGCCGTTCGGGTGCTGTTTTGGGTTTTCACCCTCTAACGCCACGTTTTCTAGCCTAAGTCTAGACATATGCAAATTACCATCGTATTCTCAAACTGGGAGTCCCGCTGCTGCGGGGTCAGTTCCCACGAATTACTTTGGTCTCGTGGGAGGTGTTGGCGCCACCCACGGGGCCGTTCGGGGGATATTTTGGGTTTTCACCCTCTAACACCATGTTTTCAAACCTAAGTCAAGAAATATGCAAATTACCATCGTATTCTCAAACTGGGAGTCCCACGACTGCAGGGTCAGTTCCCACGAGTTACATTGGTCCCATGGGAGGTGTTGGCTCCACCCACGTGGCCGTTCGGGGGCTATTTCGGGTTTTCACCCTCTAACGCCATGTTTTCAAGCCTAAGTCTAGAAATATGCAAATTACCATCGTATTCTCAAACCAGGAGTCCCGCGGTTGCGAGTTTATTTCCTACGAGTTACATTGGTCCCATGGGATGTTTTGGCGCTACCCACGGGGTCGTCCGGGGGCTGTTTCGGGTTTTAAACCTCTAATACCATGTTTTCAAGTTTAAATCTAAAAATATGCAAATTATCATCGTATTCTCAAAACGTGAGCCCCGCGGCTGCGGGGTCAGTTCCCACGAGTTAATTGGTCCCATGGGAGGCGTTGGGGCGACCCACGGTGCCGTTCGGGGGCTGTTTCGGGTTTTCACCCTCTAACGCCATGTTTTCAAAATATGCTAATTCCATCGAATTCTCAAACTGGGAGTCCCGTGGCAGCGGGGTCAGTTACCACAAGTTACATTGATCTCGTGGGGGGTGTTGGCGCCACCCAAAGGGTCGTCCGGGGATTGTTTTGGGTTTTGACCCTCTAACACCATGTTTTCAAGCCTAAGTCCATAAATATGAAAATTACCATCGTCTTCTCAAACCGGGAGTCCCACGACTGCGGGGTCAGTTCCCACGAGTTACATTGGTCCCATGGGAGATGTTGGCGCCAACCAAGGGGCAGTTCGGGGGCTATTTTTGGTTTTCACCCTCTAACGCCATGTTTTCAAGCCTAAGTCTAGAAATATGCAAATTACCATCGTATTCTCAAACCAGGAGTCCCGCGGCTGCGGGTTTAGTTCCCACGAGTTACATTAGTCCAATGGAAGGTTTTGGCGCTACCCATGGGGCCGTCCGGGGTCTGTTTCGAGTTTTAAACCTCTAACACCATGTTTTCAAGCTTATATCTAGAAATATGCAAATTACCATCGTATTCTCAAAACGTGAGTCCCGCGGCTGCGAGGTCAGTTCCCACGAGTTACATTGGTCCCATGGGAGGCGTTGGCGCCACCCACGGTGCCGTTCAGGGGTTGTTTTGGGTTTTGACCCTCTAACGCCATGTTTTCAAAATATGCTAATTACCATCGAATTCTCAAACCGGGAGTCCCGTGGCTGCGGGGTCAGTTACCACAAGTTACATTGATCCCGTGGGAGGTGTTGGCTCCCCCCACGGGGCCATTCGGGGGCTGTTTCGGGTTTTCACCCTCTAACGCCACGTTTTCTATCGTAAGTCTAGACATATGCAAATTACCATCATATTCTCAAACTTGGAGTCCCGCTGCTACGGGGTCAGTTCCCACGAATTACTTTGGTCTCGTGGGAGGTGTTGGCGCCACCCACGGGGCCGTTCGGGGGCTATTTTGGGTTTTCACCCTCTAACACCATATTTTCAAACCTAAGTCTAGAAATATGAAAATTACCATCGTATTCTCAAACCGGGAGTCCCACGACTGCGGGGTCAGTTCCCATGAGTTACATTGGTCCCATGGGAGGTGTTGGCGCCACCCACGGGGCCGTTCGGGGGCTATTTTGGGTTTTCACCCTCTAACACCATATTTTCAAACCTAAGTCTAGAAATATGTAAATTACCATCGTATTCTCAAACCGGGAGTCCCACGACTGCGGGGTCAGTTCCCACGAGTTACATTGGTCCCATGGGAGGTGTTGGCGCCACCCACGGGGCCGTTCGGGGGCTATTTCGGGTTTTCACCCTCAAACGCCATGTTTTCAAGCCTGAGTCTAGAAATATGCAAATTACCATCGTATTCTCAAACCACGAGTCCCGCGGCTGCGAGTTTAGTTCCTAGGAGTTACATTGGTCCCATGGGAGGTTTTGGCTCTACCCACGGGGTCGTTCGGGGGGAGTTTCGAGTTTTAAACCTCTAACGCCATGTTTTCAAGCCTAAGTCTAGAAATATGCAAATTACCATCGTATTCTCAAAACGTGAGTCCCGCGGCGGCGAGTTTATTTCCTACGAGTTACATTGGTCCCATGGGGGGTGTTGGCGCCAACTAAGGGGCAGTTCGGGGGCTATTTCGGGTTTTCACCCTCTAACGCCATGTTTTCAAGCCTAAGACTAGAAATATGCAAATTACCATCGTATTCTCAAAACGTGAGCCCCGCGGCTGCGCGGTCAGTTCCCACGAGTTAATTGGTCCCATGGGAGGCGTTGGCGCCACCCACGGTGCCGTTCGGGGGCTATTTCGGGTTTTCACCCTCTAACGCCATGTTTTCAAAATATGCTAATTCCATCGAATTCTCAAACCGGGAGTCCCGTGGCTGCGGGGTCAGTTACCACAAGTTACATTGATCTCGTGGGGGGTGTTGGCGCCACCCAAAGGGCCGTCCGGGGATTGTTTCGGGTTTTGACCCTCTAACACCATGTTTTCAAGCCTAAGTCCATAAATATGAAAATTACCATCGTATTCTCAAACCGGGAGTCCCACGACTGCGGGGTCAGTTCCCACGAGTTACATTGGTCCCATGGGAGATGTTGGCGCCAACCAAGGGGCAGTTCGGGGGCTATTTTTGGTTTTCACCCTCTAACGCCATGTTTTCAAGCCTAAGTCTAGAAATATGCAAATTACCATCGTATTCTCAAACCAGGAGTCCCGCGGCTGCGGGTTTAGTTCCCACGAGTTACATTAGTCCAATGGGAGGTTTTGGCGCTACCCACGGGGTCGTCCGGGGGCTGTTTCGGGTTTTAAACCTCTAATACCATGTTTTCAAGCTTAAATCTAAAAATATGCAAATTACAATCATATTCTCAAAACGTGAGCCCCGCGGCTGCGGGGTCAGTTCCCACGAGTTAATTGGTCCCATGGGAGGCGTTGGGGCGACCCACGGTGCCGTTCGGGGGCTGTTTCGGGTTTTCACCCTCTAACGCCATGTTTTCAAAATATGCTAATTCCATCGAATTCTCAAACCGAGAGTCCCGTGGCAGCGGGGTCAGTTACCACAAGTTACATTGATCTCGTGGGGGGTGTTGGCGCCACCCAAAGGGCCGTCCGGGGATTGTTTCGGGTTTTGACCCTCTAACACCATGTTTTCAAGCCTAAGTCCATAAATATGAAAATTACCATCGTATTCTCAAACCGGGAGTCCCACGACTGCGGGGTCAGTTCCCACGAGTTACATTGGTCCAATGGGAGATGTTGGTGCCAACCAAGGGGCAGTTCGGGGGCTATTTTTGGTTTTCACCCTCTAACGCCATGTTTTCAAGCCTAAGTCTAGAAATATGCAAATTACCATCGTATTCTCAAACCAGGAGTCCCGCGGCTGCGGGTTTAGTTCCCACGAGTTACATTAGTCCAATGGGAGGTTTTGGCGCTACCCATGGGGCCGTCCGGGGTCTGTTTCGAGTTTTAAACCTCTAACACCATGTTTTCAAGCTTATATCTAGAAATATGCAAATTACCATCGTATTCTCAAAACGTGAGTCCCGCGGCTGCGGGGTCAGTTCCCACGAGTTACATTGGTCCCATGGGAGGCGTTGGCGCCACCCACGGTGTCGTTCAGGGGCTGTTTTGGGTTTTCACCCTCTAACGCCATGTTATCAAAATATGCTAATTACCATCGAATTCTCAAACCGGGAGTCCCGTGGCTGCGGGGTCAATTACCACAAGTTACATTGATCCCGTGGGAGGTGTTGGCTCCCCCCACGGGGCCATTCGGGGGCTGTTTCGGGTTTTCACCCTCTAACGCCACGTTTTCTAGCCTAAGTCTAGACATATGCAAATTACCATCATATTCTCAAACTTGGAGTCCTGCTGCTACGGGGTCAGTTCCCACGAATTACTTTGGTCTCGTGGGAGATGTTGGCGCCACCCACGGGGCCGTTCGGGGGCTATTTTGGGTTTTCACCCTCTAACACCATATTTTCAAACCTAAGTCTAGAAATATGAAAATTACCATCGTATTCTCAAACCGGGAGTCCCACGACTGCGGGGTCAGTTCCCATGAGTTACATTGGTCCCATGGGAGGTGTTGGCGCCACCCACGGGGCCGTTCGGGGGCTATTTTGGGTTTTCACCCTCTAACACCATATTTTCAAACCTAAGTCTAGAAATATGCAAATTACCATCGTATTCTCAAACCGGGAGTCCTACGACTGCGGGGTCAGTTCCCACGAGTTACATTGGTCCCATGGGAGGTGTTGGCGCCACCCACGGGGCCGTTCGGGGGCTATTTCGGGTTTTCACCCTCAAACGCCATGTTTTCAAGCCTAAGTCTAGAAATATGCAAATTACCATCGTATTCTCAAACCATGAGTCCCGCGGCTGCGAGTTTAGTTCCTAGGAGTTACATTGGTCCCATGGGAGGTTTTGGCGCTACCCACGGGGTCGTTCGGGGGGAGTTTCTAGTTTTAAACCTCTAACGCCATGTTTTAAAGCCTAAGTCTAGAAATATGCAAATCACCATCGTATTCTCAAAACGTGAGTCCCGCGGCGGCGAGATTATTTCCTACGAGTTACATTGGTCCCATGGGAGGTGTTGGCGCCAACTAAGGGGCAGTTCGGGGGCTATTTCGGGTTTTCACCCTCTAACGCCATGTTTTCAAGCCTAAGTCTAGAAATATGCAAATTACCATCGTATTCTCAAAACGTGAGCCCCGCGGCTGCGCGGTCAGTTCCCACGAGTTAATTGGTCCCATGGGAGGCGTTGGCGCCACCCACGGTGCCGTTCGGGGGCTATTTCGGGTTTTCACCCTCTAACGCCATGTTTTCAAAATATGCTAATTCCATCGAATTCTCAAACCGGGAGTCTCGTGGTTGCGGGGTCAGTTACCACAAGTTACATTGATCTCGTGGGGGGTGTTGGTGCCACCCAAAGGGCCGTCCGGGGATTGTTTCGGGTTTTGACCCTCTAACACCATGTTTTCAAGCCTAAGTCTATTAATATGCAAATTACCATCGAATTATGAAACCGGGAGTCCCACGACTGCGGGGTCAGTTCCCACGAGTTACATTGGTCCCATGGGAGGTGTTGGTGCCAACCAAGGGGCAGTTCGGGGGCTATTTCGGGTTTTCACCCTCTAACGCCATGTTTTCAAGCCTAAGTCTAGAAATATGCAAATTACCATCGTATTCTCAAACCCGGAGTCCCGCGGCTGCGGGTTTAGTTCCCACGAGTTACATTGGTCCCATGGGGGGTTTTGGCGCTACCCACGGGGCCGTCCGGGGTCTGTTTCGAGTTTTAAACCTCTAACACCATGTTTTCAAGCTTATATCTAGAAATATGCAAATTACCATCGTATTCTCAAAACGTGAGTCCCGCGGTTGCGGGGTCAGTTCCCAGGAGTTACATTGGTCCCATGGGAGGCGTTGGTACCACCCACGGTGCCGTTCAGGGGCTATTTTGGGTTTTCACCCTCTAACGCCATGTTTTCAAAATATGCTAATTACCATCGAATTCTCAAACCGGGAGTCCCGTGGCTGCGGGGTCAGTTACCACAAGTTACATTGATCCCGTGGGAGGTGTTTGCTCCCCCCACGGGGCCGTTCGGGGGCTATTTCGGGTTTTCACCCTCAAACGCCATGTTTTCAAGCCTATGTCTAGAAATATGAAAATTACCAACGTATTCTCAAACCAGGAGTCCCGCGACTGCGAGTTTAGTTCCTAGGAGTTACATTGGTCCCATGGGAGGTTTTGGCGCTACCCACGAGGTCGTTCGGGGGCTGTTTCGAGTTTTAAACCTCTAACGCCATGTTTTCAAGCCTAAGTCTAGAAATATGCAAATTACCATCGTATTCTCAAAACTTGAGTCCCGCGGCGGCGAGTTTATTTCCTATGAGTTACATTGGTCCCATGGGAGGTGTTGGCGCCAACTAAGGGGCAGTTCGGGGGCTATTTCGGGTTTTCACCCTCTAACGCCATGTTTTCAAGCCTAAGTCTAGAAATATGCAAATTACCATCGTATTCTCAAAACGTGAGCCCCGCGGCTGCGGGGTCAGTTCCCACGAGTTAATTGGTCCCATGGGAGGCGTTGGCCCCACCCACGGTGCCGTTCGGGGGCTATTTCGGGTTTTCACCCTCTAACGCCATGTTTTCAAAATATGCTAATTCCATCGAATTCTCAAACCGGGAGTCTCGTGGCTGCGGGGTCAGTTACCACAAGTTACATTGATCTCGTGGGGGGTGTTGGCGCCACCCAAAGGGCCGTCCGGGGATTGTTTCGGGTTTTGACCCTCTAACACCATGTTTTCAAGCCTAAGTCCATAAATATGAAAATTACCATCGTATTATCAAACCGGGAGTCCCACGACTGCGGGGTCAGTTCCCACGAGTTACATTGGTCCCATGGGAGGTGTTGGCGCCAACCAAGGGGCAGTTCGGGGGCTATTTCGGGTTTTCACCCTCTAACGCCATGTTTTCAAGCCTAAGTCTAGAAATATGCAAATTACCATCGTATTCTCAAACCCGGAGTCCCGCCGCTGCGGGTTTAGTTCCCACGAGTTACATTGGTCCCATGGGAGGTTTTGGCGCTACCCACGGGGCCGTCCGGGGTCTGTTTCGAGTTTTAAACCTCTAACACCATGTTTTCAAGCTTATATCTAGAAATATGCAAATTACCATCGTATTCTCAAACCGTGAGTCCCGCGGCTGCGGGGTCAGTTCCCACGAGTTACATTGGTCCCATGGGAGGCATTGGCACCACCCACGGTGCCGTTCAGTGGCTGTTTTGGGTTTTCACCCTCTAACGCCATGTTTTCAAAATATGCTAATTACCATCGAATTCTCAAACTGGGAGTCCCGTGGCTGCGGGGTCAGTTACCACAAGTTACATTGATCCCATGGGAGGTGTTGGCTCCCCCCACGGGGCCGTTCGAGGGCTGTTTCGGGTTTTCACCCTCTAACGCCACATTTTCTAGCCTAAGTCTAGACATATGCAAATTACCATCGTATTCTCAACTTGGAGTCCCGCTGCTGCGGGGTCAGTTCCCACGAATTACTTTGGTCTCGTGGGAGATGTTGGCGCCACCCACGGGGCCGTTCGGGGGCTATTTAGGGTTTTCACCCTCTAACACCATATTTTCAAACCTAAGTCTAGAAATATGAAAATTACCATCGTATTCTCAAACCGGGAGTCCCACGACTGCGGGGTCAGTTCCCATGAGTTACATTGGTCCCATGGGAGGTGTTGGCGCCACCCACGGGGCCGTTCGGGGGCTATTTTTGGTTTTCACCCTCTAACACCATATTTTCAAACCTAAGTCTAGAAATATGCAAATTACCATCGTATTCTCAAACCGGGAGTCCCACGACTGCGGGGTCAGTTCCCACGAGTTACATTGGTCCCATGGGAGGTGTTGGCGCCACCCACGGGGCCGTTCGGGGGCTATTTCGGGTTTTCACCCTCAAACGCCATGTTTTCAAGCCTAAGTCTAGAAATATGCAAATTACCATCGTATTCTCAAACCATGAGTCCCGCGGCTGCGAGTTTAGTTCCTAGGAGTTACATTGGTCCCATGGGAGGTTTTGGCGCTACCCACGGGGTCGTTCGGGTCGAGTTTCGAGTTTTAAACCTCTAACGCCATGTTTTAAAGCCTAAGTCTAGAAATATGCAAATCACCATCGTATTCTCAAAACGTGAGTCCCGCGGCGGCGAGTTTATTTCCTACGAGTTACATTGGTCCCATGGGAGGTGTTGGCGCCAACTAAGGGGCAGTTCGGGGGCTATTTCGGGTTTTCACCCTCTAACGCCATGTTTTCAAGCCTAAGTCTAGAAATATGCAAATTACCATCATATTCTCAAAACGTGAGCCCCGCGGCTGCGCGGTCAGTTCCCACGAGTTAATTGGTCCCATGGGAGGCGTTGGCGCCACCCACGGTGCCGTTCGGGGGCTATTTCGGGTTTTCACCCTCTAACGCCATGTTTTCAAAATATGCTAATTCCATCGAATTCTCAAATCGGGAGTCTCTTGGTTGCGGGGTCAGTTACCACAAGTTACATTGATCTCGTGGGGGGTGTTGGTGCCACCCAAAGGACCGTCCGGGGATTGTTTCGGGTTTTGACCCTCTAACACCATGTTTTCAAGCCTAAGTCGATAAATATGAAAATTACCATCGAATTATGAAACCGGGAGTCCCACGACTGCGGGGTCAGTTCCCACGAGTTACATTGGTCCCATGGGAGGTGTTGGCGCCAACCAAGGGGCAGTTCGGGGGCTATTTCGGGTTTTCACCCTCTAACGCCATGTTTTCAAGCCTAAGTCTAGAAATATGCAAATTACCATCGTATTCTCAAACCCGGAGTCCCGCGGCTGCGGGTTTAGTTCCCACGAGTAACATTGGTCCCATGGGGGGTTTTGGCGCTACCCACGGGGCCGTCCGGGGTCTGTTTCGAGTTTTAAACCTCTAACACCATGTTTTCAAGCTTATATCTAGAAATATGCAAATTACCATCGTATTCTCAAAACGTGAGTCCCGCGGCTGCGGGGTCAGTTCCCACGAGTTACATTGGTCCCATGGGAGGCGTTGGCACCACCCACGGTGCCGTTCAGGGGCTATTTTGGGTTTTCACCCTCTAACGCCATGTTTTCAAAATATGCTAATTACCATCGAATTCTCAAACCGGGAGTCCCGTGGCTGCGGGGTCAGTTACCACAAGTTACATTGATCCCGTGGGAGGTGTTTGCTCCCACCACGGGGCCGTTCGGGGGCTATTTCGGGTTTTCACCCTCAAACGCCATGTTTTCAAGCCTATGTCTAGAAATATGAAAATTACCATCGTATTCTCAAACCAGGAGTCCCGCGGCTGCGAGTTTAGTTCCTAGGAGTTACATTGGTCCCATGGGAGGTTTTGGCACTACCCACGGGGTCGTTCGGGGGCTGTTTCGAGTTTTAAACCTCTAACGCCATGTTTTCAAGCCTATGTCTAGAAATATGCAAATTACCATCGTATTCTCAAAACTTGAGTCCCGCGGCGGCGAGTTTATTTCCTATGAGTTACATTGGTCCCATGGGAGGTGTTGGCGCCAACTAAGGGGCAGTTCGGGGGCTATTTCGGGTTTTCACCCTCTAACGCCATGTTTTCAAGCGTAAGTCTAGAAATATGCAAATTACCATCGTATTCTCAAAATGTGAGCCCCGCGGCTGCGGGGTCAGTTCCCACGAGTTAATTGGTCCCATGGGAGGCGTTGGCCCCACCCACGGTGCCGTTCGGGGGCTATTTCGGGTTTTCACCCTCTAACGCCATGTTTTCAAAATATGCTAATTCCATCGAATTCTCAAACCGGGAGTCTCGTGGCTGCGGGGTCAGTTACCACAAGTTACATTGATCTCGTGGGGGGTGTTGGTGCCACCCAAAGGGCCGTCCGGGGATTGTTTCGGGATTTGACCCTCTAACACCATGTTTTCAAGCCTAAGTCTATAAATATGCAAATTACCATCGTATTATCAAACCGGGAGTCCCACGACTGCGGGGTCAGTTCCCACGAGTTACATTGGTCCCATGGGAGGTGTTGGCGCCAACCAAGGGGCAGTTCGGGGGTATTTCGGGTTTTCAACCTCTAACGCCATGTTTTCAAGCCTAAGTCTAGAAATATGCAAATTACCATCATATTCTCAAACCCGGAGTCCCGCCGCTGCGGGTTTAGTTCCCACGAGTTACATTGGTCCCATGGGAGGTTTTGGCGCTACCCACGGGGCCGTCCGGGGTCTGTTTCGAGTTTTAAACCTCTAACACCATGTTTTCAAGCTTATATCTAGAAATATGCAAATTACCATCGTATTCTCAAACCGTGAGTCCCGCGGCTGCGGGGTCAGTTCCCACGAGTTACATTGGTCCCATGGGAGGCGTTGGCACCACCCACGGTGCCGTTCAGTGGCTGTTTTGGGTTTTCACCCTCTAACGCCATGTTTTCAAAATATGCTAATTACCATCGAATTCTCAAACCGGGAGTCCCGTGGCTGCGGGGTCAGTTACCACAAGTTACATTGATCCCGTGGGAGGTGTTTGCTCCCCCCACGGGGCCGTTCGGGGGCTATTTCGGGTTTTCACCCTCAAACGCCATGTTTTCAAGCCTATGTCTAGAAATATGCAAATTACCATCGTATTCTCAAACCAGGAGTCCCGCGGCTGCGGGGTCAGTCCCCACGAGTTACATTGGTCCCGTGGGAGGTGTTGGCGCCACCCCTCGGGGGTTGTTTCGGGTTTTCACCCTCTAACGCGATGTTTTTAATCCTAAGTCTAGAAATGTGCAAATTTGCATCGTATTCTCAAACCAGGAGTGCCGCGGCTATGGGGTCAGTTCCCACGAGTTACATTGGTCCCGTGGGAGGTGTTGGCACCACCCACGGGGCCGTTTGGATGCTGTTTTGGGTTTTCAACATCTAACACCTTGTTTTTATGCCTAAATCTAGAAATACAGAAATTACCATCGTATTCTCAAATCGGGAGTCCCGCAGCTACGGTGTCAGTTCCCAGGAGTTACATTGGTCCCGTGGGAGGTGTTGTTGCCACCCACGGGGCCGTTCGGGGGCTATATCGGGTGTTTACCCTCTAACACCATATTTTCAAGCCTAAGTCTAGAAATATGCAAATTACCATCATATTCTCAAACCGGGAGTCCCGCGACTGCGGGATCAGTTCCCTCGAGATACATTGGTCCCGTGGGAGGTGTTGGCGCCACCCACAGGACCGTTAGGGGGCTATTTTGGGTTTTCTCCCTCTAACGACATGTTTTCAAACCTAAGTCTCGCAATATGCAAAGTACAGTGGTATTCTCAAAGCGGAAGTCCCGCGGCTGCGGGGTTAGTTCCCACGAGTTACATTGGTCCCGTGGGAGGTGTTGGCACCACCCACGGGGCCGTTCGGGGGCTGTTTTGGGTTTTCAACCTCTAACGCCATGTTTTCTAGCCTAAGTCTTGAAATATGCAAATTACCATCATATTCTCAAACTGGGAGTCCCGTTGCCGCGGGGTCAGTTCCCACGAATTACATGGGTCTCGTGGGAGGTGTTGGCGCCACCCACGGGGCCGTTCGGGGGCTGTTTTGTGTTTTCACCCTCTTACACCATGTTTTCAAGCCTGAGTCTAGAAATATGAAAATTACCATCGTATTCTCAAACCGGCAATCCCACGGCTGTGGGTTCAGTTCCCACGAGTTACATTGGTCCCGTGGGAGTTGTTAGCACCACCCACGGGGCCGCCCGGGGGATGTTTTGGGTTTTCACCCTCTAACGCCACGTTTTTAAGACAAAGTCTAAAAATATGCAAATTATCGTTGTATTCTCAAACTAGGAGTCCCGCAGCTGCGGGGTCAATTCCAACGAGTTACATTGGTCTCGTGGGAGGTGTTGGCACCACCTACGGGGCCGTTCGGGGGTTGTTTCGGGTTTTCACCCTCAAACGCCATATTTTCTGGCCTAAGTCTAGAAATATGAAAAATACCATTGTATTCTCAAACTGGGAGTCCCGCTGGTGTGGGGTCAGTTCCCACGAGTTACATTGGTCCCGTGGGAGGTGTTGGCTCCACCCACAGGGCCGTTCGGGTGCTGTTTTGGGTTTTCACCCTCTAACGCCACGTTTTCTAGCCTAAGTCTAGACATATGCAAATTACCATCGTATTCTCAAACTGGGAGTCCCGCTGCTGCGGGGTCAGTTCCCACGAATTACTTTGGTCTCGTGGGAGGTGTTGGCGCCACCCACGGGGCCGTTCGGGGGCTATTTTGGGTTTTCACCCTCTAACACCATGTTTTCAAACCTAAGTCAAGAAATATGCAAATTACCATCGTATTCTCAAACTGGGAGTCCCACGACTGCAGGGTCAGTTCCCACGAGTTACATTGGTCCCATGGGAGGTGTTGGCTCCACCCACGTGGCCGTTCGGGGGCTATTTCGGGTTTTCACCCTCTAACGCCATGTTTTCAAGCCTAAGTCTAGAAATATGCAAATTACCATCGTATTCTCAAACCAGGAGTCCCGCGGTTGCGAGTTTATTTCCTACGAGTTACATTGGTCCCATGGGATGTTTTTTCGCTACCCACGGGGTCGTCCGGGGGCTGTTTCGAGTTTTAAACCTCTAATACCATGTTTTCAAGTTTAAATCTAAAAATATGCAAATTATCATCGTATTCTCAAAACGTGAGCCCCGCGGCTGCGGGGTCAGTTCCCACGAGTTAATTGGTCCCATGGGAGGCGTTGGGGCGACCCACGGTGCCGTTCGGGGGTTGTTTCGGGTTTTCACCCTCTAACGCCATGTTTTCAAAATATGCTAATTCCATCGAATTCTCAAACCGGGAGTCCCGTGGCAGCGGGGTCAGTTACCACAAGTTACATTGATCTCGTGGGGGGTGTTGGCGCCACCCAAAGGGTCGTCCGGGGATTGTTTTGGGTTTTGACCCTCTAACACCATGTTTTCAAGCCTAAGTCCATAAATATGAAAATTACCATCGTCTTCTCAAACCGGGAGTCCCACGACTGCGGGGTCAGTTCCCACGAGTTACATTGGTCCCATGGGAGATGTTGGCGCCAACCAAGGGGCAGTTCGGGGGCTATTTTTGGTTTTCACCCTCTAACGCCATGTTTTCAAGCCTAAGTCTAGAAATATGCAAATTACCATCGTATTCTCAAACCAGGAGTCCCGCGGCTGCGGGTTTAGTTCCCACGAGTTACATTAGTCGAATGGAAGGTTTTGGCGCTACCCATGGGGCCGTCCGGGGTCTGTTTCGAGTTTTAAACCTCTAACACCATGTTTTCAAGCTTATATCTAGAAATATGCAAATTACCATCGTATTCTCAAAACGTGAGTCCCGCGGCTGCGAGGTCAGTTCCCACGAGTTACATTGGTCCCATGGGAGGCGTTGGCGCCACCCACGGTGCCGTTCAGGGGTTGTTTTGGGTTTTGACCCTCTAACGCCATGTTTTCAAAATATGCTAATTACCATCGAATTCTCAAACCGGGAGTCCCGTGGCTGCGGGGTCAGTTACCACAAGTTACATTGATCCCGTGGGAGGTGTTGGCTCCCCCCACGGGGCCATTCGGGGGCTGTTTCGGGTTTTCACCCTCTAACGCCACGTTTTCTAGCGTAAGTCTAGACATATGCAAATTACCATCATATTCTCAAACTTGGAGTCCCGCTGCTACGGGGTCAGTTCCCACGAATTACTTTGGTCTCGTGGGAGGTGTTGGCGCCACCCACGGGGCCGTTCGGGGGCTATTTTGGGTTTTCACCCTCTAACACCATATTTTCAAACCTAAGTCTAGAAATATGAAAATTACCATCGTATTCTCAAACCGGGAGTCCCACGACTGCGGGGTCAGTTCCCATGAGTTACATTGGTCCCATGGGAGGTGTTGGCGCCACCCACGGGGCCGTTCGGGGGCTATTTTGGGTTTTCACCCTCTAACACCATATTTTCAAACCTAAGTCTAGAAATATGCAAATTACCATCGTATTCTCAAACCGGGAGACCCACGACTGCGGGGTCAGTTCCCACGAGTTACATTGGTCCCATGGGAGGTGTTGGCGCCACCCACGGGGCCGTTCGGGGGCTATTTCGGGTTTTCACCCTCAAACGCCATGTTTTCAAGCCTGAGTCTAGAAATATGCAAATTACCATCGTATTCTCAAACCACGAGTCCCGCGGCTGCGAGTTTAGTTCCTAGGAGTTACATTGGTCCCATGGGAGGTTTTGGCGCTACCCACGGGGTCGTTCGGGGGGAGTTTCGAGTTTTAAACCTCTAACGCCATGTTTTCAAGCCTAAGTCTAGAAATCTGCAAATTACCATCGTATTCTCAAAACGTGAGTCCCGCGGCGGCGAGTTTATTTCCTACGAGTTACATTGGTCCCATGGGGGGTGTTGGCGCCAACTAAGGGGCAGTTCGGGGGCTATTTCGGGTTTTCACCCTCTAACGCCATGTTTTCAAGCCTAAGACTAGAAATATGCAAATTACCATCGTATTCTCAAAACGTGAGCCCCGCGGCTGCGCGGTCAGTTCCCACGAGTTAATTGGTCCCATGGGAGGCGTTGGCGCCACCCACGGTGCCGTTCGGGGGCTATTTCGGGTTTTCACCCTCTAACGCCATGTTTTCAAAATATGCTAATTCCATCGAATTCTCAAACCGGGAGTCCCGTGGCTGCGGGGTCAGTTACCACAAGTTACATTTATCTCGTGGGGGGTGTTGGCACCACCCAAAGGGCCGTCCGGGGATTGTTTCGGGTTTTGACCCTCTAACACCATGTTTTCAAGCCTAAGTCCATAAATATGAAAATTACCATCGTATTCTCAAACCGGGAGTCCCACGACTGCGGGGTCAGTTCCCACGAGTTACATTGGTCCCATGGGAGATGTTGGCGCCAACCAAGGGGCAGTTCGGGGGCTATTTTTGGTTTTCACCCTCTAACGCCATGTTTTCAAGCCTAAGTCTAGAAATATGCAAATTACCATCGTATTCTCAAACCAGGAGTCCCGCAGCTGCGGGTTTAGTTCCCACGAGTTACATTAGTCCAATGGGAGGTTTTGGCGCTACCCACGGGGTCGTCCGGGGGCTGTTTCGGGTTTTAAACCTCTAATACCATGTTTTCAAGCTTAAATCTAAAAATATGCAAATTACAATCATATTCTCAAAACGTGAGCCCCGCGGCTGCGGGGTCAGTTCCCACGAGTTAATTGGTCCCATGGGAGGCGTTGGGGCGACCCACGGTGCCGTTCGGGGGCTGTTTCGGGTTTTCACCCTCTAACGCCATGTTTTCAAAATATGCTAATTCCATCGAATTCTCAAACCGAGAGTCCCGTGGCAGCGGGGTCAGTTACCACAAGTTACATTGATCTCGTGGGGGGTGTTGGCGCCACCCAAAGGGCCGTCCGGGGATTGTTTCGGGTTTTGACCCTCTAACACCATGTTTTCAAGCCTAAGTCCATAAATATGAAAATTACCATCGTATTCTCAAACCGGGAGTCCCACGACTGCGGGGTCAGTTCCCACGAGTTACATTGGTCCAATGGGAGATGTTGGTGCCAACCAAGGGGCAGTTCGGGGGCTATTTTTGGTTTTCACCCTCTAACGCCATGTTTTCAAGCCTAAGTCTAGAAATATGCAAATTACCATCGTATTCTCAAACCAGGAGTCCCGCGGCTGCGGGTTTAGTTCCCACGAGTTACATTAGTCCAATGGGAGGTTTTGGCGCTACCCATGGGGCCGTCCGGGGTCTGTTTCGAGTTTTAAACCTCTAACACCATGTTTTCAAGCTTATATCTAGAAATATGCAAATTACCATCGTATTCTCAAAACGTGAGTCCCGCGGCTGCGGGGTCAGTTCCCACGAGTTACATTGGTCCCATGGGAGGCGTTGGCGCCACCCACGGTGCCGTTCAGGGGCTGTTTTGGGTTTTCACCCTCTAACGCCATGTTTTCAAAATATGCTAATTACCATCGAATTCTCAAACCGGGAGTCCCGTGGCTGCGGGGTCAATTACCACAAGTTACATTGATCCCGTGGGAGGTGTTGGCTCCCCCCACGGGGCCATTCGGGGGCTGTTTCGGGTTTTCACCCTCTAACGCCACGTTTTCTAGCCTAAGTCTAGACATATGCAAATTACCATCATATTCTCAAACTTGGAGTCCTGCTGCTACGGGGTCAGTTCCCACGAATTACTTTGGTCTCGTGGGAGATGTTGGCGCCACCCACGGGGCCGTTCGGGGGCTATTTTGGGTTTTCACCCTCTAACACCATATTTTCAAACCTAAGTCTAGAAATATAAAAATTACCATCGTATTCTCAAACCGGGAGTCCCACGACTGCGGGGTCAGTTCCCATGAGTTACATTGGTCCCATGGGAGGTGTTGGCGCCACCCACGGGGCCGTTCGGGGGCTATTTTGGGTTTTCACCCTCTAACACCATATTTTCAAACCTAAGTCTAGAAATATGCAAATTACCATCGTATTCTCAAACCGGGAGTCCTACGACTGCGGGGTCAGTTCCCACGAGTTACATTGGTCCCATGGGAGGTGTTGGCGCCACCCACGGGGCCGTTCGGGGGCTATTTCGGGTTTTCACCCTCAAACGCCATGTTTTCAAGCCTAAGTCTAGAAATATGCAAATTACCATCGTATTCTCAAACCATGAGTCCCGCGGCTGCGAGTTTAGTTCCTAGGAGTTACATTGGTCCCATGGGAGGTTTTGGCGCTACCCACGGGGTCGTTCGGGGGGAGTTTCGAGTTTTAAACCTCTAACGCCATGTTTTAAAGCCTAAGTCTAGAAATATGCAAATCACCATCGTATTCTCAAAACGTGAGTCCCGCGGCGGCGAGATTATTTCCTACGAGTTACATTGGTCCCATGGGAGGTGTTGGCGCCAACTAAGGGGCAGTTCGGGGGCTATTTCGGGTTTTCACCCTCTAACGCCATGTTTTCAAGCCTAAGTCTAGAAATATGCAAATTACCATCGTATTCTCAAAACGTGAGCCCCGCGGCTGCGCGGTCAGTTCCCACGAGTTAATTGGTCCCATGGGAGGCGTTGGCGCCACCCACGGTGCCGTTCGGGGGCTCTTTCGGGTTTTCACCCTCTAACGCCATGTTTTCAAAATATGCTAATTCCATCGAATTCTCAAACCGGGAGTCTCGTGGTTGCGGGGTCAGTTACCACAAGTTACATTGATCTCGTGGGGGGTGTTGGTGCCACCCAAAGGGCCGTCCGGGGATTGTTTCGGGTTTTGACCCTCTAACACCATGTTTTCAAGCCTAAGTCAATAAATATGCAAATTACCATCGAATTATGAAACCGGGAGTCCCACGACTGCGGGGTCAGTTCCCACGAGTTACATTGGTCCCATGGGAGGTGTTGGCGCCAACCAAGGGGCAGTTCGGGGGCTATTTCGGGTTTTCACCCTCTAACGCCATGTTTTCATGCCTAAGTCTAGAAATATGCAAATTACCATCGTATTCTCAAACCCGGAGTCCCGCGGCTGCGGGTTTAGTTCCCACGAGTTACATTGGTCCCACGGGGGGTTTTGGCGCTACCCACGGGGCCGTCCGGGGTCTGTTTCGAGTTTTAAACCTCTAACACCATGTTTTCAAGCTTATATCTAGAAATATGCAAATTACCATCGTATTCTCAAAACGTGAGTCCCGCGGCTGCGGGGTCAGTTCCCAGGAGTTACATTGGTCCCATGGGAGGCGTTGGCACCACCCACGGTGCCGTTCAGGGGCTATTTTGGGTTTTCACCCTCTAACGCCATGTTTTCAAAATATGCTAATTACCATCGAATTCTCAAACCGGGAGTCCCGTGGCTGCGGGGTCAGTTACCACAAGTTACATTGATCCCGTGGGAGGTGTTTGCTCCCCCCACGGGGCCGTTCGGGGGCTATTTCGGGTTTTCACCCTCAAACGCCATGTTTTCAAGCCTATGTCTAGAAATATGAAAATTACCAACGTATTCTCAAACCAGGAGTCCCGCGACTGCGAGTTTAGTTCCTAGGAGTTACATTGGTCCCATGGGAGGTTTTGGCGCTACCCACGAGGTCGTTCGGGGGCTGTTTCGAGTTTTAAACCTCTAACGCCATGTTTTCAAGCCTAAGTCTAGAAATATGCAAATTACCATCGTATTCTCAAAACTTGAGTCCCGCGGCGGCGAGTTTATTTCCTATGAGTTACATTGGTCCCATGGGAGGTGTTGGCGCCAACTAAGGGGCAGTTCGGGGGCTATTTCGGGTTTTCACCCTCTAACGCCATGTTTTCAAGCCTAAGTCTAGAAATATGCAAATTACCATCGTATTCTCAAAACGTGAGCCCCGCGGCTGCGGGGTCAGTTCCCACGAGTTAATTGGTCCCATGGGAGGCGTTGCCCCACCCACGGTGCCGTTCGGGGGCTATTTCGGGTTGTCACCCTCTAACGCCATGTTTTCAAAATATGCTAATTCCATCGAATTCTCAAACCGGGAGTCTCTTGGCTGCGGGGTCAGTTACCACAAGTTACATTGATCTCGTGGGGGGTGTTGGCGCCACCCAAAGGGCCGTCCGGGGATTGTTTCGGGTTTTGACCCTCTAACACCATGTTTTCAAGCCTAAGTCCATAAATATGAAAATTACCATCGTATTATCAAACCGGGAGTCCCACGACTGCGGGGTCAGTTCCCACGAGTTACATTGGTCCCATGGGAGGTGTTGGCGCCAACCAAGGGGCAGTTCGGGGGCTATTTCGGGTTTTCACCCTCTAACGCCATGTTTTCAAGCCTAAGTCTAGAAATATGCAAATTACCATCGTATTCTCAAACCCGGAGTCCCGCCGCTGCGGGTTTAGTTCCCACGAGTTACATTGGTCCCATGGGAGGTTTTGGCGCTACCCACGGGGCCGTCCGGGGTCTGTTTCGAGTTTTAAACCTCTAACACCATGTTTTCAAGCTTATATCTAGAAATATGCAAATTACCATCGTATTCTCAAACCGTGAGTCCCGCGGCTGCGGGGTCAGTTCCCACGAGTTACATTGGTCCCATGGGAGGCATTGGCACCACCCACGGTGCCGTTCAGTGGCTGTTTTGGGTTTTCACCCTCTAACGCCATGTTTTCAAAATATGCTAATTACCATCGAATTCTCAAACCGGGAGTCCCGTGGCTGCGGGGTCAGTTACCACAAGTTACATTGATCCCATGGGAGGTGTTGGCTCCCCCCACGGGGCCGTTCGAGGGCTGTTTCGGGTTTTCACCCTCTAACGCCACATTTTCTAGCCTAAGTCTAGACATATGCAAATTACCATCGTATTCTCAACTTGGAGTCCCGCTGCTGCGGGGTCAGTTCCCACGAATTACTTTGGTCTCGTGGGAGATGTTGGCGCCACCCACGGGGCCGTTCGGGGGCTATTTAGGGTTTTCACCCTCTAACACCATATTTTCAAACCTAAATCTAGAAATATGAAAATAACCATCGTATTCTCAAACCGGGAGTCCCACGACTGCGGGGTCAGTTCCCATGAGTTACATTGGTCCCATGGGAGGTGTTGGCGCCACCCACGGGGCCGTTCGGGGGCTATTTTTGGTTTTCACCCTCTAACACCATATTTTCAAACCTAAGTCTAGAAATATGCAAATTACCATCGTATTCTCAAACCGGGAGTCCCACGACTGCGGGGTCAGTTCCCACGAGTTACATTGGTCCCATGGGAGGTGTTGGCGCCACCCACGGGGCCGTTCGGGGGCTATTTCGGGTTTTCACCCTCAAACGCCATGTTTTCAAGACTAAGTCTAGAAATATGCAAATTACCATCGTATTCTCAAACCATGAGTCCCGCGGCTGCGAGTTTAGTTCCTAGGAGTTACATTGGTCCCATGGGAGGTTTTGGCGCTACCCACGGGGTCGTTCGGGTCGAGTTTCGAGTTTTAAACCTCTAACGCCATGTTTTAAAGCCTAAGTCTAGAAATATGCAAATCACCATCGTATTCTCAAAACGTGAGTCCCGCGGCGGCGAGTTTATTTCCTACGAGTTACATTGGTCCCATGGGAGGTGTTGGCGCCAACTAAGGGGCAGTTCGGGGGCTATTTCGGGTTTTCACCCTCTAACGCCATGTTTTCAAGCCTAAGTCTAGAAATATGCAAATTACCATCGTATTCTCAAAACGTGAGCCCCGCGGCTGCGCGGTCAGTTCCCACGAGTTAATTGGTCCCATGGGAGGCGTTGGCGCCACCCACGGTGCCGTTCGGGGGCTATTTCGGGTTTTCACCCTCTAACGCCATGTTTTCAAAATATGCTAATTCCATCGAATTCTCAAATCGGGAGTCTCTTGGTTGCGGGGTCAGTTACCACAAGTTACATTGATCTCGTGGGGGGTGTTGGTGCCACCCAAAGGGCCGTACGGGGATTGTTTCGGGTTTTGACCCTCTAACACCATGTTTTCAAGCCTAAGTCTATAAATATGAAAATTACCATCGAATTATGAAACCGGGAGTCCCACGAATGCGGGGTCAGTTCCCACGAGTTACATTGGTCCCATGGGAGGTGTTGGCGCCAACCAAGGGGCAGTTCGGGGGATATTTCGGGTTTTCACCCTCTAACGCCATGTTTTCAAGCCTAAGTCTAGAAATATGCAAATTACCATCGTATTCTCAAACCCGGAGTCCCGCGGCTGCGGGTTTAGTTCCCACGAGTAACATTGGTCCAATGGGGGGTTTTGGCGCTACCCACGGGGCCGTCCGGGGTCTGTTTCGAGTTTTAAACCTCTAACACCATGTTTTCAAGCTTATATCTAGAAATATGCAAATTACCATCGTATTCTCAAAACGTGAGTCCCGCGGCTGCGGGGTCAGTTCCCACGAGTTACATTGGTCCCATGGGAGGCGTTGGCCCCACCCACGGTGCCGTTCGGGGGCTATTTCGGGTTTTCACCCTCTAACGCCATGTTTTCAAAATATGCTAATTCCATCGAATTATCAAACCGGGAGTCTCGTGGCTGCGGGGTCAGTTACCACAAGTTACATTGATCTCGTGGGGGGTGTTGGTGCCACCCAAAGGGCCGTCCGGGGATTATTTCGGGATTTGACCCCCTAACACCATGTTTTCAAGCCTAAGTCTATAAATATGCAAATTACCATCGTATTATCAAACCGGGAGTCCCACGACTGCGGGGTCAGTTCCCACGAGTTACATTGGTCCCATGGGAGGTGTTGGCGCCAACCAAGGGGCAGTTCGGGGGTATTTCGGGTTTTCAACCTGTAACGCCATGTTTTCAAGCCTAAGTCTAGAAATATGCAAATTACCATCATATTCTCAAACCCGGAGTCCCGTCGCTGCGGGTTTAGTTCCCACGAGTTACATTGGTCCCATGGGAGGTTTTGGCGCTACCCACGGGGCCGTCCGGGGTCTGTTTCGAGTTTTAAACCTCTAACACCATGTTTTCAAGCTTATATCTAGAAATATGCAAATTACCATCGTATTCTCAAACCCTGAGTCCCGCGGCTGCGGGGTCAGTTCCCACGAGTTACATTGGTCCCATGGGAGGCGTTGGCCCCACCCACGGTGCCGTTCAGTGGCTGTTTTGGGTTTTCACCCTCTAACGCCATGTTTTCAAAATATGCTAATTACCATCGAATTCTTAAACCGGGAGTCCCGTGGCTGCGGGGTCAGTTACCACAAGTTACATTGATCCCGTGGGAGGTGTTTGCTCCCCCCACGGGGCCGTTCGGGGGCTATTTCGGGTTTTCACCCTCAAACGCCATGTTTTCAAGCCTATGTCTAGAAATATGAAAATTACCATCGTATTCTCAAACCAGGAGTCCCGCGGCTGCGAGTTTAGTTCCTAGGAGTTACATTGGTCCCATGGGAGGTTTTGGCGCTACCCACGGGGTCGTTCGGTGGCTGTTTCGAGTTTTAAACCTCTAACGCCATGTTTTCAAGCCTAAGTCTAGAAATATGCAAATTACCATCGTATTCTCAAAACTTGAGTCCCGCGGCGCCGAGTTTATTTCCTATGAGTTACATTGGTCCCATGGGAGGTGTTGGCGCCAACTAAGGGGCAGTTCGGGGGCTATTTCGGGTTTTCACCCTCTAACGCCATGTTTTCAAGCCTAAGTCTAGAAATATGCAAATTACCATCGTATTCTCAAAACGTGAGCCCCGCGACTGCGGGGTCAGTTCCCACGAGTTAATTGGTCTCATGGGAGGCGTTGGCCCCACCCACGGTGCCGTTCGGGGGCTATTTCGGGTTTTCACCCTCTAACGCCATGTTTTCAAAATATGCTAATTCCATCGAATTCTCAAACCGGGAGTCTCGTGGCTGCGGGGTCAGTTACCACAAGTTACATTGATCTCGTGGGGGGTGTTGGTGCCACCCAAAGGGCCGTCCGGGGATTGTTTCGGGATTTGACCCTCTAACACCAGGTTTTCAAGCCTAAGTCTATAAATATGCAAATTACCATCGTATTATCAAACCGGAAGTCCCACGACTGCGGGGTCAGTTCCCACGAGTTACATTGGTCCCATGGGAGGTGTTGGCGCCAACCAAGGGGCAGTTCGGGGGCTATTTCGGGTTTTCACCCTCTAACGCCATGTTTTCAAGCCTAAGTCTAGAAATATGCAAATTACCATCGTATTCTCAAACCAGGAGTCCCGCCGCTGCGGGTTTAGTTCCCACGAGTTACATTGGTCCCATGGGAGGTTTTGGCGCTACCCACGGGGCCGTCCGGGGTCTGTTTCGAGTTTTAAACCTCTAACACCATGTTTTCAAGCTTATATCTAGAAATATGCAAATTACCATCGTATTCTCAAACCGTGAGTCCCGCGGCTGCGGGGTCAGTTCCCACGAGTTACATTGGTCCCATGGGAGGCGTTGGCACCACCCACGGTGCCGTTCAGTGGCTGTTTTGGGTTTTCACCCTCTAACGCCATGTTTTCAAAATATGCTAATTACCATCGAATTCTCAAACCGGGAGTCCCGTGGTTGCGGGGTCAGTTACCACAAGTTACATTGATCCCATGGGAGGTGTTGGCTCCCCCCACGGGGCCGTTCGAGGGCTGTTTCGGGTTTTCACCCTCTAACGCCACATTTTCTAGCCTAAGTCTAGACATATGCAAATTACCATCGTATTCTCAACTTGGAGTCCCGCTGCTGCGGGGTTAGTTCCCACGAATTCCTTTGGTCTCGTGGGAGGTGTTGGCGCCACCCACGGGGCCGTTCGGGGGCTATTTTGGGTTTTCACCCTCTAACACCATATTTTCAAACCTAAGTCTATAAATATGCAAATTACCATCGTATTCTCAAACTGGGAGTCCCACGACTGCGGGGTCAGTTCCCACGAGTTACATTGGTCCCATGGGAGGTGTTGGCGCCACCCACGGGGCCGTTCGGGGGCTATTTCGGGTTTTCACCCTCTAACGCCATGTTTTCAAGCCTATGTCTAGAAATATGCAAATTACCATCGTATTCTCAAACCAGGAGTCCCGCGGCTGCGAGTTTAGTTTCTAGGAGTTACGTTGGTCCCATGGGAGGTTTTGGCGTTACCCACGGGGTCGTTCGGGGGCTGTTTCGGGTTTTAAACCTCTAACACCATATTTTCAAGCTTAAATCTAGAAATATGCAAATTACCATCATATTCTCAAAACGTGAGCCCCGCGGCTGCGGGGCCAGTTCCCACGAGTTTCATTGGTCCCATGGGAGGTGTTGGCGCCAACCAAGGGGCAGTTCGGGGGCTATTTCAGGTTTTCACCCTCTAACGCCATGTTTTCAAGACTAAGTCTAGAAATATGCAAATTA
This sequence comes from Sambucus nigra, assembly GCA_949130495.1. Lineage (NCBI taxonomy): Eukaryota > Viridiplantae > Streptophyta > Magnoliopsida > Dipsacales > Adoxaceae > Sambucus > Sambucus nigra. The sequence continues at coordinate 728,818,460 of OX422209.1, read as the reverse complement.
CCATCGTATTCTCAAACCAGGAGTCCCCCGGCTGCGGGTTTATTTCCTACGAGTTACATTGGTCCCATGGGAGGTTTTGGCGCTACCCACGGGGTCGTCCGGGGGCTGTTTCGGGTTTTAAACCTCTAACACCATGTTTTCAATCCTAAGTCTATAAATATGAAAATTACCATCGTATTCTCAAACCGGGAGTCCCACGACTGCGGGGTCAGTTCCCACGAGTTACATTGGTCCCATGGGAGGTGTTGGTGCCAACCAAGGGGCAGTTCGGGGGCTATTTCGGGTTTTCACCCTCTAACGCCATATTTTCAAGCCTAAGTCTAGAAATATGCAAATTACCATCGTATTCTCAAACCAGGAGACCCGCGGTTGCGGGTTTAGTTCCCACGAGTTACATTGGTCCCATGGGAGGTTTTTGGCGCTACCCACGGGGCCGTCCGGGGTCTGTTTCGAGTTTTAAACCTCTAACACCATGTTTTCAAGATTATATCTAGAAATAAGCAAATTACCATCGTATTCTCAAAACGTGAGTCCCGCGGCTGCGGGGTTAGTTCCCACCAGTTACATTGGTCCCATGGGAGGCGTTGGTGCCACCCAGGGTGCCGTTCAGCGGCTGTTTTGGGTTTTCACCCTCTAACGCCATGTTTTCAAAATATGCTAATTACCATCGAATTCTCAAACTGGGAGTCCCGTGGCTGCGGGGTCAGTTACCACAAGTTACATTGATCCCGTGGGAGGTGTTGGCTCCCCCCAAGGGGCCGTTCGGGGGCTGTTAAGGGTTTTCACCCTCTAACGCCACGTTTTCTAGCCTAAGTCTAGACATATACAAATTACCATCGTATTCTCAAACTTGGAGTCCCGCTGCTACGGGGTCAGTTCCCACGAATTACTTTGGTCTCGTGGGAGGTGTTGGCGCTACCCACGGGGCCGTTCGGGGGCTATTTTGGGTTTTCACCCTCTAACACCATATTTTCAAACCTAAGTCTAGAAATATGCAAATTACCATCGTATTCTCAAACCGGGAGTCCCACGACAGCGGGGTCAGTTCCCACGAGTTACATTGGTCCCATGGGACGTGTTGGCGCCACCCACGGGGCCGTTCGGGGGCTATTTCGGGTTTTCACCCTCTAACGCCATGTTTTCAAGCCTAAGTCTAGAAATATGCAAATTACCATCGTATTCTCAAACCAGGAGTCCCGCGGTTGGGAGTTTAGTTCCTAGGAGTTACATTGGTCCCATGGGAGGTTTTGGCGCTACCCACGGGGTCGTTCGGGGGCTGTTTCGGGTTTTAAACCTCTAACCCAATATTTTCAAGCTTAAATCTAGAAATATGCAAATTACCATAGTATTCTGAAAACGTGAGCCCCGCGGCTACGGAGTCAGTTCCCATGAGTTACATTGGTCCCATGGGAGGCGTTGGCGCCACCCACGGTGCTGTTCGGGGGCTGTTTCGGGTTTAAACCTCTAACGCCATGTTTTCAAACTATGCTAATTACCATCGAATTCTCAAACCGGGAGTCCCGTGGTTGCGAGGTCAGTTACAACAAGTTACATTGATCTCGTGGGGGTGTTGGCGCCACCCAAGGGGCCGTCCGGGGATTGTTTTGGGTTTTCACCCTCTAACACCATGTTTTCAAGCCTAAGTCTAGAAATATGCAAATTACTATCGTATTCTCAAACCGGGAGTCCCACGACTTCGGGGTCAGTTCCCACGAGTTACATTGGTCTCGTGGGAGGTGTTGGGGCCACCCAAAGGGCCGTCTAGGGGCTATTTTGGTTTTCACCCTCTAACGCCATGTTTTCAAGCCTAAATCTAGAAATACGCAAATTACCATCGTATTCTCAAATTGGGAGTCTCGCGACTGCGGGGTCAGTTCCCACAAGTTACATTGGTCCCGTGGGAGGTGTTGGGGACCCCCACGGGGCCGTCCGAGGTCTGTTTTGGGTTTTCACCCTCTGACGCCATGTTTTGAAGCCTAAGTATAGAAATATGAAAATTACCGTCGTATTCTCAAACCAGCAGTCCCGCGGCTGTGGGTTCAGTTCCCACGAGTTACACTGGTCCCTTGGGAGGTGTTGGCGCCACCCACGGGGCCGTCCGGCTGCTGTTTTGAGTTTTCACACTCTAAAGCCATGCTATCAATCCTAAGTCTAGAAATATGCAAATTATCGTCGTATTCTTAAACCGGAAGTCCCGCGACTGCGAGGTCAGTTCCCACGAGTTACATTGGTCCCGTGGGAGTTGTAAGCACCACCCACGGGGCCACCTGGGGGATGTTTTGGGTTTTCACCCTCTAACGGCTTATTTTTAAGCGAAAGCCTAAAAATATGCAAATTACCATCGTATTCTCAAACTTGGAGTCCCACAGCTGCGGGGTCAGTTCCCACGAGTCACATTGGTCTCGTGGGAGGTCTTGGCACCACCTAGGGGGCCGTTCGGGGGATATTTCTGGTTTTCACCCTCTAACGCCATGTTTTCTAGCCTAAGTCTAGAAATATGCAAATTACCATCGTATTCTCAAACTGGGAGTCCCGGTGCTGCGAGGTCAGTTCCCACGAGTTACATTGGTCCCGTGGGAGGTGTTGACGCCACCCACGGGGCCGTTCGGGGGCTGTTTTCGGTTTTCAACCTCTAACGTCACCTTTTCTAGCCTAAGTCTAGAAATATGCAAATTACCATCGTATTCTCAAAATCAGAGTCCCGCTGCTATGGGGTCATTTCCCACGAATTACTTTGGTATCGTGGGAGGTGTTGGCGCCACCCACGGGGACGTTCGGGGGCTGTTTTGGGTTTTCACTCTCTAACGCCATGTTTTCAAGCCTAAGTCTACAAAAAGTCAAATTTCCATCGTATTCTCAAACCAGATGTCCCACGGCTGCGGGTTCAGTTCCTACGAGTTAATTGGTCTCATGGGAGGTTTTGGCGCTACCCACGGGGCCGTCCGTGGGCTGTTTCGTGTTTTAAACCTCTAACACCATGTTTCAAGCTTAAATCTAGATATATGAAAATTACCATCGTATTCTCAAAATGGGAGTCCCGCGGCTCCGGGGTCAGTTCTTACCAGTTACATTGGTCCCATGGGAGGCGTTGGCGCCACCCACGGTGCCGTTCGGGGGCTGTATCGAGTTTTCACCCTCTAACGCGATGTTTTCAAAATATGCTAATTACCATCGAATTCTCAAACCGGGAGTCCCGCAGCTGCGGAGTCAGTTACCACAAGTTACATTGATCTTGTGGGGGGTGTTGGCGCCACCCAAGGGGCCGCTCGGGGGATGTTTCGGGTTTCCACCCTCTAACACCATGTTTTCAAGCCTAAGTCTAGAAATATGCAAATTACCATCGTATTCTCAAACCAGGAGTCCCGTAGCCGCCGGGTCTATTTCCACGAGTTACATTGGTCTCGTGGGAGGTGTTGGCGCCAACAAAGGGGCCGTCCAGGGGCTGTTTTGGTTTTCCCCCTCTAACGCCATGTTTTCAAGCCTAATTCTAGAAATTTTCAAATTACCATCGTATTCTCAAATAGGGAGTCTCGTGGCTGTGGGGTCAGTTCCCACATGTTACATTGGTCCCATGGGAGGTGTTGGCGACCCCACGGGGCCGTCCGGGGGCTGTTTCGGGTTTTCACCCTTTAATGCCATGTTTTCAAGCCTAAGTCAAGAAATATTCAAATTACCGTCGTATTCTCAAACCGGCAGTCCTGCGGCTGTGGGTTCTGTTCCCACGAGTTACATTGGTCCCATGGGTGGTGTTGGCGCCACCCATGGGGCCGTGGGGGGGGGGGGGGGGCTGTTTCGTGTTTTCACCCTCTAACACCATGCTATCAATCCTCAGTCTAGAAATATGCAAATAACCATCGTATTCTCAAACGGGGTGTCCCGTAGCTGCGTGGTCAATTTCCACGAGTTACATTGGTCTCGTGGGAGGTGTTGGCACCACCCAAGGGGTCGTCCAGGGGCTGTTTTGGTTTTCACCCTCTAACGCCATGTTTTCAAACCTAAGTCTTGAAATATGCAAATTACCATCGTATTCTCAAATAGGGAGTCTCGCGGCTGCGGGGTCAGTTCCCATGAGTTACATTGGTCCCATGGGAGGTGTTGGCGCCACCCACGGGGCCGTTCGGGGGCTGTTTTAGGTTTTCGCCCTCTAACGCCATGTTTTCATGCCTAAATCTAAAATTATGCAAATTACCATCGTATTCTCAAACCGGGAGTCCCGCGACTGCGGGGTCAGTTCGCACGAGTTACATTGTTCTCGTGAGAGGTGTTGGCGACCCCCACGGGGCTGTCCGAGGGTTGTTTTGGGTTTTCACCCTCTAACGCCATGTTTTCAAGCCAAAGTATAGAAATATGAAAATTACCGTCGTATTCTCAAACCGGCAGTTCCGCGGCTATGGTTTCCGTTCCCACTAGTTACATTGGTCTCGTGGGTGGTGTTGGCGCCCCCCACGGGGCCGTTCGGGGGTTGTTTCAGGTTTTCACCCTCTAAAGCCATGCTATCAACCCTAAGTCTAGAAATATGCAAATTACCATCGTATTCTAAAATCAGGAGTCCCGCGGCTACGGGGTCAGTTCCCACGAGTTACATTGGTCCCGTGGGAGGTGTTGGCACCACCCACGGGGCCGTTCGGGGGGTGTTTTGAGTTTTCACCTTCTAACGCCATGTTTTCATGCCTAAATCTAGAAATATGCAAATTACCATTGTATTCTGAAACCGGGAGTCCTGCGGCTGTGGGGTCTGTTCCCAAGAGTTATATTGGTCCCGTGTGAGGTGTTGGCGACCCCCACGGGGTCGTCCGAGGGCTATTTTTGGTTTTCACCCTCTAACGCCACGTTTTCAAGCCTAAGTATAGAGATATGCAAATTACCTTCGCATTCTCAAACCGGCAGTCCCGCGGCTGTGGGTTCAGTTCCCACGAGTTACATTGGTCCCGTGGCAGGTATTGGTGCCACCCACGGGGCCGTCCGGGGGCTGTATCGGGTTTTCACCCTCTAAAGCCATGCTATCAAGCAAAAGTCTAGATATATCCAAATTTCCATCGTATTCTTAAAACGGGAGTCCCGCGGCTGCGGGGTCAGTTCCCACGAGTTACATTGGTCCCGTGGGAGGGGTTGGCACCACCCACGTGGCCGTCCGGGGGCTATTTTGGGTTTTCACCCTCTAACGCCATGTTTTCAAGCCGAAGTCTAAAAATATGCAAATTACCTTCGTATTCTCAAACTAGGAGTACCACAGCTACGGGGTCAGTTCCCACGAGTTACATTGGTCTCGTGGGAGGTGTTGGCGCCACCCACGGGGCCGTTCAGGGCTGTTTCGGGTTTTCACGCTCTAATGCCATGTGTTTAACCCTAAGTTTATAAATATGCAAATTACCATCGTATTCTCAAACCGGGAGTCCCGCGACTGTGAGGTCAGTTCCCACGAGTTACATTGGTCCCGTGGGAGGTGTTGGCGCCACCCACGAGGCCGTTCGGGGGATGTTTCGGGTTTTTACCCTCTAACGCCATGTTTTCAAGCCTAAGTCTAGAAATATCCAATTTACCATCGTATTCTCAAATAGGGAGTCTCGCAGCTGCGGGATTAGTTCTCCACGAGTTACATTGGACCCATGGGAGGTGTTGGCGCCATCCACGGGGCCGTCATGGGGCTGTTTCGGGTTTTCTCCCTCTAACACCATGTTTTCAAGCCTAAGTCTAGAAATATGCAAATTACCATCGTATTCTCAAACCGAGAGTCCCGCGGCTGCGGGGTCCGTTCCCATGAGTTACATTGGTCCCGTGGGAGGTGTTGGCACCACCCACGGGGCCGTTCGGGGCCTGTTTTGGGTTTTCACCCTCTAACGCCATGTTTTCATGCCTAAATCTAGGAATATGCAAATTGTCATCATATTCTCAAACCGGGAGTCCTGCGACTGCGGGGTCAATTCCCACGAGTTACATTGCTCCCGGGGGACGTATTAGCGACCCCCACGGTGCCGTCCGAGGACTGATTCGGGTTTTAACCCTCTAACGCCATATTTTCAAGCCTAAGTATAGAAATATGAAAATTATCGTCGTATTCTCAAACCGAAAGTGCCGCGGCTGTGGGTTCAGTTCCCACGAGTTATATTTGTCCCATGGGAGGTGATGGCGCCACCCACGGGGCCGTTCGGGGGCTATTTCGGGTTTTCACCCTCTAAAGCCATGCTATGAAGCCTAAGTCTAGAAATATGCAAATTACTGTCGTATTCTTAAATCAGAAGTCCCGTGGCTGTGAGGTCAGTTCCCACGAGTTACATTAGTCCCATGGGAGCTGTTAGCACCACCCACGAGGCCGTCCGTGGGCTATTTTGGATTTTCACCCTCTAACGCCATGTTTTTAAGTCAAAGTCTAATAATATGAAAATTAAAGTCGTATTCTTAAACTGGGAGTCCCGCAGCTGCGGGGTCTGTTCCCACGAGTTACATTAGTCTCGTGGGAGTTGTTGGCGCCACCCACGGGGCTGTTCGGGGGCTGTTTCGAGTTTTCACCCTCTAACGCCATGTTTTCTAGCCTAAGTCTAGAAATATGCAAATTACCGTCATATTCTCAAACTGGGAGTCCCGCTGCTGCGGGGTCAGTTCCCATGAGTTACATTGGTCCCGTGGGAGGTTTTGGCACCACCCACGTGGCCGTTCGGGGGCTGGTTTGGGTTTTCACCCACTAACGCCATGTTTTCATGCCTAAATCTAGGAATACGCAAATTACCATCATATTCTCAAATCGGGAGTCCCGCGACTGTAGGGTCAATTCCCACGAGTTACATTGGTCCCGTGGGAGGTGTTGGCGACCCCCACGGTGCCGTTCGAGGTCAGTTTCGGGTTTTCACCCTCTAACGCCATGCTATCAATCCTAAGTCTTGAAATATGAAAAATACCGTCGTATTATTAAACCGAAAGTCTCGCGACTGCGAGGTCAGTTACCACGAGTTACATTGGTCCCGTGGGAGTTGTTAGTACCACCCACGGGGCCGTCCGGGGGCTATTTATTATTTTTACCCTCTAACGCCATGTTTTTAAGACAAAGTCTAAAAATATGTAAATTACCATTGTATTCTCAAACTAGGAGTCCCGCAACAGCGGGGTCAGTTCCCACGAGTTACATTGGTCTCGTGGGAGGTGTTGGCACCACCTACGGTGCTGTTCGGGGGCTGTTTCGAGTTTTCACCCTCTAACGGCATGTTTTGTAGTCTAAGTCTTGAAATATGCAAATTATCGTCGTATTCTCAAACTAGGAGTCCCGCTGCTGCGGGGTCAGTTCCCACGAGTTACATTCGTCCTATGGGAGGTGTTGGCACCACCCACGGGGCCGTCCGGGGGCTGTTTCGGGTTTTCAACCTCTAACACCATGTTTCCAAGCTTGAGTCTAGAAATATTCAAATTACCATCATATTCTCGAAATGGGAGTCCCGCGGCTGCGGGGTCAGTTCCCAAGAGTTACATTCGTCCCATGGGAGGTGTTGTCGCCACCCACGGTGCCATTCGGGGGCTATTTCGGGTTTTCTCCCTCTAACGCCATGTTTTCAAGCGTAAGTATAGAAATATGCAAATTATGATCGTATACACAAACCGATAGTCCCGGGGATGTGGGTTCAGTTCCCACGAGTTACATTGGTCTCGTGGGAGGAGTTGGCGCCACCCAAAGGGCCGTCCTGGGGTTGTTTCAAGTTTTCACCCTCTAACGCCATGTTTTCCAGCCTAAGTCTAGAAATATGCAAATTACTGTCGTATTCTCAAACAAGGAGTCTCGCTGCTGCGAGGTTAGTTCCCATGAGTTACTTTGGTCTCCTGGGAGTTATTGGCGCCACCCACGGGGCCGTTCGGGGGCTGTTTTGGGTTTTCACCCTTTAATACCATGTTTTCAAGCCTAAGTCTAGAAATAAGCAAATTACCATCGTATTCTCAAGACGGGAGTCCCGCGATTGTGGGGTCAGTTCCCACGAGTTACTTTGGTCCCGTGGGAGGTGTTGGCGCCACCGACGGGGCCATTCGGGGGCTGTTTCGAGTTTTCACCCTCTAACGCCATGTTTTCAAGCCTAAGTCTATAAATATGCAAATTACCATTGTATTCTCGAACCAGGAGTCCCGCGGCTGCGAGTTCAGTTCCCACGAGTTTCATTGGTCTCGTGGGAGGTGTTGGCACCACCTACGGTTCCGTTCGGGGGATGTTTCGGGTTTTCACCCTCTAACGCCATGTTTTCTAGCCTAAGTCTAGAAATATGCAAATTACCGTCATATTCTCAAACTGGGAGTCCCGCTGCTGTGGGGTCAGTTCCCACGAGTTACATTGGTCCTGTGGGAGTTGTTGGCACCACCAACGAGGCCGTGCGGGGGCTGTTTTGGGTTTTTGCCCTCTAACGCCATGTTTTTCAGCCAAAGTCTAAAAATATGCAAATTTCCATCGTATTATCAAACTGGGAGTCTCGCAGCTGCGAGGTCAGTTCCCACGAGTTACATTGGTCTCGTGGGAGGTGTTGGCGCCACCCACGGGGCCGTTCGGGGGCTATTTCGGGTTTTCACCCTCTAACGCCATGTTTTCAAGCCTACTTCTATAAATATGCAAATTACCATCATATTCTCAAACGAGGACTCCCACGAATGTGGGTTCAGTTCCCACGAGTTACATTGGTCCCGTGGGAGGTTTGGCGCCACCCGCGGGGCCGTCGGGGGGCTGTTTCGGGTTTTCAACCTCTAACACCATGTTTTCAAGCTTAAGTCTAGAAATATGCAAATTACCATCGTATTCTCAAAAACGGGAGTCCCGCGGCTGCGAAGTCAGTTCCCACAAGTTACATTGGTCCTGTGGGAGTTGTTGGCACCAACCACGGTGCCATTTAGGGGTTGTTTTGGGTTTTCACCCTCTAACGCCATGTTTATAAGCCAAAGTCTAAAAATTTGCAAATTACCGTCGTATTTTCAAACTAGAAGTCCCGTAGCTGTGGGGTCAGATCCCACCAGTTACATTGGTCTCGTGGGAGGTGTTGGCGCCACCCTCGTGGTCGTTCAGGGGCTGTTTTGGGTTTTCACCCTCTAACACCATGTTTTCTAGACTAAGTCTGGAAAGATGCAAATTACCGTCGTATTCTGAAACTAGGAGTCCCGCTGTTGCGAGGTCAGTTCCCACAAGTTACTTTGGTCTCGTGGGTGGTGTTGGCGCCATCCACGGGATCGTTCGGGGGCTGTTTTGGGTTTTCACCCTCTAACACCACGTTTTCAAGCCTAAGTCTAGAAATATACAAATTACCATCGTATTCTCAAACCGAGAGTCCCGCGACTATGGGGTCAGTTCCCACGAGTTACATTGGTCCCGTGGGAGGTGTTGGCGCCACCCACGGGGCCGTTCGGGGGCTGTTTCGGGTTCTCAGCCTCTAACGCTATGTTTTCAAGGCTAAGTATGGAAATATGCAAATTACCATCGAATTCACAAACCAGGATTCCGCGGCTGCAGGTTCAGTTCCCACGAGTTACTTGGGTCCCATGGGAGGTTTTAGCGCCACCCACGGGGCCGTCCGGGGGCTATTTCGGGTTTTCAACCTCTAACACCATGTTTTCAGGCATAAGTCTAGAAATATGCAAATTAACATCGTATTCTCAAAATGAGAGTTCCGCGGCTGCGGGGTCATTTCCCACGAGTTACATTGGTCCCATGGGAGGTGTTAGCGCCACCCACGGGGTCGTTCGGGGGATGTTTCGCGTCTTCACCCTCTAACGCCATGCTTTCAAGCCTAAGTATAGAAATATGCAAATTACCATCATATTCTCAAACCGACAGTCCCGCGGCTGTGGGTTCAGTTCCCACGAGTTACATTGGTCCCGTGGGAGGTGTTGGCGCCACCCACGGAGCCGTCCGGGGGCTTTTTTGGGATTTCACCCTCTAAGGCCATGCTAACAAGCCTAAGTCAAGAAAATATGCAAATCACCATCGTATTCTAAAATTGGGAGTCCCGCGGCTACGGGGTCAGTTCCAACGAGTTTCATTGGTCCCGTGGGAGGTGTTAGCACCACCCACGGGGTCGTCTGGGGGTTGTTTTGGGTTTTCACCCTCTAACGCCATGTTTTTAAACGAAGTCCCAAAATATGAAAATTACCGTCGTATTTTCAAACTAGGAGTCCAGCAGCAGCAGGGTTAGTTCCCACGAGTTACATTGGCCCCATGGGAGGTTTTGGCGCCACCCACGGGGCCGTCCGGGGGCTGTTTCGAGTTTTCAACCTCTAACGCCATGTTTTCAAGCCAATGTCTAGAAATAAGCAAATTACCGTCGTATTCTCAAATCAGGAGTCCCGCGGCTGCGGGGTCAGTTCCAACGAGTTACATTGGTCTCGTGGGAGTTGTTGGCGCCCGCCAAGGGGCCGTCCGAGGGCTGTTCGGGGGCTGTTTTGGGTTTTCACAACCTAACGCCATGTTTTTAAGATTAAGTCAAGAAATATGTAAATTACCATCGTATTCTCAAACCGAGAGTCCCGCGACTGTGGGGTCAGTTCCCACGAGTTACATTGGTCCCGTGGGAGGTGTTGGCGCCACCCACGGGGCCATTCGGGGGCTGTTTCGAGTTTTCACCCTCTAACACCTTATTTTCAAGCCTAAATCTAGAAATATGCAAATTACCATCGTATTCTCGAACCAGGAGTCCCACGACTACGAGTTCAGTTCAGACGAGTTATATTGGTCATATGGGAGGTGTTGGCGCCACCCACGGGGCCGTCCGGGGCCTGTTTCCGATTTTCGACCTCTAACGCCATGTTTTCAAGCTTAAGTCTAGAAATATGCAAATTACCATCGTATTCTTAAAACAGGAGTCCCGCGGCTGAGGGGTCAGTTCCCACAAGTTACATTAGTCTCGTGGGAGGTGTTGGCACCACCTACGGTGCCGTTCGGGGGCTGTTTTGGGTTTTCACCCTCTAACGCCATGTTTTCTAGCCTAAGTATAGAAATTTGCAAATTACCGTCGTATTCTCAAACTGGGAGTCCCACTACTGCGGGGTCAGTTACCACGAGTTACATTGGTCTCGTGGGAGGTGTTGGCGCCACCCACGGGGCTGTTTTGGGTTTTCACCCTCTTACACCATGTTTTCAAGCCTAAGTCTAGAAATATGCAAATTACAATCGTATTCTCAAACTGGCAGTCCCACGGCTGTGGGTTCAGTTCCCACGAGTTACATTGGTCCCGTGGGAGTTGTTAGCACCACCCACGGGGCCGCCCGGGGGCTGTTTTGGGCTTTCACCCTCTAACGCCATGTTTTTAAGACAAAGTCTAAAAATATGCAAATTACGATTGTATTCTCAAACTGGGAGTCCCACAGCTGCGGGGTCAGCTCCCACGAGTTACATTGGTCTCGTGGGAGGTGTTGGCCCCACCTACGGGGCCGTTCGGGGGATATTTTGGGTTTTCACCCTCTAACGCCATATTTTCTAGTCTAAGTCTAGAAATATGCAAATTACCATCGTATTCTAAAACTGGGAGTCCCGCTGCTGCGGGGTCAGTTCCCACGAGTTACATTGGTCCCATGGGAGGTGTTGGTGCCACCCACGGTGCCATTCGGGGGCTGTTTCGGGTTTTCTCCATCTAACGCTATGTTTTCAAGCGTAAGTATTGAAATATGGAAATTATCATCGTATTCTCAAACCGACAATCCCGCGGCTGTGGGTTCAGTTCCCACGAGTTGCATTGGTCCTGTGGGAGGTGTTGGCGCCACCCACGGGGCCGTCCAGGGGCTGTTTCGGGTTTTCGCCCTCTAACACCTTGTTATTAAGCCGAAGTCTTAAAATATGAAAAATTTCTGTCATATTCTCAAACTGGGAGTCCCGCAGCTGCGAGGTCAGTTCCCACGAGTTACATTAGTCTCGTGGGAGGTGTTGGCGCCGCCCACGGGGCCGTTCGGGGGCTGTTTCGGGTTTTCACCCTCTAATGCCATGTTTACTAGCCTAAGTCTAGAAATATGAAAATTACCGTCATATTCTTAAACTGGAAGTCCTGCGGCTGCGAGCTCATTTCCCACGAGTTGCATTGGTCTTGTGGGAGTTGTTGGCACCACCAACGAGGCCGTTCGGGGGTTATTTTGGGTTTTCGCCCTCTAACGCCATGTTTTTAAGCCAAAGTCTAAAAAACTGCAAATTTTCATCATATTATCAAACTGGGAGTCCCGCAGCTGTGAGGTCAGTTCCCACGAGTTACATTGGTCTTATGGGAGGTGTTGGCGCCACCCACGGGGTTGTTCGGGGGCTATTTCGAGTTTTCAGCCTCTAACGCCATGTTTTCAAGCCTAAGTCTAGAAATATGCAAATTACCATCGTATTCTCAAACTGGGAGTCCCGCTGCTGCGGGGTTAGTTCCCACAAGTTACTTTGGTCTCCTCGGAGTTGTTAGCGCCACCCACGGGGCCGTTCGGGGGCTGGTTTGGATTTTCACCCTTTAACATCATGTTTTCAAGCCTAAGTCTAAAAATATGCAAATTACCATCGTATTCTCAAACCGAGAGTCCCGCGACTGTGGGGTCAGTTCCCACGAGTTACATTGGTCCCGTGGGAGGTGTTGGCGCCACCCTCGGGGCCATTCGGGGGCTGTTTCGAGTTTTCACCCTCTAACGCCATGTTTTCAAACCTATGTCTAGAAATATGAAAATTACCATCGTATTCTCGAACCAGGAGTCCCGTGGCTGCGAGTTCAGTTCCCACGAGTTACATTGGTCCTATGGGAGGTGTTGGCGCCACCCACGGGGCCGTCCGGGGGCTGTTTCCGATTTTTGACCTCTAACGCCATGTTTTCAAGCTTAAGTCTAGAAATAAGAAAATTACAATCGTATTATCAAAAAAGGAGGCCCGCGGCTGCGGGGTTAGTTCCCACGAGTTACATTGGTCCCATGGGAGGTGTTGGCGCCACCCAAAGTGCCGTTCGGGGGCTGTTTTGGGTTTTCACCCTCTAACGCCATGTTTTCAAGACTAAGTCTAAAAATATGCAAATTACCGTCGTATTCTCAAACCGACAGTCCAACGGCTGTGGCTTCAGTTCCCACGAGTTACATTGGTCCCGTGGGAGGTGTTAGCGTCACCCATGGGCGGTTCGGGGGAGGTTTCGGGTTTTCACCCTCTAACGCCATGTTTTGAAGTCTAAGTCTGGAAATATGCAAATTACCATCGTATTCTCAAACCAGGATTCGCACGGCTGCGGGTTCTGTTCCCAAGAATTACATTGGTCCCATGGGAGGTTTTCGCGCCACCCACGGGGCCGTTCGGGGGCTGTTTCGGGTTTCTAACCTCTAACGCCATATTTTCAAAATATGCTAATTACCATCGTATTCTCAAATCGGGAGTCCCGCGACTGCGGGATCAGTTCCCACGAGTTACATTGATCTCGTGGGAGGTGTTGGCGCCATCCAAGGGGCCATCCGGGGGATGTTTTGGGTTTTCACGCTCTAACACCATATTTTCAAGCCTATGTCTAGAAATATGAAAATTACCATCGTATTCTCAAACCGAGAGTCCCACGGCTGCGGGGTCAGTTTCCACGAGTTACATTTGTCCCGTGGGAGGTGTTGCCGCTACCCGTAGGACCGTTCGGGAGCTATTTCGGGTTTTCAACCTCTAACAACATGTTTTCAAGACGAAGTCTTGCAATATGCAAATTACAATTGTATTCTCAAATCGGGAGTCCCACGACTGAGAGGTGAGTTCCCACGAGATACATTGGTCCCGTGGGAACGGGGCCATTCGGGGGATGTTTCGAGTTTTTAACCTGTAACACGCCATGTTTTCAAGCCTAAGTCTAGAAATATACAAATTCCCATCGTATTCTCATAACCAGGAGTCCCGCGGCTACGGCGTAAGTTCCCACGAGTTACATTGGTCCCGTGGGAGGTGTTGGCTCCACCCACGGGGCCGTCCAGGGGCTGTTTTGGGTTTTCACCCTCTAACGCCATGTTTTCAAGCCTAAGTCTAGAAATATGTAAATTATCATCGTATTCTCAAATAGGGAGTCCCGCGGCTGTGGGGTAAATTCCCACGAGTTACATTGGTCCAATGGGAGGTGTTGGCACCACCCACGGGGCCGTCCGGGGGCTATTTCGGGCTTTCACCCTCTAACGCCATGTTTTCAAGCCTAAGTCTAGAAATATAAACATTACCATTGTATTTTCGTACCGGGAGTCCCGCGGTGGCGGGTTCAGTTCCCACGAGTTACATTGGTCCCGTGGGAGGTGTTGGCACCACCTATGGGGCCGTTCGGGGGCTGTTTTGGGTTTTCGCCCTCTAACGTAATGTTTTAATGCCTAAATCTAGAAAAATGCAAATTACCTTCATATTCGCAAACCGGGAGTCTCAGGACTGCGGGGTTTGTTCCCACGAGTTACATTGGTCCCGTGGGAGGTGTTGGCGACCCCCACGGGGCTGTCCGAGAGCTGTTTTGGGTTTTCACCCTCTAACGCCATGTTTTCAAGCCTAAGTATAGAAATATGCAAATTACCGTCATATTCTCAAACCGGCCATCCCGCGGCTGTGGGTTCAGTTCCCATGATTTACATTGGTCCCGTGGGAGGTGTTGGCGGCACCCACGGGGCCCTCCGTGTGCTGTTCTGGGTTTTCACACTCTAAAAACATGCTATCAAGCCTAAGTCTTGAAATATGCAAATTACCATCGTATTATTAAACCGGATGTCCCACGGCTGCGAGGTTAGTTCCCACGAGTTACATTGGTCCCGTGGGAGTTGTTGGCACCACCCACGGGGCCGTCTGGGGCTGTTTTGGGTTTTCACCCTCTGAAGCCATTTTTTTAAGCCGAAGTCTAAAAATATGCAAATTACCGTCGTATTCTCAAACTAGAAGTCCCGTAGCAGCGGGGTCAGTTACCACAAGTTATATTGGTCTCGTGGGAGGTGTTGGCGCCACCCTCGGGACCGTTTGGGGGCTGTTTCGGGTTTTCACCCACTAACGCCATGTTTTTTACCCTAAGTCTAGAAATATGCAAATTATCGTCGTATTCTGAAACTGGGAGTCCCCCTGCTGCGAGGTCAGTTCCCACAAGTTACTTTGGTCTCGTGGGTGGTGTTGGCGCCATCCACGGGGTCGTTCGGGGGATGTTTTCGATTTTCACCCTTTAACACCATGTTTTCAAGCCTAAGTCCAGAAATATTAAAATTACCATCGTATTCTCAAATCGAGAGTCCCGCGACTGTGGGGTCAGTTCCCACGAGTTACATTGGTCCCGTGGGAGGTGTTGGCACCACCCACGGGGCCGTTCGGGGGCTGTTTCGGGTTCTTAGCCTCTAACGCCATGTTTTCAAGCCTAAGTCTAGAAATATGCAAATTACCATCGAATTCTTAAAATAGGATTTCGCGGCTGCAGGTCAGTTCCCACGAGTTACTTTGGTCCCATGGGAGGATTTAGCGCCACCCACGGGGACGTTCGGGGGCTATTTGGGGTTTTCACCCTCTAACGCCATGTTTTAAATCCTAAGTCTAGAAATTTGGGAATTACCATCGTATTCTCAAATCGGGAGTGCCGCGGCTGCGGGGTCAGTTCCCACGAGTAACATTGGTCTCGTGGGAGGTGTTGGCGACCCCCACGGGGCCTTCAAAGGGTTGTTTTGTCTTTTCACCCTCTAACACCATGTTTTCAAGCCTAAGTCTACAAATATGCAAATTAGCATCGTATTCTCAAACCGGGTGCTCCGCGACTGTGGGGTCAGTTCCCACGAGTTGCATTGGTCCCATGGGAGGTGTTGGCGCCACCCACGGGGCCATCCGGAGACTGTTTCGAGTCTTCCCCTCTAACGCCATATTTTCAAGACTAAGTCTAAAAATATACAAATTACCATCGTATTCTGAAACTGGGAGTCCCGCGGCTACGGGGTCAGTTCCCATGAGTTACATTGGTCCCGTGGGAGGTGTTGGCGCCACCCACGGGGCCGTCCTAGGGCTATTTCGGGTTTTCAACCTCTAACGCCATGTTTTCAAGCCTAAGTCTATAAATATGTAAATTACCATCGTATCCCACGAGTTACATTGGTCCCATGGGAGTGTTAGCGCCACCCACGGGGCCGTCCGGGGGCTGTTTCTAGTTTGCACTCTCTAACGCCGTGTTTCCAAGCCTAAGTCCAGAAATATGCAAATTACAATCGTATTCTCAAATCGGAAGTCCCGCGGCTGCGGGGTTAGTTCCCACGAGTTACTTTTGTATCCTCGGAGTTGTTGGCGCCACCCACGGGGCCGTCCGGGGGCTGTTTCGGGTTTTCACCCTTTAACGCAGTGTTTTCAAGCCTAAGTATAGAAATGTGCAAATTACCATCGTATTCTCTAATCGGGAGTCCCGCGGCTGCGGGGTCAGTCCCCACGAGTTACATTGGTCCCGTGGGAGGTGTTGGCGCCAGCCACGAGGCAGTTTAGTGGCTATTTCAGGTTTTCACACTCTAACGCCATGTTATCAAGCCTAAATATAGAAATATGCAAATTATCATCCTATTCTCAACCCGAAAGTCCAGCGGCTGCGGGGTAAGTTCCCACGAGTTACATTGGTCCGTGGGAGGTGTCGGCGCCACCCACGGGGCCGTTCGGGGGCAATTTCGGGTTTTCACCCTCTAAAGCCATGTTTTAAATCCTAAGTCTAGAAATATGCAAATTACCATCGTATTCTTGAATCGGGAGTCCCGCGGTTGCGGGGTCACTTCCCACGAGTTACATTGGTCACATGGGAGGTGTTGGCGACCCCCACGGGGCCGTTCGAGGGCTGTTTTGGGTTTTCACCCTCTAACACCATGTTTTCAAGCCTAAGTCTAGAAATATGCAAATTACCATCGTATTCTCAAATCATGAGTCCCGCGGCTTCGGGTTCAGTTCCCACAAGTTAAATTGGTCCCGTGGGTGGTGTTGGCGCCACCCACGGGGCCGTTCGGGGGCTGTTTTGGGTTTTCACCCTCTAACGCCATGTTTTCAATCCTAAGTCTAGAAATATGCGAATTACCATCATATTCTCAAACAAGGAGTCACTCGGTTGCGGGGTCAGTTCCCACGAGTTACATTGGTCTCGTGGGAGGTGTTGGCGCCACCCAAGGGGCCGTCCGGGGGATGTTTCGGGTTTTCACCCTCTAACACCATGTTTTCAAGCCTAAGTATAGTAATATGCAAATTACCATCGTTTTTTGAAATTGGCAGTCCCGCGGCTGCGGGGTCAGTTCCCACGAGTTACATTGGTCCCGCGGGAGGTGTTGGCGCCACCCACGGGGCCGTTCGGGGGCTATTTCGGGTTTTTACCCTCTAACGACATGTTTTCTAGCCTCTGTCTAGAAATATGCAAATTATCGTCCTATTCTCAAATATGGAGTCCCGCGGCAGCTGCGTTAGTTCCCACGAGATACATTGGTCACATGGGAGCTGTTAGCGCCGCCCACTGGGCCATTCGGGGGCTGTTTTGTGTTTTCACCCTCTAACGCCATGTTTTCTGAATATGCAAATTAGCTTCATATTCTCAAACCAGAAGTCTCGCTGCTGCGAGGTCATTTCCCAAAAGTTACATCGGTCTCGTGGGTGGTGTTGGCGCCACCCAAAGGGCCGTCCGGGGGTTGTTTCGGGTTTTCACCCTCTAACACCATGTTTTCAAGCCTAAGTTTAGAAATATACAACTTACCATCGTATTCTCAAACCGGGAGTCCCGCGGCTATGGGGTCAGTTCCCACGAGTTACATTGGTCCCGTGGGAGGTGTTGGCGCCACCCACAAGACCGTTCGGGGGCTGTTTCGAGTTTTCACCCTCTAATGTCATGTTTTCAAGCCGAAGTATCGCAATATGAAAACTATAGTCATGGGAGGTCAGTTCCCACGAGTTCCATTGATCCCGTGGGAGGTCTGGGCGCCACCCATGGGGCCGTTCGGGGGTTGTTTCGAGTTTTCACCCTCTAACGTCGTGTTTTTAAGCCTAAGTCCAGAAATATGCAAATTACCATTGTATTCTCAAATCGGGAGTCCCGCGGCTGCGGGGTCAGTCCCCACGAGTTACATTGGTCCCGTGGGAGGTGTTGGCACCACCCACGGGGCCGTTCGGTGGCTGTTTTGAGTTTTCACCTTCTAACGCCATATTTGCAAGCCAAAATCTAGAAATATGCAAATTACCATCGTAATCTCAAACCGAAAGTCCCGCGGCTACGGGGTCAGTTCCCACGAGTAACATTGGTCTCGTGGGAGTTGTTGGCGACCCCCACGGGGCCGTCTGAGGGCTGTTTTGGCTTTTCACCCTCTAACACCATGTTTTCAAGCCTAAGTCTATAAATATGTAAATTACCGTCGTATTCTCAAATCGGGAGTCCCGCGGCTATGGGGTCAGTTCCCATGAGTTACATTAGTCCCGTGGGAGGTGTTGGCGCCACCCACGGGGCCGTCCTGGGGCTATTTCGGGTACTCACCCTCTAACGCCATGTTTTCAAGCCTAAGTCTAGAAATATGCAAATTAGCATCTTATTCTCAAATAGGGAGTCCCGCGGCTGCGGGGTCAGTTCCCAGGAGTTAAATTGGTCCCACGGGAGGTGTTGGCCCCACCCACGGGGCCGTCCGGGGGCTGTTTCGGGTTTTCACCCTCTAACGCCGTGTTTTCAAGGCAAAGTTCAAAAATATGAAAATTACCATCGTATTCTCAAATCCCGAGTCCCGCGGCTGTGGGGTCAGTCCCCATGAGTTACATTGGTCCCGTGGGAGGTGTTTTCGCCACCCACGGGGACGTCCTAGGGCTATTTCGGGTTTTCACCCTTAACGCCATGTTTTCAAGCCTAAGTTTAGATATATGCATATTACCATTGTATTCTCAAATAGGGAGTCCCGCGGCTACGAGGTCAGTTCCTACGAGTTACATTGGTCCCATGGGAGGGGTTGGCGTCGCCCACGGGGCCGTCCGGGGGCTGTTTCGGGTTTTCGCCCTCTAACGCCGTGTTTTCAATCGTAAGTATAGAAATATGCAAATTACCATCGTATTCTTAAATCGGGAGTCCCGCGGCTGCGTGGTCAGTCCCCACGAGTTACATTGGTCTCGTGGGAGGTGTTGGCGCCACCCAAGGGGCCGTTCGGGGGATGTTTTGGTTTTTCACCCTCTAACACCATGTTTTCAAGCCTAAGTCGAGTAATATGCAAATTACCATCATTTTCTGAATTTGGGAGTCCCTCGGCTGCGGGGTCAGTTCCCACGAGTTATATTGGTCCCGCGGTTGGTGTTGGCGCTACCCACGGGGCCGTTCGGGGGCTATTTTGAGTTTTTATCCTCTAACGACATGTTTTTCATACCTATGTCTAGAATATAAAAATTACCATCATATTCTCAAATCGGGAGTCCAATGACTGCTGGGTCAGTTCCCATGAGTTACATTGGTCACATGGGAGCTGTTAGCGTCGCCCACGGGGCCGTTCGGGAGCTGTTTTGCTTTCTCACCCTCTAACGCCATGTTTTCAGAATATGGAAATTAGAATCATATTCTCAAACCAGGACTCTCGCTGCTGCGAGGTCATTTCCCAAAAGTTACATTGGTCTCGTGGGAGGTGTTGGCGCCACCCAAAGGGGCGTCCGGGGGATGTTTCGGGTTTTCACCCTCTAACACCATGTTTTCAAGCCTAAGTTTAGAAATATACAACTTACCATCGTATTCTCAAACCGGGAGTCCAGCGGCTCTGGGTTCAGTTCCCACGAGTTAGATTTGTCCCGTGGGAGGTGTTGGCGCCACCCACAGGACCGTTCGGGGGCTCTTTCGAGTTTTCACCCTCTAACGTCATGTTTTCAAGCCGAAGTATCGCAATATGAAAACTATAGTCGTATTCTCAAACCGGGAGTCCCGCGGTTGAGCGGTCAGTTCCCACGAGTTACATTGGTCCCGTGGGAGGTGTTGGCACCACCCACGGGGCCGTTCGGGGGGTGTTTTGAGTTTTCACCCTCTAACGCCATATTTTCAAGCCAAAATCTATATATATACAAATTACCATCGTAATCTCAAACCGAAAGTCCCGCTGCTACGGGGTCAGTTCCTACGAGTAATATTGGTCTCGTGGGAGGTGTTGGCGACCCCCACGGGGCCGTTCGAGGGCTGTTTTAGCTTTTCATCCTCTAACACCATGTTTTCATGCCTAAGTCTATAAATATGCAAATTACCGTCGTATTCTCAAACCGGGAGTCCCGCGGCTACGGAGTCAGTTCCCACGTGTTGCATTGGTCCCGTGGGAGGTGTTGGCGCCACCCACGGGGCTATCCGGGGGCTATTTCGGGTTTTCACCCTCTAACTCCATGTTTTCAAGCCTAAGTCTAGAAATATGCAAATTACCATCTTATTCTCAAATAGGGAGTCCCGCGGCTGCGGGGTCAGTTCCCACGAGTTACATTGGTCCCATGGGAGGTGTTGGCGCAACCCACGGGGGCGTCCGGGGGCTGTTTTGGGTTTTCACCCTCTAACGCCGTGTTTTCAAGCCTAAGTCTAGAAATATGGAAATTACCATCGTATTCTCAAATCGGGAGTCCCGCGGCTGTGGGGTCAGTCCCCACGAGTTACATTTGTCCCGTGGCAGGTGTTGGCGCCACCCACGTGGCCGTCCTAGTGCAATTTCGAGTTTTCACCCTCTAACGCTGTGTTCTCAAGCCTAAGTCAAGAAATATGCGAATTAATTTTGTATTTTCAAATCAGGAGTCCCGCGGCTGCGGGGTCAGTCCCCACGAGTTACATTGGTCTCATGGGAGGTGTTGGCATCGCCCACGGGGCCGTCCGGGGGCTGTTTCGGGTTTTCGCCCTTTAACGCCATGTTTTTAAGCCTAAGTATAGAAATATGCAAATTACCGTCATATTCTCAAACTGGGATTCCCGTGGCTACGGGGTCAGTTCCCACGAGTGATATTAGTCCCGTGGGAGGTGTTAGCGCCACCCACGGGGCCGTCCAGGGGCTATTTCGGGTTTTCACCCTCTAACGCCATGTTTTCAAGCCTAAGTCTAGAAATATACAAATTACCATGTTATTCTAAAATAGGGAGTCCCGGGGCTGCGGGGTCAGTTCCCACGAGTTAAATTGGTACCATGGGAGGTGTTGGCGCCACCCACGGGGACATTCGGGGGCTGTTTCGGGTTTTCACCCTCTAACGCCGTGTTTTCAAGCCTAAGTCCAGAAATATGAAAATTACCATCGTATTCTCAAATCGGGAGTCCCGCGGATGTGGGGTCAGTCCCCACGAGTTACATTGGTCCCGTGGGAGGTGTTGGCGCCACCCACGGGGCCGTCCTAGTGCTATTTCGGGTTTTCACCCTCTAACGCTGTGTTTTCAAGCCTAAGTCCAGAAATATGCGAATTACTTTGGTATTTTTGGGAGTCCCCCGGCTGCGGGGTCAGTCCCCACGAGTTACATTGGTCCCATGGGAGGTGTTGGCATCGCCCACGGGGCCGTCCGGGGGCTGTTTCCGGTTTTCTCCCTTTAACGTCGTGTTTTTAAGCCTAAGTATAGAAATATGCAAATTACCATCGTATTCTCAAACCGGGAGTCCCGCGGCTACGGGGTCAGTTCCCATGAGTTACATTAGTCCCGTGGGAGGTGTTGGCGCCACCCACGGGGCCGTCATGGGGCTATTAGGGATTTTCACCATCTAACGCCATGTTTTCAGGCCTAAGTCTAGAAATATGCAAATTACCATCTTATTCTCAAATAGGGAGTCCCGCGGCTGTGGGGTCAGTCCCCATGAGTTACATTGGTCCCGTGGGAGGTGTTGGCGCCACCCACGGGGCCGTCCTAGGGCTATTTCGGGTTTTCACCCTCTAACGCCATGTTTTAAAGCCTAAGTTTAGAAATATTCATATTACCATCGTATTCTCAAATATGGAGTCCCGCGGCTACGAGGTCAGTTCCCACGAGTTACATTGGTCCCATGGGAGGTGTTGGCGTCGCCCACGGGGCCGTCCGGGGGCTGTTTCGGGTTTTCGCCCTCTAACGCCGTGCTTTCAAGCCTAAGTATAAAAATATGCAAATTACCATCCTATTCTCAAATCGGGAGTCCCGCGGTTGCGAGGTCAGTCCCCACGAGTTACATTGGTCCCGTGGGAGTTGTTGGCGTCAACCACGAGGCAGTTCAGTGGCTATTTCAGGTTTTCACCCTCTAACGCCTTATTTTCAAACCTAAATCTAGAAATATGCAAATTATCATCGTATTCTCAAACCGAAAATCCCGCGGCTGCGAGGTAAGTTCCCACGAGTTACATTGGTTTCGTCTGAGGTGTTGGCGACCCCCACGGGGCCGTTCGAGGGCTGTTTTGGGTTTTCACCCTCTAACACCATGTTTTTAAGCCTAATTCTAGAAATATGAAAATTACCATCATATTCTCAAACCGGATGTCCCGCGGCTGCGGGGTCAGTTCCCACGAGCTACATTGGTCCCGTGGGAGGTGTCGGCGCCACCCACGGGGCCGTTCGGGGGCTATTTCGGGTTTTCACCCTCTAACGCCATATTTTAAATCCTAAGTCTAGAAATATGAAAATTACCATCGTATTCTCAAATCGGGAGTCCCGCGGTTGCGGGGTCAGTTCCCACGAGTTACATTGGTCGCGTGGGAGGTGTTTGCGACCGCCACAGGGCCGTCCCAAGGCTGTTTTTGGTTTTCACCCTCTAACACCATTTTCAAGCCTAAGTCTAGAAATATTTAAATTACCATCGTATTCTCAAATCGGGAGTCCCGCGGCTGCGGGTTCAGTTACAACGAGTTACATTGGTCCCGTGGGTGGTGTTGGCGCCACCCACAGGGCCGTTCGGGGCTGTTTTGGGTTTTCACCCTCTAACGCCATGTTTTCAACCCTAAGTTTAGAAATATGGAAATTACCATCATATTCTAAAACAAGGAGTCTCGCGGCTACGGGGTCAGTTCCCATGAGTTACATTGGTCTCGTGGAAGGTGTTGGCGCCACCCAAGGGGCCGTCCGGGGGATGTTTTGGGTTTTCACCCTCTAACACCATGTTTTCAAGCCTAAGTGTAGTAATATACAAATTACGATCATTTTCTAAATTTGGGAGTCCCGCGGCTGTGGGGTCAGTTCCCACGAGTTACATTGGTCCCGCGGTTGGTGTTGGCGCTACCCACGGGGCCGTTCGGGGGCTATTTCGAGGTATTACTCTCTAACGACATGTTTTCAAGCCTATGTCTAGAATATGCAAATAACCATCATATTCTCAAATCGGGAGTCGAGCGGCTGCCGGGTCAGTTCCCACGAGTTAAATTGGTCACATGGGAACTGTTAGCGCCGCCCACGGGGCCGTTCGGGGGCTGTTTTGCTTTTTCACCCTCTAACGCCATGTTTTCAAAATATGAAAATTAGCATCATATTCTCAAACCAGGAGTCTCACTGCTGCGAGGTCATTTCCCAAAAGTTACATTGGTCCGTGGGAGGTGTTGGCGCCACCCAAAGGGCCGTCCGGGGGCTGTTTCGGGTTTTCACTCTCTAACACCATGTTTTCAAGCCTAAGTTTAGAAATATACAACCTACCATCGTGTTCTCAAACCAGGAGTCCCGCGGGTGTGGGGTCAGTTCCCATGAGTTACATTGGTCCCGTGGGAGGTGTTGGCGCCACCCAGAGGATCGTTCGGGGGCTGTTTCGGGTTTTCACCCTCTAACGTCATGTTTTCAAGACGAAGTATCGCAATAAGAAAATTACAGTCGTATTCTCAAACCGGGAGTCTCGTGGTTGAGCGGTCAGTTCCCACGAGTTACATTGGTCTCGTGGGAGGTCTGGGCGCCACCCACGGGGCCGTTCGGGGGATGTTTCGAGTTTTCTCCCTCTAACTCTATGTTTTCAAGACTAAGTCTAGAAATATGCAAATTACCATCGTATTTTCAAATCTGGAGTCCCGCGGTTGTGGGGTCAGTCCCCACGAGCTACATTGGTCCCGTGGGAGGTGTTGTCACCACCCACGGGGCCGTTCGGGTGCTGTTTTGAGTTTTCACCCTCTAACGCCATATTTTCAAGCCAAAATCTATAAATAGGCAAATTACCATCGTAATCTCAAACCGAAAGTCCCGCGGCTACGGGGTCAGTTCCCACGAGTAACATTGGTCTCGTGGGAGGTGTTTGCGACCCCCACGGGGCCGTCCGAGGGCTGTTTTGGCTTTTCACCCTCTAACACCATGTTTTCAAGCCTAAGTCTATAAATATGCAAATTACGGTCGTATTCTCAAATCGGGAGTCCCGCGGCTACGGGGTCAGTTCCCATGAGTTTCATTAGTCCCGTGGGAGGTGTTGGCGCCACCCACGGGGCCGTCCTGGGGCTATTTCGGGTTTTCACCCTCTAACGCCATGTTTTCAAGCCTAAGTCTAGAAATGTGAAAATTACCATCTTATTCTCAAATAGGGAGTCCCGCGGCTGTGGGGTCAGTTCCCACGAGTTACATTGGTCCCATGGGAGGTGTTGGCGCCACCCACGGGGCCGTCCGGTGGCTATTTCGGGTTTTCATCCTCTAACGCCGTGTTTTCAAGGCTAAGTCTAAAAATATGTAAATTACCATCGTATTCTCAAATCGGGAGTCCTGCGGGTGTGGGGTCAGTCCCCATGAGTTACATTGGTCCCGTGGGAGGTGTAGGCGCCACCCACGGGGCCGTCCTAGGGCTATTTCGGGTTTTCACCCTTTAACGCCATGTTTTCAAGCCTAAGTTTAGATATATGCATATTCCATCGTATTCTCAAATAGGGAGTCCCGCGGCTGCGAGGTCAGTTCCCAAGAGTTACATTGGTCCCATGGGAGGTGTTGGCGCCACCCACGAGGCCATCCGGGGGCTATTTTGGGTTTTCGCCGTTTAACGCCGTGTTTTCAAGCCTAAGTATAGAAATATGCAAATTACCACCGTATTCTCAAATCGGGAGTCCTGCGGCTACAGGGTCAGTCCCCACGAGTTACATTGGTCCCGTGGGAGGTGTTGGCGCCAGCCAAGAGGCAGTTCAGTGGCTATTTCAGGTTCTCACCCTCGAACGCCTTATTTTCAAGCCTAAATCTAGAAATATGCAAATTATCATCGTATTCTCAAACCGGAAATTCTGCGGCTGCGAGGTAAGTTCCAACGAGTTATATTGGTCTCGTCTGAGGTGTTGGCGACCCCCACGGGGCCGTCTGAGAGCTATTTTGGCTTTTCACCCTCCAACACCAAGTTTTCAAGACTAAGTCTAGAAATATGCAAATTACCATCGTATTCTCAAACCGGATGTCCCGCGGCTGCGGGGTCAGTTCCCACGAGCTACATTGGTCCCATGGGAGGTGTCGGTGCCACCCACGGGGCTGTTCGGGGGCTATTTCGAGTTTTCACCCTCTAACGCCATGTTTTAAATCCTAAGTCTAGAAATATGCAAATTACCATCGTATTCTCAAATCGGGAATCCCGCGGTTGCGGGGTCAGTTCCCCCGAGTTACATTGGTCGCGTGGGAGGTGTTGGCGACCGCCACGGGGCCGTTCGAGGGCTGTTTTGGGTTTTCACCCTCTAACACCATTTTCAAGCCTAAGTCTAGAAATATGAAATTACCATCGTATTCTCAAACCGGGAGTCCCGCGGCTGCGGGTTCGATTCCAACGAGTTACATTGGTCCCGTGGGTGGTCTTGGCGCCACCCACGGGGCCGTTCGGGGCTGTTTTGGGTTTTCACCCTCTAACGCCATGTTTTCAATCGTAAGTTTAGAAATATGCAAATTACCATCATATTCTCAAACAAGGAGTCCCGCGGCTGCGGGGTCAGTTGCCACGAGTTACATTGGTCTCGTGGGAGGTGTTGGCGCCACCCAAGAGGCCGTTCGGGGGATGTTTTGGGTTTTCACCCTCTAACACCATGTTTTCAATCCTAAGTCTAGTAATATGGCAATTACCATCGTTTTCTGAAATTGGGAGTCCCTCGGCTGCGGGGTCAGTTCCCACGAGTTATATTGGTCCCGCAGTTGGTGTTGGCGCTACCCACGGGGACGTTCGGGGGCTATTTCGAGTTTTTACCCTCTAACGACATGTTTTCATGCCAATGTCTAGAATATGTAAATTACCGTCATATTCTCAAATCAGGAGTCCAACGACTGCTGGGTCACTTCCCATGAGTTAAATTGGTCACATGGGAGCTGTTAGCGTCACCCACGGGGCCGTTCGGGGGTTGTTTTGCTTTTTCACCCTCTAACGCCAAGTTTTCAGAATATGCAAATTAGCATCATATTCTCAAACCAGGAGTCTCGCTGCTGCGAGGTCATTTCCCAAAAGTTACATTGGTCTCGTGGGAGGTGTTGGCGCCACCCAAATGGCCATCCGGGGGCTGTTTCGGGTTTTCACCCTCTAACACCATGTTTTCAAGCCTAATTTTATAAATATACAACTTACCATCATATTCTCAAACCGAGATTCCCATGGCTGTGGGGTCAGTTCCCATGAGTTACATTGGTCCCGTGGGAGGTGTTGGCGCCACCCACAGGACCGTTCGGGGGCTCTTTCGGGTTTTCACCCTCTAACGTCATGATTTAAGCCGAAGTATCGCAATATGAAAACTATAGTCGTATTCTCAAACCGGGAGTCCCGCGATTGAGCGGTCAGTTCCCACGAGTTACATTGGTCCCGTGGGAGATCTGGGCGCCACACATGGGGCCGTTCGGGGGCTGCTTCGAGTTTTCACTCTCTAATGCCGTGTTTTCAAGCCTAAGTTTAGAAATCTACAAATTACCATCGCATTCTCAAATCGGGAGTCTCGCGGCTTAGAGGTCAGCCCCCACGAGTTATATTGGTCCCGTGGGAGGTGTTGGCACCACCCACGGTGCCGTTCGGGGGCTGTTTTGAGTTTTCACCCTCTAACGCCATATTTTACAAGCCAAAATCTATATATATGAAAATTACCATCGTAATCTCAAACCGAAAGTCCCACCGCTACGGGGCCAGTTCCTACGAGTAACATTGGTCTCGTGGGAGGTGTTGGCGACCCCCACGGGGCCGTTCGAGGGCTGTTTTGGCTTTTCACCCTCTAACACCATGTTTTCAAGCCTAAGTCTATAAATATGCAAATTACCGTCGTATTCTCAAACTGGGAGTCCCGCGGCTGCGGGGTCAGTTCCCACGAGCTACATTGGTCCCGTGGGAGGTGTCGGTGCCACCCACGGGGCCGTTCGGGGGCTATTTCGAGTTTTCACCCTCTAACGCCATGTTTTAAATCCTAAGTCTAGAAATATGCAAATTAACATCCTATTCTCAAATAGGGAATCCCGCGGTTGCGGAGTCAGGTCCCCCGAGTTACATTGGTCGCGTGGGAGGTGTTGACGACCGCCACGGGGCCGTTCAAGGGCTGTTTTGGGTTTTCACCCTCTAACACCATTTTCAAGCCTAAGTCTAGAAATATGCAAATTACCAACGTATTCTCAAACCGGTGGTCCCGCGGCTGCAGGTTCAGTTCCAACGAGTTACATTGGTCCCGTGGGTGATCTTGGCACCACCCACGGGGCCGTTCGGGGCTGTTTTGGGTTTTCACCCTCTAACGCATAGTTTTTAATCGTAAGTTTAGAAATATGCAAATTACCATCATATTGTCAAACAAGGAGTCCCGCGGCTGCGGGGTCAGTTCCCACGAGTTACATTGGTATCGTGGGAGGTGTTGGCGCCACCCAAGAGGCCGTTCGGGGGATGTTTTGGGTTTTCACCTTCTAACACCATGTTTTCAAGCCTAAGTCTTGTAATATGGCAATTACCATCGTTTTCTAAAATTAGGAGTCCCTCGACTGCGGGGTCAGTTCCCACGAGTTATATTGGTCCCGCAGTTGGTGTTGGCGCTACCCACGGGGCCGTTCGGGGGCTATTTCGAGTTTTTACCCTCTAACGACATGCTTTCATGCCTATGTCTAGAATATGCAAATTACCGTCATATTCTCAAATCGGGAGTCCAGCGACTGCTGGGTCGGTTCCCACGAGTTAAATTGGTCACATGGGAGCTGTTAGCATCGCCCACGGGGCCGTTCGGGGGATGTTTTGCTTTTTCACCCTCTAAAGCCAAGTTTTCAGAATATGCAAATTAGCATCATATTCTCAAACCAGGAGTCTCGCTGCTGCGAGGTCATTTCCCAAACGTTACATTGGTCTCGTGGGAGGTGTTGGCGCCACCCAAATAGCCGTCCGGGGGCTGTTTCGGGTTTTCACCCTCTAACACCATGTTTTCAAGCCTAAGTTTAGAAATATACAACTTACCATCATATTCTCAAATTGAGAGTCCCGTGGCTGTGGGGTCAGTTCCCATGAGTTACATTGGTCCCGTGGGAGGTGTTGGCGCCACCCACAAGACCGTTCGGGGGCTCTTTCGGGTTTGCATCCTCTAACATCATGTTTTAAGCTAAAGTATCGCAATATGAAAACTATAGTCGTATTCTCAAACCGGGAGTCCCGCGATTGAGCGGTCAGTTCCCACGAGTTATATTGTTCCCGTGGGAGGTCTGGGCGCCCCCCACGGGGCCGTTCGGGGGCTGTTTCGAGTTTTCACCCTCTAATGCCGTGTTTTCAAGCCTAAGTCTAGAAATATGCAAATTACCATCGTATTCTCAAACCGGGAGTCCCGCGGCTGCGGGGTCAGCCCCCACGAGTTATATTGGTCCCGTGGGAGGTGTTGGCACCACCCACGGGGCCGTTCGGGGGCTGTTTTGAGTTTTCACCCTCTAACGCCATATTTTCAAGACAAAATCTATATATATGAAAATTACCATCGTAATCTCAAACAGAAAGTCCCGTCGCTACGGGGTCAGTTCCTACGAGTAACATTGGTCTCGTGGGAGGTGTTGGCGACCCCCACGGGGCCGTTCGAGGGTTGTTTTGGCTTTTCACCCTCTAACACCATATTTTCAAGCCTAAGTCTATAAATATGGAAATTACCGTCGTATTCTCAAACTGGGAGTCCCGCGGCTACGGGGTCAGTTCCCACGTGTTGCATTGGTCCCGTGGGAGGTGTTGGTGCCACCCACGGGGCTATCCGGGGGCTATTTCGGGTTTTCACCCTCTAACGCCATGTTTTCAAGTCTAAGTCTAGAAATATGCAAATTACCATCTTAGTCTCAAATAGGGAGTCCCGCGGCTACGGGGTCAGTTCCCATGAGTTACATTGGTCCCATGGGAGGTGTTGGCGCCACCCACGGGGTCGTCCGGGGGCTATTTTGAGTTTTCACCCTCTAACGCAGTGTTTTCAAGCCTAAGTCCAGAAATATGCAAATTACCATCGTATTCTAAAATCGGGAGTCCCGCGGCTATGGGGTCAGTCCCCACGAGTTACATTGGTCCCGTGGGAGGTATTGGCACCACCCACGGGGCCGTCCTAGGGCTATTTCGGATTTTCACCCTCTAACGCTGTAATTTCAAGCCTAAGTCCCGAAATATGCGAATTGCTTTCGTATTTTCAAATCGGGAGTCCCGCGGCTACGGGGTCAGTCCCCACGAGTTACATTGGTCCCGTGGGAGGTGTTGGCACCACCCACGGGGACGTTCGAGGGCTGTTTCGGGTTTTCACCCTCTAACGCCATGTTTTCAAGCCTAAATCTAGAAATATGCAAATTAGCATCGTATTCTCAAACCGGAAGTCCCGCGGCTGCGGGGTTAGTTCCCACGAGTTACAATGGTCTCGTGGGAGGTGTTGGCGACCCTCACGGGGCCGTTTGAGGGTTGTTTTGGGTTTTCACCCTCTAACACCATGTTTTCAAGCCTAAGTCTAGAAATATGCTAATTACCATCGTATTCTCAAATCGGGTGTCCTGCGGTTGCGGGGTCAGTTCCCACGAGTTATATTGGTCCCGTGGGAGGTGTTGGCGCCACCCACGGGGCCGTTCGGGGATTGTTTTGGGTTTTCACCCTCTAACGCCATGTTTTCACTCCTAAGTCTAGAAATATGTAAATTACCATCGTATTCTCAAATCGGGAGTCCCACGACTGCGGGGTCAGTTCCCACGAGTTACATTGGTCTCGTGGGTGGTGTTGGCAACCCCCAGGGGGCGTCTGAGGGTTGTTTTGGATATTCGCCCTTTAACACCGTGTTTTTAAGCCTAAGTCTAGAAATATACAAATTACCATCATATTCTCTAACCGGGAGTCCCACGGCTACGGGTTAAGTTCCCACGAGTTACATTGGTCCCATGGGAGGTGTTGGCGCCACCCACAGGGCCGTTCGAGGGCTTTTTTGGGTTTTCACCCTCTAACGCCATGTTTTCAAACCAATGTCTAGAAATATGCAAATTGCCATCGTATTCTCAAACCAGGAGTCGCGCGGCTACGGGGACAGTTCCCACGAGTTACATTGGTCCCGTGGGAGGTGTTGGCACCACCCACGGGGCCGTTCGGGGGCTGTTTCGGGTTTTTACCCTCTAACGTCATGTTTTCAAGCCTAAGTCTAGAAATAAGCAAATTACCATCATATTCTAAAATCGGGAACCTCGTGGCTGCTGGGTCAGTTCCCACAAGTTACATTAGTCCCATGGGAGGTGTTAGCATAGCCCACGGCGCCGTTCGAGGTCTATTTTGGGTTTTCACCCTCTAATGCCATGTTTTCATAATATGCAAATTACCATCATATTCTCAAACCAGAAGTCCCGCGGCTGCGAGGTCATTTCCCACAAGTTACATTGGTCTCGTGGGAGGTGTTGGCGCCACGCAAGGGGCCGTCCGGGGGCTGTTTCGGTTTTCACACTCTAACACCATGTTTTCAAGACTAAGTCTAGAAATATACAAATTACCATCGTATTCTCAGATCGGGAGTCCTGCGGGGTCAGTTCCCACGAGTTACATTGGTCCCGTGGGAGGTGACGGCGTTACCCACAGGACCGTTCGGGGGTTGGTTCGGGTTTCCACCCTCTAACGTCATGTTTTCAATCCTAACTCTAGCAATATGGATATTACAGTCGTATTCTCAAACCGGGAGTCCCGCGGGTGAGAGGTCAGTTCCCACAAGTTAGATTGGTCCCCTGGGAGGTGTTGGCGCCACCCACGGGGCCATTCGGGGGTTGTTTCGAGTTTTCACCCTCTAACGCCATGTTTTCAAGCCTAAGTCTATAAATATGCAAATTACCATAGTATTCTCAAACCGGGAGTCCCGCGGCTACGGGTTCAGTTCCCACGAGTTACATTGGTCCCGTGGGAGGTGTTGGCGCCACCCACAGGACCGTTCGGGGGCTATTTCGGGTTTTCACCCTCTAACATCATGTTTTCAAATCTAAGTCTCACAATATGGAAATTATAGTCGTATTCTCAATCCGGGAGTCCCGCGGGTGAGAGGTTAGTTCCCACAAGTTACATTGGTCCCATGGGAGGTGTTGTGCCACCCACGGGGCCATTCAGGGGTTGTTTCGAGTTTTCACCCTCTAATGCCATGTTTTCAAGCCTAAATCTAGAGATATACAAATTACCGTTGTATTCTCAAACCGGGAGTCCCGCGGCTACGGGGTTAGTTCCCACGAGTTACATAGGTCCCGTGGGTGGTGTTGGCACCACCCACAGGGCCGTTCGGGGGCTGTTTTGAGTTTTTACCCTCTAACGACCTGTTTTCAAGCCTAAGTCTAGAAATAAGCAAATTACCCTCATATTCTCAAATCGGGAGTCCCGCGGCTGCTGGGTCAATTTCCACAAGTTTCATTGGTCCCATGAGAGGTGTTAGCGCCACCCAAGGGGCCGTTCGGGGTTTTTTTGGGTTTTCACCCTCTAACGCCATGTTTTTAGAATATACAAATTACCATCATACTCTCAAACCACAAGTCCCGCGGCTGCGAGGTCATTTCCCACAAGTTACATTGGTCTCGTGGGAGGTGTTGGCGCCACCTAAGGGGCCGTCTGAGGGCTATTTTGGGTTTTCACCCTCCAACACCAAGTTTTCAAGCCTAAGTCTAGAAATATGTAAATTACCATCGTATTCTCAAACCGGATGTCCCGCAGCTGCGGGGTTAGTTCCCACGAGCTACATTGGTCCCGTGGGAGGTGTCGGTGCCATCCACGGGGCCGTTCGGGGGCTATTTCGAGTTTTCACCCTCTAACGCCATCTTTTAAATCCTAAGCCTAGAAATATGCAAATTACCATCGTATTCTCAAATCGGGAATCCCGTGGTTGTGGGGTCAGTTCCCCCGAGTTACATTGGTCGCGTGGGAGGTGTTGGCGACCGCCACGGGGCCGTTCGAGGGCTGTTTTGGGTTTTCAACCTCTAACACCATTTTCAAGCCTAAGTCTAGAAATATGCAAATTACCATCGTATTCTCAAACCGGGAGTCCCGCGGCCGCGGGTTCAGTTCCAACGAGTAACATTGGTCCCGTGGGTGGTCTTGGCGCCACCCACGGGGCCGTTCGGGGCTGTTTTGGGTTTTCACCCTCTAACGCCATGTTTTCAATCGTAAGTTTAGAAATATGCAAATTAACATCATATTCTCAAACAAGGAGTCCAGCGGCTGCGGGTTCAGTTCCCACGAGTTACATTGGTCTCGTGGGAGGTGTTGGCGCCACCCAAGGGGCCGTTCGGGGGATGTTTTGGGTTTTCACCCTCTAACACCATGTTTTCAAGCCTAAGTCTAGTAATATAGCAATTACCATCGTTTTCTGAAATTGGGAGTTCCTCGGCTGCGGGGTCAGTTCCCACGAGTTATATTGGTCCCGCAGTTGGTGTTGGCGCTACCCACGGGGCCGTTCGGGGGCTATTTCGAGCTTTTACCCTCTAACGACATGTTTTCATGCCTATGTCTAGAATATGCAAATTACCGTCATATTCTCAAATCGGGAGTCCAGCGACTGCTGGGTCAGTTCCCATGAGTTAAATTGGTCACATGGGAGCTGTTAGCGTCGCCCACGGGGCCGTTCAGGGGCTGTTTTGCTTTTTCACCCTCTAACGCCAAGTTTTCAGAATATGCAAATTAGAATCATATTCTCAAACCAGGAGTCTCGCTGCTGCGATGTCAATTCCCACGAGTTACATTGGTCCCGTGGGAGGTGTTGGCGCCACCCACAGGACCGTTCGGGGGCTCTTTCGTGTTTTCACCCTCTAACGTCATGTTTTAAGCCGAAGTATCGCAATATGAAATCTATAGTCGTATTCTCAAATCGGGAGTCCCGCGGTTGAGCGGTCAGTTCCCACGAGTTACATTGGTCCCGTGGGAGGTCTGGGCGCCACCCACGGGGCCGTTCGCGGGTTGTTTTGAGTTTTCACCCTCTAATGCCTTGTTTTCAAGCCTAAGTCTAGAAATCTGCAAATTACCATCGTATTCTCAAATCGGGAGTCCAGCGGATGCGGGGTCAGCCCCCACGAGTTACATTGGTCCCGTGGGAGTTGTTGGCACCACCCACGGGGCCGTTCGGGGGCTGTTTTGAGTTTTCTCCCTCTAACGCCATATTTTCAAGCCAAAATCTATATATATTCAAATTACCATCGTAATCTCAAACCGAAAGTCCCGCCGCTACAGGGTCAGTTCCTACGAGTAACATTGGTCTCGTGGGAGGTGTTGGCGACCCCCACGGGGCCGTTCGAGGGCTGTTTTGGCTTTTCACCCTCTAACACCATGTTTTCAAGCCTAAGTCTATAAATATGCAAATTACCATTGTATTCTCAAACTGGGAGTCCCGCGGCTACGGGGTCAGTTCCCACATGTTGCATTGGTCCCGTGGGAGGTGTTGGCGCCACCCGCGGGGCTATCCGGGGGCTAGTTCGGGTTTTCACCCTCTATAGCCATTTTTTCAAGTCTAAGTCGAGAAATGTGCAAATTACCATCTTAGTCTCAAATAGGGAGTCCCGCGGCTGCGGGGTCAGTTCCCACGAGTTACATTGGTCCCATGGGAGGTGTTGGCGCCAACCACGGGGCCGTCCTGTGGCTATTTTGGGTTTTCACCCTCTAACGCAGTGTTTTCAAGCCTAAGTCCAGTAATATGCAAATTACCATCGTATTCTCAAATAGGGAGTCCCGCGGCTGTGGGGTCAGTCCCCACGAGTTACATTGGTCCCGTGGGAGGTGTTGGCACCACCCACGGGGCCGTCCTAGGGCTATTTTGGGTTTTCACCCTCTAACGCTGTGATTTTAAGCCTAAGTCCCGAAATATGCGAATTACTTTCGTATTTTCAAATCGGGAGTCCCGCGGCTGCGGGGTTAGTCCCCACGAGTTACATTGGTCCCGTGGGAGGTGTTGGCACCACCCACGGGGCCGTTCGAGGGTTGTTTCGGGTTTTCACCCTCTAACGCCATGTTTCAAAGCCTAAATCTAGAAATATGCAAATTACCATCGTATTATCAAACCGGAAGTCTCGCGGCTACGGGGTTAGTTCCCACGAGTTACAATGGTCTCGTGGGAGGTGTTGGCGACCCTTACGGGGCCGTTTGAGGGTTGTTTTGGGTTTTCACCCTCTAACACCATGTTTTCAAGCCTAAGTCTAAAAATATGCAAATTACCATAGTATTCTCAAACCTGGTGTCCTGCGGTTGCGGGGTCAGTTCCCACGAGTTACATTGGTCCCGTGGGAGGTGTTGGTGCCACCCACGGGGCCGTTCGGGGGCTGTTTTGGGTTTTCACCCTCTAACGCCATGTTTTCACTCCTAAGTCTAGAAATATGCAAATTACCATCGTATTCTCAAATCGGGAGTCCCACGGCTGCGGGGTCAGTTCCCACGAGTTACTTTGGTCTCGTGGGAGGTGTTGGCGACCCCCAGGGGGCCGTCTGAGGGTTGTTTTGGGTATTCACCCTCTAACACCGTGTTTTCAAGCCTAAGTCTAGAAATATACAAATTAACATCGTATTCTCTAACCGGGAGTCCCACGGCTACGGGTTCAGTTCCCACGAGTAACATTGGTCCCGTGGGAGGTGTGGGCGCCACCCACGGGGCCGTTCAAGGGCTTTTTTGGGTTTTCACACTCTAACGCCATGTTTTCAAACCGACGTCTAAAAATATGCAAATTGCCATCGTATTCTCAAACCAGGAGTCGCGGCGCTACGGGGACAATTCCCACGAGTTACATTGGTCCCGTGGGAGGTGTTGGCACCACCCACGGGGCCGTTCGGGGGCTGTTTCGGGTTTTTACCCTCTAATGACATGTTTTCAAGCCTAAGTCTAGAAATAAGCAAATTACCGTCATATTCTCAAATCGGGAGCCCCGTGGCTGCTGGGTCAGTTCCCACAAGTTACATTAGTCCCATGGGAGGTGTTAGCATAGCCCAAGGCGCCGTTCGGGGTCTGTTTTGGGTTTTCACCCTCTAACGCCATGTTTTCATAATATGTAAATTACCATCATATTCTCAAACCAGGAGTCCCGCGGCTGCGAGGTCATTTCCCACAAGTTACATTGGTCTCGTGGGAGGTGTTGGCGCCACCCAAGGGGCCCTCCGGGGGCTGTTTCGGTTTTCACACTCTAACACCATGTTTTCAAGACTAAGTCTAGAAATATACAAATTACCATCGTATTCTCAGACCGGGAGTCCCGCGGCTGCGGGGTCAGTTCCCACGAGTTACATTGGTCCCGTGGGAGGTGACGGCGTTACCCACAGGACCGTTCGGGGGCTGGTTCGGGTTTTCACCATCTAACGTCATGTTTTCAAGCCTAAGTCTTGCAATATGGATATTACCATCATATTCTCAAACCAGGAGTCCCGCGGCTGCGAGGTCATTTCCCACAAGTTACATTGGTCTCGTGGGAGGTGTTGGCGCCACCCAAGGGGCCCTCCGGGGGTTGTTTCGGTTTTCATACTCTAACACCATGTTTTTAAGACTAAGTCTAGAAATATACAAATTACCATCGTATTCTCAGACCGGGAGTCCCGCGGCTGCGGGGTCAGTTCCCACGAGTTACATTGGTCCCGTGGGAGGTGTTGGCGCCACCCACAGGACCGTTCGGGGGCTATTTCGGGTTTTCACCCTCTAACATCATGTTTTCAATCCTAAGTCTCACAATATGGAAATTATAGTCGTATTCTCAAACCGAGAGTCCCGCGGGTGAGAGGTTAGTTCCCACAAGTTACATTGGTCCCATGGGAGGTGTTGTGCCACCCACGGGGGCCATTCGGGGGCTGTTTTGAGTTTTTACCCTCTAACGACATGTTTTCAAGCCTAAGTCTAGAAATAAGCAAATTACCCTCATATTCTCAAATCGGGAGTCCCGCGGCTGCTGGGTCAATTCCCACAAGTTTTATTGGTCCCATGAGAGGTGTTAGCGCCACCCAAAGGGCCGTTCGGGGGTTGTTTTGGGTTTTCACCCTCTAACGCCATGTTTTTAGAATATGAAAATTACCATCATACTCTCAAACCACGAGTCCCGTGGATGCGAGGTCATTTCCCACAAGTTACATTAGTCTCGTGGGAGGTGTTGGCGCCACCTAAGGGGCCGTCTGAGGGCTGTTTTGGGTTTTCACGCTCCAACAACAAGTTTTCAAGCCTAAGTCTAGAAATATGCAAATTACCATCGTATTCTCAAACTGGATGTCCCGCGGCTGCGGGGTCAGTTTCCCACGAGCTACATTGGTCCCGTGGGAGGTGTCGGTGCCACCCACGGGGCCGTTCGGGGGCTATTTCGAGTTTTCACCCTCTAACGCCATGTTTTAAATCCTAAGTCTAGAAATATGCAAATTACCATCGTATTCTCAAATCGGGAATCCCGCGGTTGCGGGGTCAGTTCCCCCGAGTTACATTGGTCGCGTGGGAGGTGTTGGCGACCGCCACGGGGTCGTTCGAGGGTTGTTTTGGGTTTTCACCCTCTAACACCATTTTCAAGCCTAAGTCTAGAAATATGCAAATTACCATCGTATTCTCAAATCGGGAGTCCCGCGGCTGCGAATTCAGTTCCAACGAGTTACATTGGTCCCGTGGGTGGTCTTGGCGCCACCCACGAGGCCGTTCGGGGTTGTTTTGGGTTTTCACCCTCTAACGCCATGTTTTCAATCGTAAGTTTAGAAATATGCAAATTACCATCATATTCTCAAACAAGGAGTCCTGCGGCTGTGGGGTCAGTTCCCACGAGTTACATTGGTCTCGTGGGAGGTGTTGGCGCCACCCAAGGGGCCGTTCGGGGGATGTTTTGGGTTTTCACCCTCTAACACCATGTTTTCAAGCCTAAGTCTAGTAATATGGCAATTACCATCGTTTTCTAAAATTGGGAGTCCCTCGGCTGCGGGGTCAGTTCCCACGAGTTATATAGGTCCCGCAGTTGGTGTTGGCGCTACCCACGGGGCCGTTCGGGGGCTATTTCGAGTTTTTACCCTCTAACGACATGTTTTCATGCCTATGTCTAGAATATGCAAATTACCGTCATATTCTCAAATCGGGAGTCCAACGACTGCTGGGTCAGTTCCCATGAGTTAAATTGGTCACATGGGAGCTGTTAGCGTCGCCCGCGGGGCCGTTCGGGGGATGTTTTGCCTTTTCACCCTCTAAAGCCAAGTTTTCAGAATATGCAAATTAGCATCATATTCTCAAACCAGGACTCTCGCTACTGCGAGGTCATTTCCAAAAAGTTACATTGGTCTCGTGGGAGGTGTTGGCACCACCCAAATGGCCGTCCGGGGGATGTTTCGGGTTTTCACCCTGTAACACCATGTTTTCAAGCCTAAGTTTAGAAATATACAACTTACCATCGTATTCTCAAACCGAGAGTCCCGTGGCTGTGGAGTCAGTTCCCACGAGTTACATTGTCCCGTGGGAGGTGTTGGCGCCACCCACAGGACCGTTCGGGGGCTCTTTCAGGTTTTCACCCTCTAACGTCATGTTTTAAGCCGAAGTATCGCAATATGAAAACTATAGTCGTATTCTCAAACAGGGAGTCCCGCGGTTGAGCGGTCAGTTCCCACGAGTTACATTGGTCCCGTGGGAGGTCTGGGCGCCACCCACGGGGCCGTTCGGGGGCTGTTTCGAGTTTTCACCCTCTAATGCCGTGTTTTCAAGCCTAAGTCTAGAAATCTGCAAATTACAATCGTATTCTCAAATCGGGAGTCCCGCGGCTGCGGGGTCAGCCCCCACAAGTTACATTGGTCCCGTGGGAGGTGTTGGCACCACCCACGGGGCCGTTCGGGGGGTGTTTTGAGTTTTCACCCTCTAACGCCATATTTTCAAGCCAAAATCTATATATATACAAATTACCATCGTAATCTCAAACCGAAAGTCCCGCTGCTATGGGGTCAGTTCCTACGAGTAATATTGGTCTCGTGGGAGGTGTTGGCGACCCCCACGGGGCCGTTCGAGGGCTGTTTTGCCTTTTCACCCTCTAACACCATGTTTTCAAGCCTAAGTCTATAAATATGCAAATTGCCGTCGTATTCTCAAACTGGGAGTCATGCGGCTACGGGGTCAGTTCCCACGTGTTGCATTGGTCCCGTGGGAGGTGTTGGCGTCACCCACGGGGCTATCCGGGGGCTATTTCGAGTTTTCACCCTCTCACGCCATGTTTTCAAGTCTAAGTCTAGAAATATGGAAATTACCATCTTATTCTCAAATAGGGAGTCCCGCGGCTGCGGGATCAGTTCCCACGAGTTACATTGGTCCCATGGGAGGTGTTGGCTCCACCCACGGGGCCATCCGGTGGCTATTTCGGGTTTTCACCCTCTAACGCAGTGTTTTCAAGCCTAAGTCTAGTAATATGCAAATTACCATCGTATTCTCAAATCGGGAGTCCCGCGGCTGTGGGGTCAGTCCCCACGAGTTACATTGGTCCCGTGGGAGGTGTTGGCACAATCCACGGGGCCGTCCTAGGGCTATTTTGGGTTTTCAACCTCTAACGCTGTGATTTCAAGCCTAAGTCCCGAAATATGCGAATTACTTTCGTATTTTCAAATCGGGAGTCCCGCGGCTGCGGGGTCAGTCCCCACGAGTTACATTGGTCCCGTGGGAGGTGTTGGCACCACCCACGGGGCCGTTCGAGGGTTGTTTCAGGTTTTCACCCTCTAACTCCATGTTTCC
Organism: Sambucus nigra; assembly: GCA_949130495.1. Lineage (NCBI taxonomy): Eukaryota > Viridiplantae > Streptophyta > Magnoliopsida > Dipsacales > Adoxaceae > Sambucus > Sambucus nigra. The sequence continues at coordinate 728,779,599 of OX422209.1, read as the reverse complement.
AAGCCTAAATCTAGAAGTATGCAAATTACCATCGTATTATCAAACCGAAAGTCCCACGGCTGCGGGGTTAGTTCCCACGAGTTACAATGGTCTCGTGGGAGGTGTTGGCAACCCTCACGGGGCCGTTTGAGGGTTGTTTTGGGTTTTCACCCTCTAACACCATGTTTTCAAGCCTAAGTCTAGAAATATGCAAATTACCATCGTATTCTCAAACCGGTTGTCCTGCGGTTGCGGGGTCAGTTCCCACGAGTTACATTGGTCCCGTGGGAGGTGTTGGCGCCACCCACGGGGCCGTTCGGGGGCTGTTTTGGGTTTTCACGCCCTAACGCCATGTTTTCACTCCTAAGTCTAGAAATATGCAAATTACCATCGTATTCTCAAATCGGGAGTCCCACGGCTGCGGGGTCAGTTCCCACGAGTTACATTGGTCTCGTGGGAGGTGTTGGCGAGCCCCAGGGGGCCGTCTGAGGGTTGTTTTGGGTATTCGCCCTCTAACACCGTGTTTTCAAGCCTAAGTCTAGAAATATACAAATTACCATCGTATTCTTTAACCGGGAGTCCCACGGCTACGGGTTCAGTTCCCACGAGTTACATTGGTCCCGTGGGAGGTGTTGGCGCCACCCACGGGGCCGTTCGAGGGCTTTTTTGGGTTTTCACCCTCTAACGCCATGTTTTCAAACCGACGTCTAAAAATATGCAAATTTCCATCGTATTCTCAAACTAGGAGTCGTGCGGCTATGGGGACAGTTCCCACGAGTTACATTAGTCCCGTGGGAGGTGTTGGCACCACCCACGGGGCCGTTCGGGGGCTGTTTCGAGTTTTTACCCTCTAACGACATGTTTTCAAGCCTAAGTCTAGGAATAAGCAAATTACCGTCATATTCTTAAATCGGGAGCCCCGTGGCTGCTGGGTCAGTTCCCACAAGTTACATTAGTCCCATGGGAGGTGTTAGCATAGCCCACGGCGCCGTTCGCGGTCTGTTTTGGGTTTTCACTCCCTAAACCCATGTTTTCATAATATGAAAATTACCATCATATTCTCAAACCAGGAGTCCCGCGGCTGTGAGGTCATTTCCCACAAGTTACATTGGCCTCGTGGGAGGTGTTGGAGCCACCCAAGGGCCGTCCGGGGGCTGTTTCGGTTTTCACACTCTAACACCATGTTTTCAAGACTAAGTCTAGAAATATACAAATTACCATCATATTCTCAGACCGGGAGTCCCACGGCTGCGGGGTCAGTTCCCACGAGTTACATTGGTCCCGTGGGAGGTGACGGCGTTACCCACAGGACCGTTCGGGGGCTGGTTCGGGTTTTCACCCTCTAACGTCATGTTTTCAAGCCTAAGTCTTGCAATATGGATATTACAGTCGTATTCTCAAACCGGGAGTCCCGCGGTTGAGAGGTCAGTTCCCACAAGTTAGATTGGTCCCCTGGGAGGTGTTGGCGCCACCCACGGGGCCATTCGAGGGTTGTTTCGAGTTTTCCCCCTCTAACGCCATGTTTTCAAGCCTAAGTTTAGAAATATGCAAATTACCATGGTATTCTCAAACCGGGAGTCCCGCGGCTACGGGTTCAGTTCCCACGAGTTACATTGGTCCCGTGGGAGGTGTTGGCGCCACCCACAGGACCGTTCGGGGGCTATTTCGGGTTTTCACCCTCTAACATCATGTTTTCAAACCTAAGTCTCACAATATGGAAATTATAGTCGTATTCTTAAACCGGGAGTCCCGCGGGTGAGAGGTTAGTTCCCACAAGTTACATTGGTCCCATGGGCGGTGTTGTGCCACCCACGGGGCCATTCGGGGTTTTTTTCGAGTTTTCACCCTCTAACGCCATGTTTTCAAGCCTAAGTCTAGAGATATACAAATTACCGTCGTATTCTCAAACCGGGAGTCCCGCGGCTACCGGGTCAGTTCCCACGAGTTACATTGGTCCCGTGGGTGGTGTTGGCACCACCCACAGGGCTGTTCGGGGGCTGTTTCGAGTTTTTACCCTCTAACGACATGTTTTCAAGCCTAAGTCTAGAAATAAGCAAATTACCCTCATATTCTCAAATCGGGAGTCCCGCGGCTGCTGGGTCAATTCCCACAAGTTTAATTGGTCCCATGAGCGGTGTTAGAGCCACCCAAGGGGCCGTTCGGGGGTTGTTTTGGGTTTTCACCCTCTAACGCCATGTTTTCAGAATATGCAAATTACCGTCATACTCTCAAACCACGAGTCCCGCGGCTGCGAGGTCATTTCCCACAAGTTACATTGGTCTCGTGGGAGGTGTTGGCGCCACCTAAGGGGTCGTCCGGGGGCTGTTTCGGTTTTCACCCTCTAACACCATGTTTTCAAGACTAAGTCTAGAAATATAAAAATTACCATCGTATTCTCACACCGGGAGTCCCGCGGCTGCGGGGTCAGTTCCCATGTGTTACATTGGTCCCATGGGAGGTGTTGGCGCCACCCACAGGACCATTCGGGGGCTATTTTGGGTTTTCACCCTCTAACATCATGTTTTCAAACCTAAGTCTCATAATATCGAAATTATAGTCGTATTCTCAAACCGGGAGTCCCGCGGGTGAGAGGTTAGTTCCCACAAGTTACATTGGTCCCTTGGGAGGTGTTGGTGCCACCCACGGGGCCATTCGGTGGTTGTTTCGAGTTTTCACCCTCTAACACCATGTTTTCAAGCCTAAGTCTAGAGATATGCAAATTACAATCGTATTCTCAAACCGGGAGTCCCGCGGCTACGGGGTCAGTTCCGACGAGTTACATTGGTCCCGTGGGAGGTGTTAGCATCACCCACAGGGCCGTTCGGGGGCTGTTTCGGGTTTTCACCCTCTGACTTCATGTTTTCATGACTAAATCTAGAAATATGCAAATTACCAATGTATTCTCAAAACCGGGAGTCACGCGGCTGCGGGGTCAGTTCCTACGAGTTACATTGGTCTCCTGGGAGGTGTTGGCGACCCCCGCGGGGCCTTCCAAGGGATGTTTTGGGTTTTCATCCTCTAACGCCATGTTTTCAAGCCTAAGTATTGAAATATTCAAATTACCATTGTATTCTCAAAACAACAGTCCCGCGACGGTGGGTTCAGTTCCCGAGAGTTACATTGGTCTCGTGGGAGGTGTTGGCTCCACCCACGAGGCCGTTCGGGGGCTGTTTCGGGTTTTCACCCTCTAACGCCATGTTTTCTACCCTAAGTCTAGAAATATGCAAATTACCATCGTATTCTCAAACTGGGAGTCCCACAGCCGCGGGGTCAGTTCCCACGAGTTACATTGGTCTCGTGGGAGGTGGTGGCGCCACCCAGGGGGCCGTTCGGGGGCTGTTTTGGGTTTTCACCCTCTAACACCATGTTTTCAAGCCTAAGTCTACAAATAAATAAATTACTATCGTATTCTCAAACCGGGAGTCCCGCGGCTGCGAGATCAGTTCCCACGAGTTACATTCGTGCCGTGGGAGGTGTTGGCACCACCCACGAGGCCGTTCGGGGGCTGTTTGGGTTTTCACCCTCTAACGCCATGTTTTTAATCCTAGGTTTAGAAATATGTAATTTACCATCGTGTTCTCAAACCAGGAGTCCCGCGGTCATGGGTTCAGTTCCTACGAGTTACATTGGTCCCGTGGGTGGTTTTGGCGCCACCCATGGGGCCGTCCGGGGGCTATTTCGGGTTTTCAACCTCTAATGCCTTGCTTTCAAGCTTAATTCTAGAAATATGCAAATTACCGTCGTATTCTCAAACCGGGAGACCCGCGGCTTCGGAGTCAGTTCCCACGAATTATATTGGTCTCATGGGAGGTGTTGGAGCCAGCCACGGGGGAGTTCAGGGGCTATTTTGGTTTTTCACCCTCTAACGCCATGCTTTCAAGCCTAAGTCTAAAAATATGAAAATTATAATCGTATTCTCAAACCGGGAGTCCCACAACTGCAGGGTCAAATCCCACGAGTTACATTGGTCCCGTTGGAGGTGTTGGCACCACCCACATGCCCGTTCTGGGGCTGTTTCGGGTTTTCACCCTCTAACACCATGTTTTCAAGCTTAAGTCTAGAAATATGCAAAATACCATCATATTCTCAAATCGGGAGTCCCGTGGTTGCGGGGTCAGTTCCCACAAGTTACATTGGTCTCGTGGGAGGTGTTGGCGCCACCCAAGGGGCCGTCCGGGGGCTGTTTCAAGTTTTCACCATCTAACGCCATGTTTTCAAGCCTAAGTCTAGAAATATACAAATTACCATCGTATTCTCAAACCCGGAGTCTCGCGGCTACGGGGTCAGGTCCGAGGAGTTACGTTGGTCCTGTGGGAGGTGTTGACGCCACCCTAGGGGCTGTTCGGGGGTTGTTTTGAGTTTTCACCCTCTAACACCATGTTTTTAAGACTAAGTCTAGAAATATGTAAATTACCATCGTATTCTCAAATCGACAGTCCTGCGGCTGTGAGCTCAGTTCCCACGAGTTACATTGGTCCCGTGGGATGTGTTGGCGCCACCCACGGGGGGTCCAGGGGCTATTTTGGGTTTTCACCCTCTAACGCCATGCTATCAAGCCTAAGTCTAGAAATATGAAAATTAACATCGTATTCTCAAACTGGGAGTCCCGCAGCTGCAAGGTCAGTTCCCACGAGTTACATTGGTCCCCTGGCACGTGTTTGCGTCACCCACGGGGCCGTCTGGAGGCCATTTTGTGTTTTTACCCTCTAACGCCATGTTTTCAAGCTTAAGTCTAGAAATATGCAAATTACCATCATATTCTCAAAATGGGAGTCCCGCGGCTGCGGGGTTAGTTCCCACGAGTTACATTGGTCCCATGGGAGGTGTTAGCGCCACCTATAGGGCTGTCCAGAGGTTATTTTGGGTTTTCACCCTCTAACGCCATGTTTTCAAGCATAAGGCTAGAAATATGCAAATTACTGTCGTATTCCTAAACTGGGAGTCCCGCGGTAGTGGGGTGAGTTCCCACGAGATACATTGGTCCCATGGGAGGTGTTGGCGCCACCCATGGGGCCGTCCGGAGGCTGTTTCGAGTTTCACCCTTTAACACCATATTTTTAAGCCTAAGCCTAGAAATAAGCACATTACCATTGTATTCTTAAATCGGGAGTCCCGCGGCTACTGGGTCAGTTCACACGAGTTACATTGGTTCTGTGGGAGGTGTTAGCACCACCGTAGGGGCCGTTTGGGGGTTGTTTCAAGTTTTCACCCTCTAACACCATGTTTTCAAGGATAAGTCTAGAAATATGCAAATTACCGTTGTATACTCAAACACCATGTTCCCGCGGCTATGGGTCCAGTTCCCACGAGTTACATTGGTCCCGTGGGAGGTCTGGGCGCCACCCTCGGGGCCGTTCGGGGCCTGTTTCGAGTTTCACCCTCTAACACCGTGTTTTCGAGCCTAAGTCTAGAAATATGCAAATTACCATCGTATTCTCAAATCGGGAGTCCCGCGGATGCGGGGTCAGTCCCCACGAGTTACATTGGTCCCGTGGGAGGTGTTGGAAATACCCATGGGGCCGTTCGAGGGCTGTTTCGAGTTTTCACCCTCTAACGCCATATTTTCAAGCCAAAATCTCTAAATAAGCAAATTACCATCGTAATCTCAAACCGGAAGTCCTGCGGCTGCGGGGTCAGTTCCCACGAGTAACATTGGTCTCGTGGGAGGTGTTGGTGACCCCCACGGGGCCGTTCGAAGGCTGTTTTGACTTTTCACCCTCTAACACCATGTTTTCAAGCCTAAGTCTAGAAATATGCAAATTACCGTCGTATTCTAAAATTGGGAGTCCCGCGGCTACGGGGTCTGTTCCCACGAGTTACATTGGTCCCGTGGGAGGTGTTGGCACCACCCACGGGGCCATCTAGGGGCTGTTTTGGGTTTTCACCCTCTAACGCCTTATTTATAAGTCTAAGTCTAAAAAAATGCAAAATACCACCGTATTCCCAAATCGGGAGACCCGCGGCTGCGGGGTCAGTTCCCATGAGTTACATTGGTCCCGTGGGATGTGTTGGCACCACCCACGGGGTCATCCGAGGGCTGTTTCAGGTTTTCACCCTCTAACACCCTGTTTTCAAGCCTAAGTCTTGAAATATACAAATTACCGTTGTATTCTCAAACAGGGAGTCCCGCGACTGCGGGGTCAGTTCCCACGAGTTACATTTATCTCGTGGGAGTTGTTGGCGCCACCCATGGGGCCGTTCGGGGGCTATTTCGGGTTTTCAACCTCTAATTCCATATTTTCAAGCCTAAGTATAGAAATATGAATATTACCATCATATTCTCAAATTGGGTGTCTCGCGGATGTGGGGTCAGTTCCCACGAGTTACATTGGTCCCATGGGAGGTGTTGGCGCCACCCACGGGGCCGTTCGGGGGATGTTTTGGGTTTTCACCCTCAAACACCATGTTTTCAAGCTCAAGTCTAGTAATATGCAAATTATCATCATATTATTAAACCGGGAGTCCCGCGGCTGCGGTGTCCGTTTCCACGAGTTACATTGGTCCCGTGGGAGGTGTTGGTGCCACCCATGGGACCGTTCGGGGGTTGTTTTGAGTTTTGCACCCTCTAGCATCACGTTTTCAAGTCGAAGTCTATAAATATGCAAATTACCATCGTATTCTCAAACCAAGAGTCCCGCGGCTGTGGGGTCAGTTCCCACGAGTTACATTGGTCTCTTGGGAGGTGTTGGCTCCACCCACGGACCGTTCGGGGGCTATTTTGGGTTTTCACCCTCTAACGCCATGTTTTCTAGCCTAAGTCTAGAAGTATGCAAATTACCGTCGTATTCTCAAACCGGCAGTCTCGCAGTTGCGGGGTCAGTTCCCAAAAGTTACATTAGTCCCGTGGGCGGTGTTGGCGCCACTCACGGGGCCGTTCGGGGGTTGTTTCAGGTTTTCACTCTCTAACGCCATGTTTTCAAGCCTAAGTCTAGATATATGCAAATTACCATCGTTTCACAAATCGGTCGTCGCGTGGCTGCGGGGTTAGTGGCCACGAGTTACATTGGTCCCATGGGAGGTGTTGGCGCCACCCACGGGGCTCTCTGGGGGCTGTTTCGAGTTTTCACCCTCTAATGCCATGTTTTGAAGCCTAAGTCTAGAAATATGAAAATTACCGTCGTATTCTCAAATCGGGAGTCCCACGGCTACGGGGTCATTTCCCAAAAGTTACATTGGTCTTGTGGGAGGTGTTGGCGCCACCCACGGGGCCGTCCGGGGGTTGTTTCGAGTTTTCACACTCTAATGCCATGTTTTCAAGCCTAAATCTAGAAATGTGCAAATTACCATCGTATTCTCAAACCGGGAGTCCCGCGACTGCGGGATCAGTTTCCCCGAGTTACATCGGTCTCGTGGGAGGTGTTGGTGCCACCCATGGGGCCATCCGAGGGTTGTTTATGGTTTTCACACTCTAACGCCATGTTTTCAAGCCTAAGTTGAAAATTACCGTCGTATCCTCAAACGAGGAGTGCCACGGCTGCGGGGTTAGTACCCACGAGTTACATTGGTCTTATGGCAGGTGTTGGCGCCACCCACGGGGCCGTCCGGAGGCTGTTTCGGATTTTCAGCCTCTAATGCCATGTTTTCAAGCCTAAGGCTAGAAATATGAAAATTACCATGGTATTCTTAAACCGGGAGTCTCGTGGCAGCGGGGTCAGTTCCCAGGAGTTACATTGGTCCCGTGGGAGGTGTTGACGCCACCCTAGGGGCCGTTCGGGGGCTGTTTTGGGTTTTCACCCTCTAACACCATGTTTTCAAGCCTAAGTATAGAAATATGCAAATTACCGTTGTATACTCAAACCGGTAGTCCCGCGGCTGTGGGTTCAGTTCCCACGAGTTCCATTTATCCCGTGGGAAGTGTTGGCGCCACATACAGGGCCGTTCGGGGGCAGTTTTGGGTTTTCACCCTCTAATTCCATCTTTTCAAGCCTAAGTATAGAAATAAGCAAATTACCGGGAGTGTCACGGCTGCGGGGTCAGTTCCCACGAGTTACATTGGTCCTGTGGGAGGTGTTGGCACCATCCACGGGGCCGTTTGGGGGTTGTTTCGGGTATTCACCCTCTAACGCCATGTTTTCAAGCTAAAGTCTAGAAATATGCAAATTACCATCGTATTCTCAAACGGGGAGTCCCACTGCTGTGGGGTCAGTTCGTACGAGTTACATTGTTCCCGTGGGCGGTGTTAGCGCCACCCACGGGGATGTCCGAGGGAAGTTTTGGGTTTTCACCCTCTAACAACCTGTTTTGAAGCCTAAGTCTAGAAATATCCAAATTACCGACGTATTCTCAAATCAGGAGTCCCGCTGCTGCTGGGTCAGTTCCCATGAGTTACATTGGTCTCATGGGAGGTGTTAGTTCCACCCACGGGCCCGTCCGGGGGTTGTTTTTGGTTTTACCCTCTAATGTGATGTTTTCAAAATATGCAAATTACTGTCGTATTCTCAAACCGCGAGTCCCGTGGCTGCGGGTTCAGTTCCCACAAGTTACATTGGTCTCGTGGGATGTGGTGGCGCCACCCAAGGGGCCGTTAGGGGGCTGTTTCGAGTTTTGACCCTCCAACACCATGTTTTTAAGCCTAAGTCTAGTAATATGCAAATTACATTCGTATTCTCAAATCGAAAGTCCCGTGGCTAAGACGTCAGTTCCCACGAGTTACATTGGTCCCGTGGGAGGTGTTGGCACTAGCCACGGGGCCGTTCAGGGGTTGTTTCGAGTTTTCACCCTCTAACGCCAGATTTTCAAACCGAAGTCTAGAAATATGCAAATTACCATCGTATTCTCTAACTGCGAGTCCCGCAGCTACGGGGGCAGTTCCCACGAGTTACATTGGTCCCGTGGGAGGTGTAGAGGCCACCCACGGGGACGTTCTGGGGCTGTTTCAGGTTTTCACCTTCAAATGCCAGGTTTTCAAACCTAAATCTAGAAATATGGAAATTACCATCATATTCTCAAATAGGGAGTCCCCCGGATGCGGGGGCAGTTCCCACATGTTACTTTGGTCCCATGGGAGGTGTTGGCGCCACCCACGGGGCCGTCCGGGGGCAGTTTCAGGTTTTCACCCTCTAACACCATGTTTTCAAGCCTAAGTCTAAAAGTATACAAATTAACATCTTATTCTCAAATCGGGAGTCCCGCGGCTGCGGGGTTAGTTTCCACGAGTTACATGGGTCCCGTGGGAGGTGTTGTTGCCACCCATGGGGTCGTCCGGGGGCTGTTTTGGGTTTTCAACCTCTAACGCCATGTTTTAAAGCCTAAGTCTATAAATATGCAAATTACCATCATATTCTCAAATAGGGATTCCCGCGGCTGAGGGGTCAGTTCCTACGAGTTATATTGGTCCCATGGGAGGTGTTGGTCCCACCCACGGGGTCGTCCGGGGGCTGTATTGGGTTTTCAATCTCTAATGCCTTATTTTCAAGCCTAAGTATAGAAATACGCAAATTACCATCGTGTTCTCAAATCGGGAGTCCCGCGGCTGCTGGGTCATTTCCCACGAGTTACATTGGTATCGTGAGAGGTGTTGGCACCACCCAAGGGGCCGTCCGTGGGCTGTTTTTAGTTTTCACCCTCTAACACCATGTTTTCAAGCCTAAGTCTAGAAATATGCAAATTAGCATCGTATTCTCAAATTCGTGAGTCCCGCGGCTGCGGGGATGGTTTCCACGAGTTACATTGGTCCCGTGGGAGGTGTTGTTGCCACCCACGGTGCTGTTTGGGGTCTGTTTCGGGTTTTCACCCTCTAACGCCTTCTTTTCAAGCCTAAGTCTAGAAATATGTAAATCACCATCTTATTCTAAAATCGATAGTCTTGCGGCTACGGGGTCAGTTCCCACGAGTTACATTGGTTCCGTGGGAGGTGTTTGCGCCACCCACGGAGCCATCCGGGGGCTGTTTAGAGTTTCATCCTCTAACGTCATGTTTTCAAGCCTAAGTCTAAAAATATGCAAATTATTAGAGTATTCTCAAATCGGGAGTCCCGCGGCTGTGGGGTCTGCTCCCATGAGTTACATTGGTATCGTGGGAGGTGTTGGCAACACCCAAGGGGCCGTCCGGGGGATATTTCCGGTTTTCACACTCTAACACCATGTTTTCAAGCCTAAGTCTAAAAATATGCAAATTATCATCGTATTCTCAAATCGGGAGTCCTGAGACTGCGGGGTCAGTTTCCACGAGTTACTTTGGTCCCGTGGGAGGTTTTGCTTCCACCCACGGGGCTGTCCGGGGGCTGTTTCGAGTTTTCACCCTCTAACGCCTTGTTTTCAAGACTAAGTCTAAAAATATGTAAATTAGCATCATATTCTCAAATCGATAGTCTCGCGGCTACGGGTTCAGTTCCCACGAGTTACATTGGTCCCGTGGGAGGTGTTGGCACCACCCACGGAGCCGTCCGGGGGCTGTTTCGGGTTTTCACCCACTAACGCCATGTTTTCCACCCTATGTCTAAAAATATTCAAATTACCATTGTATTCTCAAATCGGGAGTCCCGCGGCTGTGGGGTCAGTTCCCACGAGTTACATTGGTCCCGTGAGAGATATTGGCACCACCCACGGGGCCGTTCGGGGGCTGTTTTGAGTTTTCACCCCTAACGCCATGTTTTCGAGCCTAAGTAAAGAAATATGCAAATTACCATCGTATTCTCAAACTGGGAGTCTCGCGACTGCGGGGTCAGTTCCCATGAGTTACATTGATCCCGTGGGAGGTGTTTGTGCCACCCACGGGGCCGTCCGGGGGCTGTTTCGGGTTTTCAACCTCTAACACCATATTTTTAAGCATAAGTCTAGAAATATGCAAATTACCGTCGTATTCTCAAACCGAGAGTCTCGCAACTGTGGGGTCAGTTACCACGAGTTACATTGGTCCCGTGGGATGTGTTGGCGCCAGCTGCGGGGCAGTTCGGGGGCTATTTTGGGTTTTCACCCTCTAACGCCATTGTTTCAAGCCAAAGTCTAAAAATATGCAAATTATCATCGTATTCTCTAACCGAGAGTCCCACGGCTGCGGGGTCAGTTCCCACGAGTTACATTGGTCCCGTGGGAGGTGTTGGCGCCACCCACGGGGCTAGGGGTGTAAGCGGTACGTTTTGGTCTCTAAATAGTGGAAACTAATACCAAAACCAAACTCTAGATGGTAAAACCAAACCGTACCAGTTTACCACCGGGTACACCAAAATCAATACCAAAACCAAACTGACTGGTATTTTGGTTTTTTCGATAATTTTTGTTTTTTTTCTGGTTTCGGTAAATTCTGATTTTTTCTGGTTTCTTCTGGTTTCGGTAAATTCTGGTTTCGGTAAACAACACTAAAAGTCCCAAAACACCAAAAACAAAACCAACCAATATTTTTAATATTAAAACCAAAATCGAAACCAACTTTTTTTCTGGTTTTGGTAAATGTAAATTCGGTACGGTACGGTAATTTCGATACGGTTTTTTCTGGTTTTGGTAAATTCGATACGATTTTTACTGGTTTCAGTAAATTCGGTACGGTAATTTCGATAAATCGGTTTTTTAAATATTAAAACCAAAACCAACCAACTTTTTTGTGGTAATTTCAGTTTCGGTAAGACTGGTTTCTGGTATTTTAATATACAAAACCAAAACCATTTTTCTTCGGACCAAAACGGTATGGTACGGTAAAAACCCGTATCGCTTCCACCCCTACACGGGGCCGTTCGGGGGCTATTTTGGGTTTTCAACCTCTAACGCCATGTTTTCAAACCTAAGTCCAGATATATTCAAATTACCGTCGTATTCTCAAACTGAGAGTCCTGCAACTACGGGGTCAATTCCCACGAGTTACATTGGTCTCGTGGGAGGTGTTGGCGCCAGGCACGGGGCAGTCCGGGGGCTATTTCGGGTTTTTCCCTCTAACGCAATGTTTTCAAGCCAAAATCTAAAAATATGCAAAATACCATGATACTCTCAAATCGGGAGTCCCACGGCAGCGGGGTCAGTTCCCACGAGTTACAGTCACCCCGTGGGAGGTGTTGGCGCCACCCATGGGGCCGTCCGGGGGCTATTTTGGCATTTCACCCTCTAACGCCATGTTCTCAATCCTAAGTCTAGAAATATGCAAATTGCAGTCGTTTTCTCAAAATGGGCATCCCGCGGTTGCAAGGTAAGTTCCCACGAGTTACATAGGTCCCGTGGGAGGTGTTGGCGCCACCCACGGGGCCGTTCGAAGGCTATTTTGTGTTTTCACCCTCTAACGCCATGTTTTCTAGCCTAAGCCTAGAAATATATAAATTACCTTCGTATTCTCAAACCGGGAGTGCCGCAGCTACGGGGTCAGTTCCCACAAGTTACATTGGTCCCGTGGGAGGTGTTGGAGCCTCCCACGGGGCCGTTCGGGGCCTGTTTCGGGTTTTTACCCTCTAGCGACATGTTTTTAAGCCTAAGTCTAGAAATATGCAAATTACCGTCGTATTCCCAAATTGGGAGTCCCATTGCTGATGGTTCAGTTCTCACGAGTAACGTTGGTTCCATGGGAGGTGTTAACGCCACCCACGGGGTCGTCTGGGGGTTGTTTCGGGTTTTCACCCTCTAATATCATGTTTTCAAAATATGCAAAATACCATCGTATTCTCAAACCGGGAGTCCCGCGGCTGCGAGGTCAGTTCCCACGAGTTACAATGATCCCGTGGGAGGTGTTGGTGCCACCCACAGGGCCGTCCGGGGGCTGTTTCGGGTTTTAAACCTCTAACACCATATTTTTAAGCCTAAGTCTAGAAATATGCAAATTACCGTCGTATTCTCAAACCGAGAGTCTCGCAACTGCGGGGTCAGTTACCACGAGTTACATTAGTCCCGTTGGAGGTGTTGGCGCCAGCCGCGGGAAGTTCGGGGGCTATTTCTGGTTTTCACCCTCTAACGCCATGTTTTCAAGCCAAAGTCTTAAAATATGCAAATTATAATCGTATTATCAAACCGAGAGTCCCACGGCTGCGGGGTCAGTTCCCAGGAGTTACATTGGTCCCATGGGAGGTGTTGGGGCCACCCACGGGGCTATGGGTGTAAGCGATACGGTTTGGTCTCTAAATAGTAGAAACTAATACCAAAACCAAACTCTAGATGGTAAAACCAAACCGTACCCGTTTACCACCCGGTACACCAAAATCAATACCAAAACCAAACCGACTGGTATTTCATTTTGTTCGATAATTTCATTTTTTTTATGGTTTCGGTAAATTCTGATTTTTTCTGGTTTCTTCAGGTTTTGGTAAACAACACTAAAAGTCCCAAAATACCAAAAACAAAACAAACCAATATTTTTAATATTAAAACTAAAACCGAAACCAACTTTTTTTTGGTTTTGGTAAATGTAAATTCGATACGGTACGGTAATTTCGGTACGGTTTTTTCTGGTTTTGGTAAATTCAATAAGGTTTTTTCTGGTTTCAGTAAATTCGGTACGGTAATTTTGATAAATCAGTTTTTTAAATATTAAAACCAAAACCAACCAACTTTTTTGTGGTAATTTCGGTTTCGATAAGACTGGTTTCTGGTATTTTAATATATGCAAGCTAAACAATTTTTTTTGGACCAAAACGGTACGGTACGGTAAAAACTCATATCGCTTCCACCCCTACAGGGGGCCATCCGGGGTCTACTTTGGGTTTTCAACCTCTAACACCATGTTTTCAAACCTAAGTCTAGATAAATGCAAATTACCGTCGTATTCTTAAACTGAGAGTTCCCTAACTGCGGGGTCAATTCCCACGAGTTACATTGGTCCCATGGGAGGTGTCGACTCCAGCCACGGGGCTGTTCGGGGGCTATTTCGGGTTTTTACCCTCTAACTCCATGTTTTCAAGCCAAAATGCAGAAATATGAAAACTACCGTCGTATTCTCAAACCGGGAGTCCCACGGGTGCGATGTCAGTTTCCACGAGTTACATTGGTCCCGTGGGAGGTGTTGGCGCCACCCACGGGGCAAGGGGTGTAAGCGGTATGGTTTGGTCTCTAAATAGTGGAAACTAATACCAAAACCAAACTCTAGATGGTAAAACCAAACCGTACCAGTTTACCACCCGGTACACCAAAATTAATACCAAATCCAAACCAACTGGTATTTCGATTTTTTCGGTAATTTTATTTTTTTTGGTTTAGATAAATTCTGATTTTTTCTGGTTTCTTGTGGTTTCGGTAAATTCTGGTTTCGATAAACAACACTAAAAGTCCCAAAAAACCAAAAACAAAACCAACCGATATTTTTAATATTAAAACCAAAACCAAAACCAACTTTTTTCTGGTTTTGGTAAATGTAAATTCGGTACGATACGGTAATTTACGTACGGTTTTTTCTGGTTTTTGTAAATTCGATACGGTTTTTACTGGTTTCAGTAAATTCGGTACGGTAATTTGGATAAATCGGTTTTTTAAATATTAAAACCAAAACCAACCAACTTTTTTACGGTAATTTCGGTTTTGGTAAGATTTGTTTCTGGTATTTTAATATATGAAACCAAAACCATTTTTTTCGGACCAAAACGGTACGGTACGGTAAAAACCCGTATCGCTTCCACCCCTACACGGGGCCGTTCGGGTGCTATTTTGGGTTTTCACCCTCTAACGCCATGTTTGCAAGCCTAAGTCTTGAAATATATAAATTACCTTCGTATTCTCAAACCGGGAGTCCCGTAGCTGCGGGGTTAGTTCCCACGAGTTACATTCGTCCCATGGGAGGTGTTGGCGCCTCCCACGGGGCCGTTCGGGGGCTGTTTCGGGTTTTTACCCTCTAACGACATGTTTTTAAGCCTAAGTCTAGAAATATACAAATTACCGTCGTATTCCCAAATTGGGAGTCCCGTTGCTGATGGGTCAGTTCTCACGAGTTACATTGGTTCCATGGGAGGTGTTAGCGCCACCCACGTGGCCGTCCGGGGACTATTTTTGGTTTTCACCCTCTAACACCATGTTTTCAAAATTTGCAAAATACCGTCTTAATCTCAAACCGGGAGTCCCGTGGCTGCGAGGTCAGTTCCCACGAGTTACAATGATCCCATGGGAGATGTTGGCGCCACTCACGGGGCCGTTCGGGGGCTGTTTCGGGTTTTCAACCTCTAACACCAAATTTTTAAGCCTAAGTATATAAATATGCAAATTACCGTCGTATTCTCAAACTAAGAGTCTCGCAACTGCGAGGTCAGTTACCACGAGTTACATTGGTCCTGTGGGAGGTGTTAGCACCAGCCGCGGGGCCGTTCGGGGGCTATTTTGGGTTTTCACCCTCTAACGCCATGTTTTCAAGCCGAAGTCTAGATATATACAAATTACCTTTGTATTCTCAAACCGGGAGTCCTGCAGCTGTGGGGTCAGTTCCCACGAGTTATATTGGTCCCGTGGGAGGTGTTAGCGTCACCCATGGGGCCGTTCGGGGGCTATTTTGGGTCTTTACCCTCTAACGACATGTTTTTAAGCCTAAGTATAGAAATATGCAAATTACCGTTGTATTCCCAAATCGGGAGTCCCGTTGCTAATGGGTCAGTTCTCACGAGTTACATTGGTCCCATGGGAGCTGCTAGCGCCACCCACAGGGCCGTCCGGGGGCTGTTTTGGGTTTTCACCCTCTAACACCATGTTTTCAAAATATGCTAATTATCATCGTATTCTCAAACCGGGAGTCCCGCGGCTGCGGGATCAGTTCCCATGAGTTACATTGGTCCCATGGGAGGTGTTGGCACCACCCAAGGGACCGTTTGGGGGCTATTTTGGGTTTTCATCCTCTAACACCATGTTTTCAAGCCTAAGTCTAGAAATATGCAACTTACCCTCGTATTCTCAAACCGGGAGTCCCGCGACTATGGGGTCAGTTCCCACGAGTTACATTGGTCCCGTGGGAGGTATTGGGGCCAGTCGCGGGCAGTTCGGGGGCTATTTCGGGTTTTCACCCTCTAACGACATGTTTTCAACCCAAAGTCTAGAAATATGCAAATTACCGTCGTATTCTCCAATCGGGAGTCCCAAGGCTGCGAGGTCAGTTCCCACGAGTTACATTGGTCCCGTGGGAGGTGTTGGCGCCACCCACGGGGCTATGGGTGTAAGCGGTACGGTTTGGTCTCTAAATAGTAGAAACTAATACCAAAACCAAACTCTAGGTGGTAAAACAAAATCGTACCAGTTTACCACCCGGTACACCAAAATCAATACCAAAACCAAACTGACTGGTATTTCAGATATTTTCGGTAATTTCAGTTTTTTTCTGGTTTCGGTAAATTCTGATTTTTCCTGGTTTCTTCTAGTTTCGCTAAATTCTGGTTTCGGTAAACAACACTAAAAGTCCCAAAAAATTAAAAACAAAACCAACCAATATTTTTAATATTAAAACAAAAACGAAAACCAACTATTTTCTGGTTTTGGTAAATGAAAATTCGGTATGGTGCGGTAATTTCGGTACGATTTTTTTTTTGTTTTGGTAAATTCGATACGGCTTTTTCTGGTTTCAGTAAATTCGGTACGGTAATTTTGATAAATCGGTTTTTTAAATATTAAAACAAAAACAAACCAACTTTTTTGTGGTAATTTGGGTTTCGGTAAATCTAGTTTCTGGTATTTTAATATATGAAACCAAAACCATTTTTTTTCGGACCAAAACGGTACGGTACGGTAAAAACTCGTATCGCTTCCACCCCTACACGGGGCCATCCGGGGGCTATTTTGGGTTTTCAACCTCTAACACCATGTTTTCAAACCTAAGTCTAAATATAAGCAAATTCCTATTGTATTCTCAAACCGAGAGTCCCGCAACTGCGGGGTCAATTCCCACGAGTTACATAGGTCCCGTGGGAGGTGTTGGCGCCAGCCACGGGGCAGTTCGGGGACTATTTCGGGTTTTCACCCTCTAACGACATGTTTTCAAGCCAAAGTCAAGAAATTAAAAAATTACCATCGTATTCTCAAATCGGGAGTCCCACGGCTGCGGGGTTAGTTCCCACGAGTTACATTGGTCCCGTGGGAGGTGTTGGCACCACCCACGGGGTCGTCCGGGGGCTGTTTTGGGTTTTCACCCTCTAACGCCATGTTCTCAAGCCTAAGTCTAAAAATATGCAAATTACAGTCGTAGTCTCAAACCGGGCATCTCGCATCTGCAAGGTCAGTTCCCACGAGTTACATTGGTCCCGTGGGAGGTGTTGGCGCCACCCACGGGGCCGTTCGGGGGCTATTTTGGGTTTTCACCCTCTAACGCCATGTTTTCAAGCCAAAGTCTAGATATATACAAATTACCTTCGTATTCTCAAACCGGGAGTCCGTAGCTGCGGGGTAAGTTCCCACGAGTTATATTGGTCCCGTGGGAGGTGTTAGCGTCACCCATGGGGCCGTTCGGGGGCTATTTTGGGTCTTTACCCTCTAACGACACGTTTTTAAGCCTAAGTCTAGAAATATGCAAATTACCGTTGTATTCCCAAATCGGGAGTCCCGTTGCTAATGGGTCAGTTCTCACGAGTTACATTGGTCCCCTGGGAGCTGCTAGCGCCACCCACGGGGACGTACGGTGGCTGTTTTTGGTTTTCACCCTCTAACACCATGTTTTCAAAATATGCTAATTATCATCGTATTCTCAAACCGGGAGTCCCGCGGCTGCGGGATCAGTTCCCATGAGTTACATTGGTCCCATGGGAGGTGTTGGCACCACCCAAGGGACCGTTCGAGGGGTGTTTTGGGTTTTCATCCTCTAACACCATGTTTTCAAGACTAAGTCTAGAAATATGCAACTTACCCTCGTATTCTCAAACCGGGAGTCCCGCGGCTATGGGGTCAGTTCCCACGAGTTTCATTGGTCACGTGGGAGGTATTGGCACCACCCACGGGGCCGTTCGGGGGTTGTTTCGGGTTTTCCCACTCTAACACCATGTTTTCAAGCCTAACTCTAGAAATATGCAAATTAAAGTCGTATTCTCAAACAGGAAGTCCCGCGGCTGCGGGGTCAATTCCCAGGAGTTACGTTGGTCCCATGGGAGGTGTTGGCGCCACCCACGGGGCCGTCCGGAGGCTGCTTCAAGTTTTCACCCTCTAACGCCATATTTTCAAGCCTAAGTCTAAAAATATACAAATTACCATCATATTCTCAAATCGGGAGTCCCGCGGCTACGGGGTCAGTTCCCACGAGTTACATTGGTCCTGTGGGAGGTGTTAGCGCCACCCATGGGGCCGTTCGGGGTCTGTTTCGAGTTTTCACCCACTAACGCCATGTTTTCAAGCCTAAGTGTAGAAATATGTAAATTACCATCGTATTCTGAAATAGTGAGTCCCGCGGCTACGGCGTCAGTTCCTACGTGTTACATTGGTCCCATGGGAGGTGTTAACGTCACCCACGGGGCCGTCCGAGGGCTGTTTTGGGTTTTCACCCTCTAATGCCTTTTTTTCAAGCCTAAGTCTAGAAATATGTAAATTATCATCGTATTCTCAAACCGGGAGTTCCGCGGGGTCAGTTCCCACGAGTTACATTGGTCTCGTGGGAGGTGTTGGCCCCACCCAAGGGGCCGTCCGGGGGATGTTTCGGGTTTTCACCCTCTAACACTATGTTTCCAAACCTAAGTCTAGAAATATGCAAATTACCATTGAGTTCTAAAATCGGGAGTCCCGCGGCTGCGGTGTCAGTTTCCATGTGTTACATTGGTCCCGTGGGTGTTGTTGTTGCCACCCACGGGGCCGCCCGGGGGCAGTTTCGGGTTTTCACCCTCTAACACCATGTTTTCAAGTCTAAAACTAGAAATATACAAATTATCATCTTATTCTCAAATTGATAGTCTCGCGACTGCGGGGGTCAGTTCCCACTAGTTACATTGGTCCCGTGGGAGGTGTTGGCGCCACCTAGGGAGCCGTCCGGGGGCTATTTTTGGTTTTCACCCTCTAACGCGATGTTTTCCAGCATATGTCTGGAAATTCACAAATTACCATCGTATTCTCAAATCGGGAGTCCCGCGGCTGCGGGGTCAGTTCCCACGAGTTACATTGGTCCCGTGGGAGGTGTTGGCGCCACCCACGGGGCCGTTCGGGGGCTATTTCGGATTTTCACCCTCTAACGCCATATTTTTAAGCCTAAGTCTAGAAATATGCCAATTACCATAGTATTCTCAAACTGGGAGTCCCGCGGCTGCGAGGTGAGTTCCCGGAGTTACATTGATCCCGTGGGAGGTGTTGGCGCCATCCACGGGGCCGACCGGGGGCTGTTTTGGGTTTTCAACCTCTAACACCATGTTTGAAGCCTAAGTCTAGGAATATGCAAATTACCATCATATTCTAAAACCGGGAGCCCCCCAACTGCGGGGTCAATTACCACGAGTTACATTAGTCCCGTGGGAGGTGTTCGCACCAGCTCCGGGGCAGTCGATGGCTATTTCGGGTTTTCACCCTTTAATACCATGTTTTCAAACCAAAGTCGAGAAATATGAAAATTACAGTCGTATTCGTAAATAGGGAGTCCAACGGCTGTGGGGTCAGTTCCCACGAGTTACATTGGTCCCGTGGGAGGTGTTGGCGCCACCCACGGGGCCGTGAGGGGCTGCTT
The DNA here is from genome assembly GCA_949130495.1 of Sambucus nigra. NCBI lineage: Eukaryota > Viridiplantae > Streptophyta > Magnoliopsida > Dipsacales > Adoxaceae > Sambucus > Sambucus nigra. The sequence continues at coordinate 728,760,117 of OX422209.1, read as the reverse complement.
CGGGTTTTCATACTCTAACACCATGTTTTCAAGCCTAAGTCTAGATATATGCAAATTACAATCGTATTCTCAAATAGAGAGTCCCGCAACTGCGGGATCAGTTCCCACGAGTTACATTGGTCTCGTGGAAGGTGTTGGATCTAGCCACGGGGCAGTTCGGGGTCTAATTCGGATTTTCACCCTCTAACGACATGTTTTCAAGACAAAGTCTAGAAATAGGCAAATTACCATCATATTCTCAAGCCGGGATTCCCACGACTACGGGGTCAGTTCCCACGAGTTACATTGGTCACGTGGGTGGTGTTGGCGCCACCCACGGGGCCGTTTGGGGGCTGTTTTGAGTTTTCACCCTCTAACGCCATGTTTTCAAGCGTAAGTCTAGAAAAATGGAAATTACCATCGAATTCTCAAACCGGGCGTCCGCGGATGCAAGGTCAGTTCCCATGAGTTAGATTGGTCCCGTGGGAGGTGTTGGCGCCACCCACGGGGTTGTTTCAGGTTTTTACCCTCTAACGACATATTTTTAGGCCTAAGTCTATAAATATGCAAATTACCGTCGTATTCAGAAATTGGGAGTCTCGTTGCTGATGGGTCAGTTCCCACGAGTTACATTGGTCCCATGGGAGGTGTTAGCGCCACCCACGGGGCCGTCCGTGGACTATTTTAGGTTTTCACCCTCTAACACCATGTTTTCAAAATATGCAAATTATCGTCGTATTCTCAAACCAGGAGTCTCGTGGCTGCGGGATCAGTTCCCATGAGTTACATTTGTCGCGTGGGAGGTGTTGGCACCACCCAAGGGGCTGTTCTGGGTTTTTATCCTCTAACACCATGTTTTCAAGCATAATTCTAGAAATATGCAACTTACCATCGTATTCTCAAACAGGGAGTCCCATGGTTGTGAGGTCAGTTCCCACGAGATACATTGGTCCCGTGGGAGGTGTTGGCACCACCCACGGGGCCGTTCGGGGGTTGTTTCGGGTTTTCACACTCTAACGCCATGTTTTTAAGCCTATGTTTAGAAATATGCAAATTACAGTCGTATTCTCAAATAGGGAGTCCCGCGGCTGCGGGGTCAGTTTCCACGAGTTACATTGGTCCCGTGGGAGCTGTTGGTGCCACCCACGGGGCCGTCCGGAGGCTGTTTCGAGTTTTCACCCTCTAACGCCATATTTTCAAGCCTAAGTATAGAAATATACAAGTTACCATCGTATTCTGAAATCGGGAGTCCCGCGGCTACGGGGTCAGTTCCCACGAGTTACATTGGTCATGTGGGAGGTGTTGGCGCCACCCACGGGTCCGTTCGGGGGCTGTTTCGGGTTTTCACCATCTAACGCCATCTTTTCAAGCCTAAGTGTAGAAATATGTAAATTACCATCGCATTCTCAAATAGGGAGTCCCGCGGCAACGGCGTCAGTTCCCACGAGTTACATTGGTCCCATGGGAGGTCTTAGCGCCACCCACAGGGCTGTCCGGGGGTTGTTTTGGGTTTTCACCCTCTAACACCATGTTTTTAAGCATAAGTCTAGAAATATGCAACTTACCATCGTATTCTCAAATCGGGATTCCCGCGGCTGTGGGGTCAGCTCCCACGAGTTACGTTGGTCCCGTGGGAGCTGTTGGCGCCCCCTACGGGGTCGTCCGGAGGCTGTTTCAAGTTTTCACCCTCTAACGCCATATTTTCAAGCCTAAGTCTAGAAATATACAAATTATCGTCATATTCTCAAATCGGGAGTCCCGCGGCTATGGGGTCAGTTCCCACGAGTTACATTGGTCCTGTGGGAGGTGTTGGCGCCACCCACGGGGCCATTCGGGGGCTATTTCGGGTTTTCACCCTCTAACGCCATGTTATCAAGCTTAAGTGTAGAAATATGTTACTTACCATCGTATTCTCAAATAGGGAGTCCCGCGGATGCGGCGTCAGTTCCCACAAGTTACATTAGTCCCATGGGAGGTGTTTGCCCAACCCTCGGGGCCGTCCGGGGGCTGTTTTGGGTTTTCACCCTCTAACGCCTTGTTTTCAAGCCTAAGTCTAGAAATATGCAAATTATCGTCGTATTCTCAAATCGGGAGTCCCGCGGGGTCAGTTCCCACGAGTTACATTGGTCTCGTGGGAGGTGTTGGCCCCACCTAAGGGGCCGTCCGGGGGCTGTTTCGGGTTTTCACCCTCTGACACCACTTTTCCAAGCCTAAGTCTAGAAATATGAAAATTACCATCGTGTTCTCAAGTCGGGAGTGCTGCGGCTGCGGGGTCAGTTTCCATGAGTTACGTTGGTCCCGTGGGTGTTGTTGTTGCCACCCAGGGGGCCGTCCGGGGGCGGTTTCAGGTTTTCACCCTCCAACGCCATGTTTTCAAGTCTAACTCTTGAAATATGCAAATTATCATCTTATTCTCAAATAGATAGTCTTGCGACTGCGGGGTCAGTTCCCACAAGTTACATTGGTCCCGTGGGAGGTGTTGGCTCCACCTACGGAGCCGTCCGGGGGCTGCTTTTGGTTTTCACTCTCTAAAATCGGGAGTCCCGCGGCTGCGGGGTCAGTTCCCACGAGTTACATTGGTCCCGTGGGAGGTGTTGGCGCCACCCAGAGGGTCGTTCGGGGGCTATTTCGGGTTTTCACCCTCTAACGCCATATTTTTAAGCCTAAGCCTAGAAATATGCAAATTGCCATCGTATTCTCAAACCGGGAGTCCCGCGAGAGTGAGGTCAGCTCCCACGAGTTACATTGATCCCGTGGGAGGTGTTGGCGCCACCCACGGGGCCGACCGGGGGCTATTTCGGGTTTTCAACCTCTAACACCATGTTTTCAAGCCTAAGTCTAGATATATGCAAATTACTATCGTATTCTCAAACCGAGAGTCCCGCAACTGCGGGGTCAGTTTCCACGAGTTACGTTGGTCCCGTGGGACGTGTTATCGACAGCCACGGGGCTGTTCGGGGGCTATTTTTTATTTTCACCCTCTAACGACATGTTTTCAAGCGTAATTCTAGAAATATGGAAATTACCATCGTATTCTCAAATCGGAAGTCCTGCTGCTGCTGGGTCAGTTCTCACGAGTTACATTGGTCCCATTGGAGGTGTTAGCGCCACCCATGGGGCCTTTCGAGGGTTATTTTGGGTTTTAACCGTCTAACGCCATGTTTTTAAAATATGCAAATTACCGTCATATTCCCAAATCAGGAGTCCTGCTGCTACTGGGTCAGTTCTCACGAGTTACATTGGTCCGATGGGAGGTGTTGGCGCCACCCACGGGGCCGCCTGGAGGCTGTTTCGAGTTTTCACCCTCTCACGCCATATTTTCAAGCCTAAATCTAGAAATATGAAAATTACAGCCATATTCTAAAATCGGGAGTCCCGCGGCTACGGGGTCAGATCCCACGAGTTACATTGGTTCTGTGGGAGATGTTGGCGCCACCTACGAGGCCGTTCGAGGGTTGTTTCGGGTTTTCACCCTCTAACGCCATGTTTTCAAGCGTAAGTCTAGAAATATGCGAATTACCATCGTATTCTCAAATAGGGAGTCCCGCGGCTGCGGGGTCAGTTCCCACGAGTTACATTGGTCCCATGGGAGGTGTTGGCGCCAACCAAGGGGCAGTTCAGGGGCTATTTCGGGTTTTCACCCTCTAACGCCATGTTTTCAAGCCTAAGTCTAGAAATATGCAAATTACCATCGTATTCTCAAACCCGGAGTCCCGCGGCTGCGGGACGTCCGTGGGCTATTTTGGGTTTTCACCTTCTAACATCTTGTTTTCAAGCCTAAGTCTAGAAATATGTAAATTACCATCGTATTCTCAAACCGCGAGTTCCGTGCCTGCGGGGCCAGTTTCGACGAGTTACATTGGTCCCGTGGGAGGTGTTGGCGCAACCCAAGGGGCGGTTCATGGGCTGTTTCGGGTTTTCACACTCTAACGCCATGTTTTCAAGCCTAAATCTAGAAATATTCCAATTACAGTCGTATTCTCAAACGGGGAGTCCCGTGGCTGCGGGGTCAGTTCCCACGAGTTTCGTTGTTCCCATAGGAGGTGTTCGCAGCACCCACGGTGCCGTTCGAAGGCTGTTTCAAGTTTTCACCCTGTAACGCCATATTATCAAGCCTAAGTCTAGAAATATACAAATTACCATCGTATTCTCAAATCCGGAATCCCGCGGTAACGGGGTCTGTTCCCACGAGTAACATTGGTCTTGTGGGAGGTGTTGGCGCAACCCACGGGGCCGTTCGGGGGTTGTTTCAGGTTTTCAACCTCTAACACCAAGTTTTCAAGATTAAGTCAAGAAATTTCCAAATTACCATCATATTCTAAAATAGGGAGTCCCGCAGCTGCGGGGTCAGTTTCCACGGGTTACATGGGTCCCGTGGGAGGTGTTATTGACATCCATGGGGCCGTCTGGGGGCTGTTTCAGGATGTCACCTTCTAACGCCTTGTTTTCAAGCCTAATTCTAAAAATATGCAAATTATACTCTTATTCTCAAGCCGATAGTCTCGCGGTCGTGGGGTCAGTTCCCACGAGTTACATTGGTCTCGTGGGAGGTGTTGGTGCAATCCACGGAGCCATTCGGGGGCTGTTTCTGGTTTTCACCCTCTTACACCATGTTTTCTAGCCTAAGTTTAGAGATATGCAAATTACCATTGTATTCTCAAATGGGGAGTTCCGTGGCTGCGAGGTCAGTTCCCACGAGTTACATTGGTCCCGTGGGAGGTGTTGGAGCCACCCATAGGTCCATTTGGGGGGTGTTACGGCTTTTCACCCTCTAATGCCATGTTTTCAATCCAAAGTTTAGAAATGTGTAAATTACCATCATATTGTCAAACGAGGAGTCCCGCGACTGCGGGGTCAGTTCTCACGAGTTACATTGATCCCGTGGGAGGTGTTGGCGCCACCCACGGGGTCGTTCGGGGGTCGTTTTGGTTTTTCACCCTCTAATGCCATGTTTTCAAACTTAAGTCTAGAAATAGGCAAATTATCATCGTATTCTCAAATCGGGAGTTCCACGGCTGTGGGGTCAGGTCCCACGAGTTACATTGGTCCCATGGGAGGTGTTGGCGCCAGCCACGTGGCCGTTCGGGCGCTGCTTCTTGTTTTCATCCTGTAACGCCATATTTTCAAGCATAAGTCTAGAAATCTAGCGCGGCTCGCTTCGCTTTTATTGCGGAGCTCACTGCTGCTCTGGGCCATCCAATTCCTCTTCTTTCTTTTGCTGCTGATCTCACATCGCGTTTCCTATGTAAGATAAGCATATAGACTGGGGCTCTTGTCGAGCTTGCCTACGTACCTTCCTAGCTTGGACAGGATCAAGTAAGATGTAGTTCGAATAGGATTCAATCCAGCCGCGGGGAAAGCCCCCCACACCACGAAAGGGAAATCCGTCTTTGAAATCCATTTTTTTTTATTTATCTGCCAGCGAATCTCTTGTTTGCTCTGCGATTCCTGGCTTTGAATGAAATATAGATCCTGCCTTTATTATCTTTGGTAATAGATCTCCCGCCCATTGAATAAGCCCCGGATAGAATCATTTGAAGTGGCCGCCCTTGCTCAATTTGGGTCAGACCTTGATGCTGCGACTCAGGCATTACTCAATAGAGGTGCAAGGCTTCTAGCACTAGATAATAGGCATTAGGCATTCTGAGCGGGCTCGATTCTGAAATGGAATGATTGATAGAATCGATAAATATGAAAATTTTCATCATATTCTCAAACCGGGAGTACCGCGGTTGCGGGGTCAATTTCAACGAGTTACATTGATCCCATGGGAGTTGTTAGCGCCACCCACGGGGCCGTCCGGGGGCTGTTTTAGGTTTTCACCTTCTAACGCCATATTTTTAATCCTATGTCTAGAAATATGCAAATTACCATCGTATTCTCAAATTGGGAGTTTCGTAACTACGGGGTTAGTTACCACGAGTTACATTGGTCCCGTGGGTGGTGTTGGCACCAGCGACGGGGCAGTTCGAGGGCTATTTCGGGTTTTCACCCTTTAACGCCATGTTTTCAAGCCAAAGTCTAGAAATATACAAATTACCATAATATTCTCAAACCGGGAGTCCCAGGACTGCGGGGTCAGTTCCCACGAGTTACATTGGTCCCGTGGGAGGTGTTGGCGCCACCCACGGGGCCGTCCAGGGGATGTTTCGGGTTTTCAACCTTTAACACCATGTTTTCAAGCCTAAGTCTAGATATATGCAAATTATCATTTTATTCTCAAAACTGGAGTCTCGCAACTGTGGGGTCAGTTCCCTCGAGTTACATTGGTCCCGTGGGAGGTGTTTGCGCCAGCCACGAGGCAGTTCTGCGGCTATTTTGGGTTTGCACACTCTAACACCATGTTTTCAAGCCAAAGTCTAGAATTATGTAAATTACCATCGTATTCTCAAATTGGGAGTCCCACGAATGCGGCGTCAGTTCCGCCGAGTTACATTAGTCCTGTGGGAAGTGTTGGTGCCACCCACGGGGCCGTCCGAGGGCTATTTCGGGTTTTCACCCTCTAACGCCATGTTTTCAAGCCTAAGTCTAGAAATACACAAATTACCGTCGTATTCTCAAATTGGGAGTCCCACTGCTGCTAGGTCACTTCTCACGAGTTACATCGGTCCCATGGGAGGTGTTAGCGCTACCCACGGGATCGTTCGAGGGCTGTTTTGGGTTTCTACCCTCTAACGCCGTGTTTTCAAAATTTGCAAATTACCGTCGTATTCTTAGACTAGGAGTCCCGCGGCTGCGACGATAGTTCGCACGAGTTCCATTGGTCCCGTGGAGGTGTTGGCGTAACCCAAGGGGCCGTTCGGGGGCTGTTTTGCGTTTTCACCGTCTAACACCATGTTTTCAAGCCTAAGTCTAGAAATATTCAAATAACCATCGTATTCTCGAACCGAAAGTCCCGCGGCTACAGGGTTAGTTCCCACGAGTTACATTGGTCCCGTGGGAGGTGTTGGCCCCACCCACGGGGCCGTTCGGGGGCTGTTTCGAGTTTTCACCCTCTAACGCCATATTTTCTTGCCTAAGTCTAGAAATATGCAAATTACCATCGTATTCTCAAACCGGGATTCCCGTGGCTGTGGGGTCAGTTCCCACGAGTTACATTGATCCCATGGGAGGTGTTGGCACCACCCACGGGGCCGTTCGGGGGCTATTTTGAGTTTTTACCCTCTAACGACATGTTTTTACGCCTAAGTCTAGAAATGTGCAAATTACCATCATATTGTCAAACCAGGAGTCCCGCGACTACGGGGTCACTTCCCACGAGTTACATTGATCCCGTGGGAGGTGTTGGCGCCACCCACGGGGTCGTTCGGGGGCTATTTTGGTTTTTCACCCTCTAACACCATGTTTTCAAACTTAAGTCTAGAAATAGGCAAATTATCATCGTATTCTCAAATCGAGAGTTCCGTGGCTGTGGGGTTAGTTCCCACGAGTTACATTGGTCCCGTGGGAGGTGTTGGCGCCAGCAACGTGGCCGTTCGGGGGCTACTTCGTGTTTTCACCCTGTAACGCCATATTTTCAAGCATAAGTCTTGAAATATGCAAATTTCCATCATATTCTCAAACCGGGAGTACCGCGGCTGTGGGGTCAGTTGCCACGAGTTACATTGATCCCATGGGAGTTGTTAGCGCCACCCACGGGGCCGTCCGGGGATTGTTTTAGGTTTCCACCTTCTAACTCCATATTTTAATCCTATGTCTAGAAATATGCAAATTACCATCATATTCTCAAATTGGGAGTTTCGCAACTACGGGGTCAGTTACCACGAGTTACATTGGTCCCGTGGGTGGTGTTGGCACCAGCGACGGGGCAGTTCGAGGGCTATTTCGGGTTTTCACCCTTTAACGCCATGTTTTCAAGCCAAAGTCTAGAAATATACAAATTACCATAATATTCTCAAACCGGGAGTCCCGGGGCTGCGGGGTCAGTTCCCACGAGTTACATTGGTCCCGTGGGAGGTGTTGGCGCCACCCACGGGGCCGTCCGGGGGATGTTTCGGGTTTTCAACCTCTAACACCATATTTTCAAGCCTATGTCTAGATATATGCAAATTATCATCTTATTCTCAAAACTGGAGTCTCGCAACTGCGGGGTCAGTTCCCTCGAGTTACATTGGTCCCGTGGGAGGTGTTTGCGCCAGCCACGAGGCAGTTCGGCGGCTATTTCGGGTTTGCACCCTCTAGCACCATGTTTTCAAGCCAAAGTCTAGAATTATGTAAATTGCCGTCGTATTCTCAAATTGGGAGTCCCACGACTGCGGGGTCAGTTCCGCCGAGTTACATTAGTCCCGTGGGAAGTGTTGGCGCCACCCATGGGGCCGTCCGAGGTCTATTTCGGGTTTTCACCCTTTAACGCCATGTTTTCAAGCCTAAGTCTAGAAATATACAAATTACCATCGTATTCTCAAATTGGGAGTCCCACTGCTGCTGGGTCACTTCTCACGAGTTACATCGGTCCCATGGGAGGTGTTAGTGCCACCCACGGGGTCGTTCGAGGTCTGTTTTGGGTTTCTACCCTCTAACGCCATGTTTTCAAAATTTGCAAATTACCGTCGTATTCTTAGACTAGGAGTCCCGCGGCTGCGACGATAGTTCGCACGAGTTCCATTGGTCCCGTGGAGGTGTTGGCGTAACCCAAGGGGCCGTTCGGGGGTTGTTTTGCGTTTTCACCGTCTAACACCATGTTTTCAAGCCTAAGTCTAGAAATATTCAAATAACCATCGTATTCTCGAACCGAAAGTCCCGCGGCTACAGGGTTAGTTCCCACGAGTTACATTGGTCCCGTGGGAGGTGTTGGCCCCACCCACGGGGCCGTTCGGGGGCTGTTTCGAGTTTTCACCCTCTAACGCCATATTTTCTTGCCTAAGTCTAGAAATATGCAAATTACCATCGTATTCTCAAACCGGGATTCCCGTGGCTGTGGGGTCAGTTCCCACGAGTTACATTGATCCCATGGGAGGTGTTGGCACCACCCACGGGGCCGTTCGGGGGCTATTTTGAGTTTTTACCCTCTAACGACATGTTTTTACGCCTAAGTCTAGAAATGTGCAAATTACCATCATATTGTCAAACCAGGAGTCCCGCGACTACGGGGTCACTTCCCACGAGTTACATTGATCCCGTGGGAGGTGTTGGCGCCACCCACGGGGTCGTTCGGGGGCTATTTTGGTTTTTCACCCTCTAACACCATGTTTTCAAACTTAAGTCTAGAAATAGGCAAATTATCATCGTATTCTCAAATCGAGAGTTCCATGGCTGTGGGGTTAGTTCCCACGAGTTACATTGGTCCCGTGGGAGGTGTTGGCGCCAGCAACGTGGCCGTTCGGGGGCTACTTCGTGTTTTCACCCTGTAACGCCATATTTTCAAGCATAAGTCTTGAAATATGCAAATTTCCATCATATTCTCAAACCGGGAGTACCGCGGCTGTGGGGTCAGTTGCCACGAGTTACATTGATCCCATGGGAGTTGTTAGCGCCACCCACGGGGCCGTCCGGGGGTTGTTTTAGGTTTCCACCTTCTAACTCCATATTTTAATCCTATGTCTAGAAATATGCAAATTACCATCATATTCTCAAATTGGGAGTTTCGCAACTACGGGGTCAGTTACCACGAGTTACATTGGTCCCGTGGGTGGTGTTGGCACCAGCGACGGGGCAGTTCGAGGGCTATTTCGGGTTTTCACCCTTTAACGCCATGTTTTCAAGCCAAAGTCTAGAAATATACAAATTACCATAATATTCTCAAACCGGGAGTCCCGGGGCTGCGGGGTCAGTTCCCACGAGTTACATTGGTCCCGTGGGAGGTGTTGGCGCCACCCACGGGGCCGTCCGGGGGATGTTTCGGGTTTTCAACCTCTAACACCATATTTTCAAGCCTATGTCTAGATATATGCAAATTATCATCTTATTCTCAAAACTGGAGTCTCGCAACTGCGGGGTCAGTTCCCTTGAGTTACATTGGTCCCGTGGGAGGTGTTTGCGCCAGCCACGAGGCAGTTCGGCGGCTATTTCGGGTTTGCACCCTCTAGCACCATGTTTTCAAGCCAAAGTCTAGAATTATGTAAATTGTCGTCGTATTCTCAAATTGGGAGTCCCACGACTGCGGGGTCAGTTCCGCCGAGTTACATTAGTCCCGTGGGAAGTGTTGGCGCCACCCATGGGGCCGTCCGAGGTCTATTTCGGGTTTTCACCCTTTAACGCCATGTTTTCAAGCCTAAGTCAAGAAATATACAAATTACCATCGTATTCTCAAATTGGGAGTCCCACTGCTGCTGGGTCACTTCTCACGAGTTACATCGGTCCCATGGGAGGTGTTAGTGCCACCCACGGGGTCGTTCGAGGTCTGTTTTGGGTTTCTACCCTCTAACGCCATGTTTTCAAAATTTGCAAATTACCGTCGTATTCTTAGACTAGGAATCCCGCGGCTGCGACGATAGTTCACACGAGTTCCATTGGTCCCGTGGAGGTGTTGGCGTAACCCAAGGGGCCGTTCGGGGGCTGTTTTGCGTTTTCACCGTCTAACACCATGTTTTCAAGCCTAAGTCTAGAAATATTCAAATAACCATCGTATTCTCGAACCGAAAGTCCCGCGGCTACAGGGTTAGTTCCCACGAGTTACATTGGTCCCGTGGGAGGTGTTGGCCCCACCCACGGGGCCGTTCGGGGGCTGTTTCGAGTTTTCACCCTCTAACGCCATATTTTCTTGCCTAAGTCTAGAAATATGCAAATTACCATCGTATTCTCAAACCGGGATTCCCGTGGCTGTGGGGTCAGTTCCCACGAGTTACATTGATCCCATGGGAGGTGTTGGCACCACCCACGGGGCCGTTCGGGGGCTATTTTGAGTTTTTACCCTCTAACGACATGTTTTTACGCCTAAGTCTAGAAATGTGCAAATTACCATCATATTGTCAAACCAGGAGTCCCGCGACTACGGGGTCACTTCCCACGAGTTACATTGATCCCGTGGGAGGTGTTGGTGCCACCCACGGGGCCGTTTGGGGGTTGTTTTGGGTTTTTGCCCTCTAACGCCATGTTTTCAAAATACGCAAATTATCGTCGTATTCTGAAATCGGGAGTCCCGTGGCTGCAGGGTCAGTTCCCACGAGTTACATTGGTCCCGTGGGAGGTGTTAGCACCACCCACGGGGCCGTCCGGGGGTTGTTTTTGGTTTTCACCCTCTAACACCATGTTTTGAAGCCTAAGTCTAGAAATATGCAACTTACTATCGTATTCTCAAATCGGGAGTCCCGCTGCTGTGGGGTCAGCTCCCACGAGTTACGTTGGTCCCGTGGGAGCTGTTGGCACCACCCACGGGGCCGTTCGGGGGTTGTTTCGGGTTTTCACACTCTAACGCCATGTTTTCAAACCTAAGTCTAGAAATATGCAAATTACAGTCGTATTCTCAAACGGGGAATCCCGCGGCTGCAGGTTCAGTTCCCACGAGTTACATTGGTCCCACGGGAGGTGTTGGCGCCACCTACGGGGTCGTCCGGAGGCTGTTTCAAGTTTTCACCCTCTGACGCCATATTTTCAAGCCTAAGTCTAGAAATATGCAAATTACCATCGTATTCTAAAATCGGGAGTCCCGCGACTACGGGGTCAGTTCCCAAGAGTTACATTGGTCCTGTGGGAGGTGTTGGCACCACCCACCGGGCCGTTCGGGGGCTGTTTCGGGTTTTCACCCTCTAACGCCATGTTTACAAGCCTAAGTCTAGAAATATGCAAATTATCATCGTATTCACAAACCGAGAGTCCCGCAATTATGGGGTCAGTTCCCATTAGTTACATTGCTCCCGTGGGAGGTGTTGGCGCCAGCCACGGGGTAGTTCGGCGGCTATTTCAGGTTTTCACCCTTTAACGCCATGTTTTCAAGCCAAAGTCTAGAAATATGCAAATTACCGTCGTTTTCTCAGACCGGGAGTCCCACGGTTGCGGGGTCAGTTTGCATGAGTTACATTGGACCCGTGGGAGGTGTTGATGCCATCCACGGGGCCGTTCGGGGGATCTTTTGGGTTTTTACCCTCTAACGCCATGTTTTCAAGCCAAAGTCAAGAAATATGCAAATTACCATCGTATTCTCAAATCGGGCGTCCCGCGGTTGCAAGGTCAGTGCGCACAAGTTACCTTGGTTCCCTGGGAGGTGTTGGCACCACCCACGGGCTGTCTGGAGGCTGTTTCAAGTTTTCACCCTCTAACGTCATATTTTCAAGCCTAAGTCTAGAAATAAGAAAATTACAGTCGTATTATCAAATCGGGAGTCCTGCGGCTACGGGGTCAATTTCCATGACTTACATTGGTCCTGTGGGAGGTATTGGCGCCACCCACGGGGCCGTTCGTGGGTTGTTTCGGGTTTTCACCCGCTAACGCCATGTTTTCAACCCTAAGTCTAGAAATATTCAAATTACCATCATATTCTCAATAGGGAGTCCCGCGGCTGCGGGGTCAGCTCCCACGAATTACATTCGTCCCATGGGAGGTGTTGGCGCCACCCACCGGGCCGTCTGGGTGTTATTTCGGGTTTTCACCCTTTAACACCATGTTTTCAAGCCTAAGTCTAGAAATATGCAAATTACCATCGTGTTCTCAAATCGAGAACCCCACGGCTGCGGGGTCTGTTTCCACGAGTTACATTGGTCCCATGGTTGGTGTTGTTGCCATCCACGGGCCGTACGGGGGCTGTTTCGGGTTTTCACCCTCTAACGCCATGTTTTCAAGTCTAAATCTAAAAATATGCAAATTATCGTCTTATTCTCAAATCGATTATCACGCGACTTCGGGGTCAGTTCCCACTAGTTACATTTGTGCCGTGGGAGGTGTTGGTGCCACCTACGGAGCCGTCTGGTGGCTAATTAGGCTTTTCACCCTCTAACGCCATGTTTTCTAGCCTAAGTCTTAAAATACTTAAATTACCATCGTATCCTCAAATCGCGAGTCCCACAGCTACGGGATCAGTTCCCACGAGTTACATTGATCCCGTGGGAGGAGTTGGCGCCACCCACGGGACCGTCTGGGGGTAGTTTCGGGTTTTTAACCTCCAACACCATGTTTTTAAGCCTAAGTCTAGAAATATGCAAATTACCATTAAATTCTCAAATCGGGAGTCCCGCAACTGCGGGGTCAGTTACCACGAGTTACATTGGTACCGTGGGAGGTGTTGGCGCTAGCCACGGGGCAGTTCAGGGGCTATTTCGGGTTTTCACTCTCCAACGCCTTGTTTTTAAGCCTAAGTCTAGAAATATGCAAAATACGGTCGTATTTTCAAATCGGGAGTTCTGCTGTTGCTGGGTGAGTTCTCACGAGTTACATTGGTCCCATGGGAGGTGTTAGCGGCACCCATGGGTCCGTTCGAGGGTTGTTTTCATGTTTTCAAAATATGCAAATTACCATCGTATTCTCAGATCGGGAGTCCCGTGACTGCGAGGTCAGTTCCCACGAGTTACATTGGCCCCATTGGAGGTGTTGGCGGAACCCAAGGAGCCGTTCGGGGGCTGTTTTACGTTTTAACCGTCTTACACCATGTTTTCAAGCCTAAGTCTAGAAATATGAAAATAACCATCGTATTCTCAAACCAAGAGTCCTGCAGCTACGGGGTCAGTTCCCACGAGTTACATTGGTCCTGTGGGAGATGTTGGCCCCACCCACGGGGCCGTTCGAGGGTTGTTTCGAGTTTTCACCCTCTAACGCCATATTTTCTTGCCTATGTCTAGAAATATGCAAATTACCATCATATTCTCAAACCGGGATTCTCGTGGCTGTGGGGTCAGTTCCCACGAGTTACATTGATCCCATGGGAGGTGTTGGCACCACCCACGGGGCCGTTCGGGGGCTGTTTTGAGTTTTTACCCTCTAACGACATGTTTTTAAGCCTAAGTCTAGAAATATGCAAATTACCGTAGTATTCTCAAATCGGGAGTCCCGTGGCTTCTGGGTCAGTTCTCATGAGTTATATTTGTCCCATGGGAGGTGTTAGCGCCACCCACGAGGCCGTCCGATGGCTGTTTTGGGTTTTTTCCCTCTAACGCCATGTCTTCAAAATATGCAAATTACCGTCGTATTCTCAAATCGGGAGTCCCGTGGCTATCGGGTAAGTTCGCAAGAGTTACATTGGTCCCGTGGGAGGTGGTGGCACCACCCAAGGGGCTGTTCAGGGGCCGCTATGGGTTTTCACCCTCTAACACCATGTTTTCAAGCCTAAGTCTAGAAATATGCAAATTATCATCGTACTCTCAAATCGGGAGTCCCGCGGCTGCATGGTCAGTTCCCAGGAGTTACATTGGTCCCGTGGGAGATGATTACGCCATCCACGGGGCCGTTCGGGGGCAGTTTCGGGTTTTCACCCTCTAACGCCATGTTTTCAAGCCTAAGTCTAGAAATATGCAAATTACACTTGTATTCTCAAATCGGACTCCCATGGCTGCGGGGTCAGTTCCCCCAAGTTACATTGGTCCCTTGGGAGGTGTTGGCGCCACCCACGGGGCCGTCTGAAGGTTGTTTCAAGTTTTCACCCTCTAACGCCATATTTTCAAGCCTAAGTCTAGAAATATGCAAATTACCATCGTATTCTCAAATCGGGAGTCCCGCGGCTATGGGGTCAGTTCCCAAGAGTTACATTGGTCCTGTGGGAGGTGTTGGCACCACCCACCGGGCCGTTCGGGGGCTGTTTCTGGTTTTCACCCTCTAACGCCATGTTTTCAAGCCTAAGTCTAGAAATATGAAAATTACCATCGTATTCCCAAATAGGGAGTCCCGCAGTTGCGGGGTAAGTTCCCACGAGTTACACTGGTCCCATGGGAGGTGTCGGCGCCAGGCACGGGGCAGTTTCGGGGCTTTTTTGGGTTTTCAACCTCTAACACCATGTTTTTAAGACTAAGTCTAGAAATATGCCAATTATCGTTGTATTCTCAAATCAGGAGTCCCGCAATTCTCAGACCGGGAGTCCCACGACTGCGGGGTCAGTTCCCATGAGTTACATTGGACCCGTGGGAGGTGTTGATGCCTCCACGGGGCCGTTCGGGGCCTCTTTTGGGTTTTCACCCTCTAACGCCATGTTTTCAAGCCTAAGTCAAGAAATATGTAAATTACGATCGTATTCTGAAATCGGGCATGCCGCGGTTGCAAGGTCAGTGCCCACAAGTTACCTTGGTTCCCTGGGAGGTGTTGGCGCCACCCACGGGCAGTCCGGAGGCCGTTTCAAGTTTTCACCCTCTAACGCCATATTTTTAAGCCTAAGTCTAGAAATAAGCAAATTACAGTCGTATTATCAAATCGGGAGTCCTGTGGCTATGGGGTTAGTTTCCACGACTTACATTGGTCCAATGGGAGGTATTGGCGCCACCCACGGGGCCATTCAGGGGCTGTTTCTGGTTTTCACCCTCTAACGCCATGTTTTCAAGCCTAAGTCTAGAAATATTCAAATTACCATCGTATTCTCAATAGGGAGTCCCGCGGCTGCGGGGTCAGCTCCCACGAGTTACATTTGTCCCGTGGGAGGTGTTGGCGCCACCCACCGGGCCGTCTGGGGGTTATTTCGGGTTTTCACCCTTTAACACCATGTTTTCAAGCCTAAGTCTAGAAATATGCAAATTACCATCGTATTCTCAAACCGGGAGTCCCGCGGTTGGGGGGTCAGTTCCCACGAGTAACATTGGTCCCATGGTTGGTGTTGTTGCCACCCACGGGGCCGTACGGGGGCTGTTTCGGGTTTTCACCCTCTAACGCCATGTTTTCAAGTCTAAGTCTAAAAATATGCAAATTACCGTCTTATTCTAAAATCGATTATCACGCGACTGCGGGGTCAGTTCCCACTAGTTACATTAGTGCCGTGGGAGGTGTTGGCGCCACCTACGGAGCCGTCTGGTGGCTAATTAGGCTTTTCACCCTCTAACGCCATATTTTCCAGCCTAAGTCTTGAAATACCAAAATTACCATCGTATCCTCAAATCGCGAGTCCCACAGCTACGGGATCAGTTCCCACGAGTTACATTGATCCCGTGGCAGGCGTTGGCGCCACCCACGGGACCGTCTGGGGGTAGTTTCGAGTTTTTAACCTCCAACACCATGTTTTTAAGCCTAAGTAAAGAAATATGCAAATTACAATCAAATTCTCAAACCGGGAGTCCCGCAACTGCGGGGTTAGTTACCACGAGTTACATTGGTCCCGTGGGAGGTGTTGGCGCTAGCCACGGGGCTATTTCGGGTTTTCACTCTCCAACGCCTTGTTTTTAAGCCTAAGTCTAGAAATATGCAAATTACCGTCATATTTTCAAATCGGGAGTTCTGCTGCTCCTGGGTCAGTTCTCACGAGTTACATTGGTCCCATGGGAGGTGTTAGCGCCACCCATGGAGCCGTTCGAGGGTCGGTGGCTATTTTGGGTTTTCAGCCTCTAACACCATATTATCAAGCCTGAGTCTAGAAATATGCAAATTACTATCGTATTCTCAAACCAGGAGTCCCGCGGCTGCGAGGTCAGTTCCCACGAGTTACATTGGTCCCACGGGAGGTATTGGCGCCACCCACGGGGCCGTTCGGGGGCTGTTTCGGGTTTTCACCCTCTAACGCCATGTTTTCAAGCCTATGTATTGAAATATGCAAATTACAGTCGTATTCTCAAACGGGGAGTCTCACGGTTGCGGGGTCAGTTCCCACGAGATACATTGGTCGCATTTGAGGTGTTGGCTCCACCCACGAGGCCGTCCGGAGGCTGTTTCGAGTTTTCACCTTCTAATGCCAAATTTTCAAGCCTAAGTCTAGGAATATGCAAATTACCGTCGTATTCTCAAATCGGGAGTCCCATGGCTATGGGGTCAGTTCCCACAAGTTACATTGGTTCTGTGGGAGATGTTGGCGCAACCCACGGGGCCGTCCGGGGGATGTTTCGGGTTTTCACCCTCTAACATCTTATTTTCAAGCCTAAGTCTAGAAATAAGCAAATTACCATCGTATTCTCAAATCGGGAGTCCCGCACCTGCGAGGCCAGTTCCCACGAGTTACATTGGTCTCGTGGGAGGTATTGGCGCCACCCAAGGGGTCGTCTGGGGGCTGTTTCGGGTTTTCACCCTCTAACACCATGTCTTCAAGCCTAAGTCTAGAAATATGAAAATTTCCATCGTATTCTCAAATAGGGAGTCCCGCAATTGTGGGGTCAGCTCTCACGAGTTTGATTGGTCCCGTGGGAGGTGTTGTTGCCAACCACGGGCCCGTCCGGGGGCTGTTTCAGGATTTCTCCCTATAATGCCTTGTTTTCAAGACTAAGTCTATAAATATACAAATTATCGTCTTATTTTCAAACCGATAGTCTCGCGGACGCGGGGTCCGTTCTCACGAGTTACATTGGTCTCAAGGGAGGTGTTGGCACAATCCACAGAGCCGTCTGGGGGCTATTTCGGGTTTTCAGCCTCTTACACCATGTTATCTGGCCTAAGTCTAGAAATATGCAAATTACCATCATATTCTCAAATGGGGAGTCCCGGGGCTGCGGGGTCAGTTCCCACGAGTTATATTGGTCCCGTGGGAGGTGTTGGCGCCACCCACGGCGCCGTTCGGGGGCTATTTTGGGTTTTCACCCCTAATGCCATGTTTTCAAGCCTAAGTCTAGAAATACGCAAATTACCTAAGTATTCTCAAATCGGGAGTCCCGCGGCTGTGGGGTCAGTTCCCACGAGTTACAATGGTCCCGTGGGAGGTGTTGGCACCAGCCACGGGGCTGTTTGGGGGCTGTTTCGAGTTTTCATCCTTTAACCCCATGTTTTCAAGCCAAAGTCTAGAAATTTACAAATTACCGTCGTATTCTCAAATAGGTAGTCCCGCGGCTGCGGGGTCAGTTCCCACGAGTTACATTGGTCCCGTGGGAGGTGTTGGCATCACCCATGGGGCCGTTCGGGGGCTGTTTTGAGTTTTCAACCTCTAACACCAGGTTTTCAAGCCTAAGTCTAGAAATATGCAAATTACCATCGTATTCTCAAATCGAGAGTTTTCAACCTCTAACTCATGGATAGAAATATGCAAATTACCATCATATTCTCAGATCAGGAGTCCCACGGCCGCGGGGTCAGTTCTCACGAGTAACATTGGTCCCGTGGGAGGTGTTGGCGCCAGCCACGAGTCAATTCATTGGCTATATCGGGTTTTCACCCTCTAACGCCATGTTTTCAAGCCAAAGTCTAGAAATATAAAAATTACCATCGTATTCTCAAACCGAGAGTCCCACGATTGCGGAGTTAGTTCCCACGAGTTACATTTCTCCCGTGGGAGGTGTTGGCGCCACCCACGGGGCCGTTCATGGGCTATTTTAGGTTTTCACCCTCTAACGCCATGTTTTCAAGCCTAACTCTAGAAATATACAAATTATCGTCGTATTCTAAAATCGGGAGTCCCACTTCTGCTGGGTCAGTTCTCACGAGTTACAATGGTCCCATGGGAGGTGTTAGCTCCACCCACGGGGCCGTCCGAGGGCTGTTTTGGGTTTTTACCCTCTAACACCGTGTTTTTAAAATATGCAAATTACCATCGTATTCTTAAACCAGGAGTCCCGCGACAGCGGGGTCAGTTCCCACGAGTTACATTAGTCCCGTGGGAGGCGTTGGAGCAACCCAAGGTGCCGTTAGGGGGCTGTTTTGGGTTTTCACCGTCTAACACCATGTTTTCAAGCTTAAGCCTAGAAATATGCAAATAACCATCGTATTCTCAAACCAGTAGTCCCGCGGCTGCAGGGTCAGTTCCCATGAGTTACATTGGTCCCGTGGGAGGTGTTGGCACCACCCACGGGGCCGTTCGGGTGCTGTTTCGGGCTATCACCCTCTAATGCCATGTTTTCAACCCTAAGTCTAGAAATATGCACATTACAGCCGTATTCTCAAACGGGGAGTCCCGTGGCTACAGGGTCAGTTCCCACGAGATACATTGGTCCCATGGGAGGTGTTGGTGCCACTCACGGGGCCGTCCGGAGGCCGTTTCGAGTTTTCACCCGTTAACACCATATTTTCAAGCCTAAGCCTAAAAATAAGCAAATTACCGTCGTATTCTTAAATCGGGAATCCCGCAGCTACGGGGTCAGTTCCCATGAGTTACATTGGTTCTGTGGGAGGTGTTGGCACCACCCACAGGGCCGTTCGAGGGCTATTTCGGGTTTTCACCCTCTAACTCCATGTTTTCAAGCCTAAGTCTAGAAATACGCAAATTACCATCGTATTCTCGAATAGGGAGTCCCGCGGATGCAGGGTTAGTTTCCATGAGTTACATTGGTCCCCTGGGAGGTGTTGGCACCACGCACGGGGCCGTCTAGGGGCTGTTTCGAGTTTTCACCCTCTAACGCATTGTTTTCAAGCGTAAGTCTATAAATATGAAAATTACCGTTGTATTCTCAAACCGGCAGTCCCGCGCCTGCGGGGCCAGTTCCCAGGGATAACATTAGTCTCGTGGGAGGTGTTGGCGCCACCCAAGGGGTCGTCCGTGGGCGGTTTTTGGTTTTCTCCCTCTAGCACCATGTCTTCAAGCATAAGTCTAGAAATATGAAAATTACCTTCGTATTCTCAAATCGTGAGTCCCGCGGCTGCGAGGTCAGTTTCCACGGGTTATATTGGTCCCGTGGGAGGTGTTGTATCCACCCACGTGGCCGTCCGGGGGCAAATTCTAGTTTTCACCCTCTAACGCCATGTTTTCAAGCCTATGGCTAGAAATAGGCAACTTATCGTCTTATTCTCAAACCGATAGTCTCTCGGCTGCGGGGTCAGTTCCCACGAGTTACATTGCTACCGTGGGAGGTGTTGGCGCAACCCACAGAGCCGTCCGGGGGATGTTTGGCGATTTCACCCTCTTACGCCATGTTTTCCAGCCTAAGTCTAGAAATACGTAAATTACCTAAGTATTCTCAAATCGGGTGTCCCGCGGCTGTGGGCTCAGTTCCCACGAGTTACATTGGTCCCGTGGGAGGTGTTGGCACCAGCCACGGGGCTGTTTGGGGGCTGTTTCGAGTTTTCACCCTTTAACCCCATGTTTTCAAGCCAAAATCTAGAAATTTACAAATTACCGTCATATTCTCAAATAGGTAGTCCCGCGGCTGCGGGGTCAGTTCCCACGAGTTACAATTGTCCCGTGGGAGGTGTTGGCACCACCCATGGGGCCGTTCGGGGGCTGTTTTGAGTTTTCAACCTCTAACACCAGGTTTTCAAGCCTAAGTCTAGAAATATGCAAATTACCATCGTATTCTCAAATCGAGAGTTTTCAACCTCTAACTCATGGATAGAAATATGCAAATTACCGTCATATTCTCAGATCAGGAGTCCCACGGCCGCGGGGTCAGTTCTCACGAGTAACATTGGTCCCGTGGGAGGTGTTGGCGCCAGCCACGAGGCAGTTCAGTGGCTATATCGGGTTTTCACCCTCTAACGCCATGTTTTCAAGCCAAAGTCTAGAAATATGAAAATTACCATCGTATTCTCAAACCGAGAGTCCCACGATTGCGAAGTTAGTTCCCACGAGTTACATTTCTCCCGTGGGAGGTGTTGGCGCCACCCACGGGGCCGTTCATGGGCTATTTTAGGTTTTCACCCTCTAACGCCATGTTTTCAAGCCTAACTCTAGAAATATACAAATTATCGTCGTATTCTAAAATCGGGAGTCCCACTTCTGCTGGGTCAGTTCTCACGAGTTACAATGGTCCCATGGGAGGTGTTAGCTCCACCCACGGGGCCGTCCGAGGGCTGTTTTGGGTTTTTACCCTCTAACACCGTGTTTTTAAAATATGCAAATTACCATCGTATTCTTAAACCGTGAGTCCCGCGGCAGCGGGGTCAGTTCCCACGAGTTACATTAGTCCCGTGGGAGGCGTTGGAGCAACCCAAGGGGCCGTTCGGGGGCTATTTTGGGTTTTCACCATCTAACACCATGTTTTCAAGCTTAAGCCTAGAAATATGCAAATAACCATCGTATTCTCAAACCGGTAGTCCCGCGGCTGCAGGGTCAGTTCCCATGAGTTACATTGGTCCCGTGGGAGGTGTTGGCACCACCCACGGGGCCGTTCGGGTGCTGTTTCGGGCTATCACCCTCTAATGCCATGTTTTCAACCCTAAGTCTAGAAATATGCACATTACAGTCATATTCTCAAACGGGGAGTCCCGTGTCTACAGGGTCAGTTCCCACGAGATACATTGGTCCCATGGGAGGTGTTGGTGCCACTCACGGGGCCGTTCCGGAGGCCATTTCGAGTTTTCACCCGTTAACACCATATTTTCAAGCCTAAGCCTAAAAATAAGCAAATTACCGTCGTATTCTTAAATCGGGAATCCCGCAGCTACGGGGTCAGTTCCAATGAGTTACATTGGTTCTGTGGGAGGTGTTGGCACCACCCACAGGGCCGTTCGAGGGCTATTTCGGGTTTTCACCCTCTAACTCCATGTTTTCAAGCCTAAGTCTAGAAATATGCAAATTACCATCATATTCTCGAATAGGGAGTCCCGCGGATGCGGGGTTAGTTCCCATAAGTTACATTGGTCCCCCGAGAGGTGTTGGCGCCACCCACGGGGCCGTCCAGGGGCTGTTTCGAGTTTTCACCCTCTAACGCATTGTTTTCAAGCGTAAGTCTATAAATATGAAAATTACCGTTGTATTCTCAAACCGGCAGTCCCGCGCCTGCGGGGCCAGTTCCCAGGGATAACATTAGTCTCGTGGGAGGTGTTCGCGCCACCCAAGGGGTCGTCCGGGGGCGGTTTTTGGTTTTCTCCCTCTAGCACCATGTCTTGAAGCATAAGTCTAGAAATATGAAAATTACCTTCGTATTCTCTAATCGTGGGTCCCGCGGCTGCGGGGTTAGTTTCCACGGGTTACATTGGTCCCGTGGGAGGTGTTGTATCCACCCACGGGGCCGTCCGGGGGCAAATTCAAGTTTTCACCCTCTAACGCCATGTTTTCAAGCCTATGGCTAGAAATAGGCAACTTATCATCTTATTCTCAAACCGATAGTCTCTCGGCTGCGGGGTCAGTTCCCACGAGTTACATTGGTACCGTGGGAGGTGTTGGCGCAACCCACAGAGCCGTCCGGGGGATGTTTGGCGATTTCACCCTCTTACGCCATGTTTTCCAGCCTAAGTCTAGAAATACGCAAATTACCTAAGTATTCTCAAATCGGGAGTCCCGCGGCTGTGGGGTCAGTTCCCACGAGTTACATTGGTCCCGTGGGAGGTGTTGGCACCAGCCACGGGGCTGTTTGGGGGCTGTTTCGAGTTTTCACCCTTTAACCCCATGTTTTCAAGCCAAAGTCTAGAAATTTACAAATTACCGTCGTATTCTCAAATAGGTAGTCCCGCGGCTGCGGGGTCAGTTCCCACGAGTTACATTGGTCCCGTGGGAGGTGTTGGCACCACCCATGGGGCCGTTCGGGGGCTGTTTTGAGTTTTCAACCTCTAACACCAGGTTTTCAAGCCTAAGTCTAGAAATATGCCAATAACCATCGTATTCTCAAATCGAGAGTTTTCAACCTCTAACTCATGGATAGAAATATGCAAATTACCGTCATATTCTCAGATCAGGAGTCCCACGGCCGCGGGGTCAGTTCTCACGAGTAACATTGGTCCCGTGGGAGGTGTTGGCGCCAGCCACGAGGCAGTTCAGTGGCTATATCGGGTTTTCACCCTCTAACGCCATGTTTTCAAGACAAAGTCTAGAAATATGACAATTACCATCGTATTCTCAAACCGAGAGTCCCACGATTGCGGAGTTAGTTCCCACGAGTTACATTTCTCCCGTGGGAGGTGTTGGTGCCACCCACGGGGCCGTTCATGGGCTATTTTAGGTATTCACCCTCTAACGCCATGTTTTCAAGCCTAACTCTAGAAATATACAAATTATCATCGTATTCTAAAATCGGGAGTCCCACTTCTGCTGGGTCAGTTCTCACGAGTTACAATGGTCCCATGGGAGGTGTTAGCTCCACCCACGGGGCCGTCCGAGGGCTGTTTTGGGTTTTTACCCTCGAACACCGTGTTTTTAAAATATACAAATTACCATCGTATTCTTAAACCGGGAGTCCCGCGGCAGCGGGGTCAGTTCCCACGAGTTACATTAGTCCCGTGGGAGGCGTTGGAGCAACCCAAGGGGCCGTTCGGGGGCTATTTTGGGTTTTCACCGTCTAACACCATGTTTTCAAGCTTAAGCCTAGAAATATGAAAATAACCATCGTATTCTCAAACCGGTAGTCCCGCGGCTGCAGGGTCAGTTCCCATGAGTTACATTGGTCCCGTGGGAGGTGTTGGCACCACCCACGGGGCCGTTCGGGTGCTGTTTCGGGCTATCACCCTCTAATGCCATGTTTTCAACCCTAAGTCTAGAAATATGCACATTACAGTCGTATTCTCAAACGGGGAGTCCCGTGGCTACAGGGTCAGTTCCCACGAGATACATTGGTCCCATGGGAGGTGTTGGTGCCACTCACGGGGCCGTCCGGAGGCCGTTTCGAGTTTTCACCCGTTAACACCATATTTTCAAGCCTAAGCCTAGAAATAAGCAAATTACCGTCGTATTCTTAAATCGGGAATCCCGCAGCTACGGGGTCAGTTCCAATGAGTTACATTGGTTCTGTGGGAGGTGTTGGCACCACCCACAGGGCCGTTCGAGGGCTATTTCGGGTTTTCACCCTCTAATGCCATGTTTTCAACCCTAAGTCTAGAAATATGCAAATTACCATCGTATTCTCAAATAGGGAGTCCCGCGGATGCGGGGTTAGTTCCCATGAGTTACATTGGTCCCCGGGGAGGTGTTGGCGCCACCCACGGGGCCGTCCAGGGGCTGTTTCGAGTTTTCACCCTCTAACGCATTGTTTTCAAGCGTAAGTCTATAAATATGAAAATTACCGTTGTATTCTCAAACCGGCAGTCCCACGCCTGCGGGGCCAGTTCCCAGGGATAACATTAGTCTCGTGGGAGGTGTTGGCGCCACCCAAGGGGTTGTCCGGGGGCGATTTTTGGTTTTTTCCCTCTAGCACCATGTCTTCAAGCATAAGTCTAGAAATATGAAAATTACCTTCGTATTCTCAAATCGTGAGTCCCGCGACTGCGGGGTCAGTTTCCACGGGTTACATTGGTCCCGTGGGAGGTGTTGTATCCACCCACGGGGCCGTCCGGGGGAAAATTCTAGTTTTCACCCTCTAACGCCATGTTTTCAAGCCTATGGCTAGAAATAGGCAACTTATCGTCTTATTTTCAAACTGATAGTCTCTCGGCTGCGGGGTCAGTTCCCACAAGTTACATTGGTACTGTGGGAGGTGTTGGCGCAACCCACAGAGCCGTCCGGGGGATGTTTGGCGATTTCACCCTCTTACGCCATGTTTTCCAGCCTAAGTCTAGAAATACGAAAATTACCTAAGTATTCTCAAATTGGTAGTCCCGCGGCTGCGGGGTCAGTTCCCACGAGTTACATTGGTCCCGTGGGAGGTGTTGGCGCCACCCACCGGGTCGTGGGGAGGCTGTTTCGGGTTTTCACCCTCTAACGGCACGTTTTCCAGCCTAAGTCTAGAATAATATAAATTAACGTCTTATTCTCAAATTGGGATTCCCGCGGCTGCGGGGTCAGTTCCCACGAGTTACATTGGTCCCGTGGGAGGTGTTGGCGCAACCCAAGGGGCTGTTCGGGGGCTGTTTTGGCTTTTCACCGTCTAGCACCATGTTTTCAAGCTTAAGTCTAGAAATATGCAAATAACCATCGTATTCTCAAACTGGTAGTCCCGCGGCTGCGGGGTCAGTCCCCACGAGTTTCATTGGTCCCGTGGGAGGTGTTGGCGCCACCCACGCGGCCATTCGGGGGCTGTTTCGGGCTTTCACCATCTAGCGCCATGTTTTCAAGCCTAAGTCTAGAAATATGCAAATTATAGTCGTATTATCAAAACGGGGAGTCCCGTGTCTACGGGGTCAGTTCCTACGAGATATATTGGTCCCATGGGAGGTATTGGCGCCACCCATGGGGCCGTCCGGAGTCTGTTTTGAGGTTTCACCCTTTAACACCATATTTTCAAGCCTAAGCCTAGAAATAAGCACATTATCGTCGTATTCGTAAATTGAGAGTCCTGTGGCTACAGGGTCAGTTCCCACGAGTTACATTGGTTCTGTGGGAGGTGTTGGCGCCACCCACAGGGCCGTTCGAAGGCTGTGTCGGGTTTTCAACCTCTAACGCTATGTTTTCAAGCCTAAGTCCAGAAATATGCAAATTACCATCGTATTCTCAAATAAGGAGTCCTGCGATTGCGGGGTCAGTTCCCACGAGTCACATTCATCCCATGGGAGGTGTTGGCGCCACCCTCGGGGCCGTCCGGGGGTTGTTTCGAGTTTTCACCCTCTAACGCCTTGTTATCATGCCTAAGTCTAGAAATATGCAAATTACCTTCGTATTCTCAAATCGAGAGTCCCGCGGCTGCGGGGTCAGTTTTCACGAGTTACATTGGTCCCGTGGGAGGTGTTGTTGCCACCCATGGGGCCGTCCAGGGCCTGATTCAGGTTTTCACCCTCTAATGCCATGTTTTCAAGCCTTTGGCTAGAAATAGGCAACTTACCATCTTATTCTCAAATCGATAGTCTCGCGGCTTCGGGGTCAGTTCCCACGAGTTACATTGGTCCCATGGGATGTGTTTGGCATTTTCACCCTCTTACGCCATGTTTTCCAGCCTAAGTCTAGAAATATGCAAATTTCCATCGTATTCTCAAACCGAGAGTCAGTTCCACCGAGTTACATTGGTCCCGTGGGAGGTGTTGGCGCCACCCACAGGGCCGTGGGGAGGCTGTTTCGGGTTTCACCCTCTAACGCCATGTTTTCCCGCCTAAGTCTAGAAATATATAAATTACCGTCTTATTCTCAAATCAGGAGTCCCGCGGCTGCGAGGTCAGTTCCCACGAGTTACATTGGTCCCGTGGGAGGTGTTGGTGCCACCCACGGGGCCGTTCGGAGGTTGTTTTGGGTTTTCACCCTCTAACGCCATGTTTTCAAACCTAAGTCTAGAAATATGAAAATTATCATCGTATTCTTAAACCGAGAGTCCCGTAGATGTGGGGTCAGTTCCCACGACTTACATTGGTCCTGTGGAAGGTGTTGACGCCACCCACGGGGCCGTCCGGGGGCTGTTTCGGGTTGTCAAACTCTAACACCATATTTTGAAGCCTAAGTCTAGAAATATGTAAATTACCATCATATTCTCAAATCGGGAGTTCCGAAACTGCGGGGTCAGTTCCCACGAGTTACATTGGTCCCGTGGGAGGTGTTTAGCACCACCCAAGGGGCCGTCTCGGGGCTGTTTTGGGTTTTCACCCTTTAACGCCTTGTTTTCAAAATAGGAAAATTACCGTCGTATTCTCAAACTGGGAGTCACGTGACTGCGAAGTCTGTTCCCACAAGTTACATTGGTCCCGTGGGAGGTGTTGGCGCCACCCAAGGGGTCGTTCGGGTGCTGTTTTGGGTTTTCACCCTCTAACACCATGTTTTCAAGCCCAAGTCTTGAAATATACAAATTACCAAGTATTCTCAAACCAGGAGTCCCGCGGCTGCAGGGTCAATTCCCACGAGTTACATTAGTCCCGTGGGAGGTGTTGGCGCCATCCGCGGGGCCGTTCGAGGACTGTTTCGGGTTTTCACCCTCCAAGGCCATGTTTTCAAGCCTAAGTCTAGAACTATTCAAATTACAGTCGAATTCTCATACGGGGAGTTCCCACGAGTGACATTGGTCCTGTGGCTACAGGGTCAGTTCCCACGAGTGACATTGGTCCTACGAGAGGTGTTGGTGCCACCCACGGGGCCGTCCGGAGGTTATTTTGGGTTTTCACCCTCTAACACCATATTTTCAAGCCTAAGTCTAGAAATATGCAAATGACCATCGTATTCTCAAATTGGGAGTCCCGCGGCTACGAGGTCAGTTCCCACGAGTTACATTGGTCCCGTGGGAGGTGTTGGCGCTATCCACGGGGCCATTGGGGTCAATTTCGGGTTTTAACCCTGTAACGCCATATTTTCAAGGCTAAGTCCAGAAATATGCAAATTACCGCCTTATTCTCAAATCGATAGTCTCGCGGCTGCGGGGTCAGTTCCCACTAGTTACATTGGTCCCGTGGGAGGTGTTGGCGCCACCCACGGGGCCGTCCTGGGGCTGTTTCGGGTTTTCACACTCTAGTGCCATGTTTTCCAGCCTAAGTCTAGAAATATGTATATTACCATCGTATTCTAAAATTGGGAGTCCCGCGGCTGCGGGGTCAGTTCCCACAAGTTACATTGGTCCCGTGGGAGGTGTTGGCACCACCCACGGGGTCGTTCGGGGGTTGTTTCAGGTTTTCACCCTCTAACACCAATTTCTCAAGACTTGAAATATACAAATTACCGTTGTATTCTCAAACCGGGAGTCCCACGGTTGACGGGTTCATTCCCACGAGTTACATTAGTCCCGTGGGAGGTATTGGCGCCACCCACGGGGCAGTTCGGGGGCTATTTAGGGTTTTCATCCTCTAACGCAATGTTTTCAAGCCCATGTCTAGAAATATGCAAATTACCATCGTACTCTCAAACCGGGAGTCCCACGGCTTTGGGGTGAGTTCTCATGAGTTTCATTGGTCCCGTGGGAGGTGTTGGCGCCACGCACGAGGCCGTCCGGGGGTTGTTTTGAGTTTTCACCCTCTAACGCCATGTTTTCAAGCCTAAGTCTAGAAAATTTCAAATTACAGTCGTATTCTCAAACTGGTAGTCCCGCGGCTACGTGGTCTGTTCCCACGAGTAACATTTGCCCCGTGGGAGGTGTTGGCGGCACCCATGGCGCCGTTCAGAGAGTATTTTGGGTTGTCACCCTCTAACGCCATGTTTTCAAGCCTAAATCTAAAAATAAGGAAATTAAAATCGTATTCTCAAATCGGGAGTCCCGCGACTACGGGTTCAGTTCCCGTGAGTTACATTGTCCCGTGGGAAGTGTTGGCGCCACCCACGGGGCCGTTCGGGGGCTATTTTGAGTTTTCACCCTCTAACACCATGTTTTCAAGCCTAAGTCGAGAAATATGAAAATTACAATCGTATTCTCAAATCGGGAGTCCCGCGGCTGCGGGGTCAGATCCCAGGAGTTTCATTGGTCCCGTGGGAGGTGTTGGCGCAACCCAAGGGGCCGTCCGGGGGTTGTTTCGGGTTTTCACCCTCTAACACCATGTTTTCAAGCCTAAGTCTAGAAATATGTAAATTACCGTCATATTCTCAAATCGAGAGTCCCGAGACTATAGGATCAGTTCCCACGAGTTACATTGGTCCCATGGAAGGTGTTGACGCCACCCACGGGGCCGTTCAGGGGCTGTTTTGAGTATTCACCCTCTAATGCCATGTTTTCAAGCCTAAGATTAGATATATGCAAAATATCGTCGTATTCATAAATATCGTCGAGGGGTTGTTTTCGGTTTTAACCCTCAAATGCCCTGTTTTTAAGCCTAAGTCTAGAAATGTAAAAATTACCGTCGTATTCTCAAGCCGGGAGTCCCACGGCTGTGGAGTTAGTTCCCACGAGTTACATTGGTCCCGTGGGAGGTGTTGGCACCACCCACGGGGTCGTCCGGGGGCTATTTCGGGTTTTCACCCTCAAACGCCATGTTTTCAAGCCTATGTCTAGAAAATTGCAAATTACAGTCGTATTCCCAAATCGGGAGTCCCGCGGCTGCGGGGTCAGTTCCCACTAGTTACATTGGCCCCGTGGGAGGTGTTGGCGCCACCCATGAGGCCGTTTGGGGGTTGTTTCAGGTTTTCACCCTCTAATGCCACGTTTTCAAGCCACATCTAGAAATATTCGAATTACCATTGTCTTCTCAAACCAGGAGTCCCGCGTCAACGGCATCCCATGGGAGGTGTTGGCACCACCCACGAGGCCGTCCGGAGGCTGTTTCGGGTTTTCAACCTCTAACGCCATATTTTCAAGTGTATGTCTAGCAATATGAAAATTAACTGTCGTATTCTCAAATCAGGAGTTCCGTGGCTATGGGGTCAGTTCCCACGAGTTACATTGGTACCGTGGGAGGTGTTGGCGGCATCCATGGGGCCGTTCGGGGGCTATTTCGGGTTTTCACCCTTTAACACCATGTTTCCAATCCTAAGTCCAAAAATATGTAAATTAACATCGTATTCTCAAATCAGGAGTCCCGTGACGGGGGGGTTAGTTCCCACGAGTTACATTGGTCACGTGGGAAGTGTTGGCGCCACCCATGGCAGTTCGGGGGCTATTTCGAGTTTTCACCCTCTAACGCCATGTTTTTAAGCCTAAGTCTTGAAATATGTAAATTACCATCGTATTCTTAAATCGGGAGTCCCGTGGCTTCGGGGTCAGTTCCCACGAGTTACATTGGTCCCGTGGGAGGTGTTGTCGCCACCCACGGGACAGTTTTGGGGCTATTTCGGGTTTTCACCCTCTAACGCCATGTTTTCAAGCCCAAGTCTAGAAATATGAAAATTATCGTTGTACCCTCAAACCGGGAGTCCCACGACTTCGGGGTTAGTTCCCACGAGTTACATTGGTCACGGGGGAGGTGTTGGCGCTATGCATGGGGCTGTCCGGGGGCTATTTCCGATTTTCACCCTGTAACGCCATGTTTTCAAGCCTAAGTCTAGAAATTTGAAAATTACAGTCGTATTCCCAAAACGGCAGTACCGCGGCTGCGGGGTCAGTTCCCACTAGTTACATTCGTCCCATGGGAGATGTTGGCGCCACCCACGGGGCCGTCCAGGGGTTTTTTTCGATTTTAACCCTCAAACGCCCTATTTTTAAGCCTAAGTCTAGAAATGTAAAAATTACCATTGTATTCTCAAGTCGGGAGTCCCACGGCTGTGGGGTTAGTTCCCACGAGTTACATTGGTCCCGTGGGAGGTGTTAGCACCACCCACGGGGTCGTACGAGGGCTATTTTGGATTTTCACCCTCTAACGCCATGTTTTCAAGCCTATGTCTAGAAAATTGCAAATTACAGTCGTATTCCCAAATCGGGAGTCCCGCGGCTGCGGGTTCAGTTCCCACTAGTTACATTGGTCCCGTAGGAGGTGTTGGCGCCACCCACGAGGCCGTTCGGGGGTTATTTCAGCCTTTCACCCTCTAATGCCATGTTTTCAAGCCACATCTAGAAATATCTGAATTACCATCGTCTTCTCAAACCAGGAGTCCCGTGGCTACGGTGTCCCATGGGAGGTGTTGGCACCACCCACGAGGCCGTCCGAAGGCTGTTTCGGGTTTTCAACCTCTAACGCCATGTTTTCAAGTGTAAGTCTAAAAATTTGAAAATTACTGTCGTATTCTCAAATCAGGAGTTCCTTGGCTATGGGGTCAGTTCCCACGAGTTACATTGGTACCGTGGGAGGTGTTGGCGGCATCCATTGGGCCGTTCGGGGGCTATTTCGGGTTTTCACCCTTTAACACCGTGTTTCCAATCCTAAGTCTAAAAATATGTAAATTAACATCGTATTCTCAAATCAGGAGTCCCGCGATGGGGGGGTTAGTTCCCACGAGTTACATTGGTCATGTGGGAAGTGTTGGCGCCACCCATGGCAGTTCGGGGGCTATTTCGAGTTTTCACCCTCTAACGCCATGTTTTCAATCCTAAGTCTAGAAATATGCAAATTACCGTCGTACTCTCCAATCGGGAGTCCCGCGGCTGCGGGGTCAGTTCCCACGAGTTACATTGGTCCCGTGGGAGGTGTGGGCGCCATCCACGGGGCCGTTCGGGGGCTGTTTCGAGTTTTAACCCTATAATGCCATGTTTTCAAGCAAAAGTGTAGAAATATGCAAATTATCGTCGTATTCTAAAACCCATAGTCTCGTGGCTGCATGGTCACTTCCCACGAGTTACATTGGTCCCGTGGGAGGTGTTGGCGCCACCCACGGGACCGTCCAAGGGCTGTTTCGGGTTTTCACCCGCTATTTCCATGTTTACAAGCCTAAGTCTAGAAATATGCAAATTACCATCATATTCTCAAACCGGGAGTCCCACGGCTGCGGGGTCAGTTCCCAAGAGTCACATTGGTCCTGTGGGAGGTGTTGGGGCCACCCATGGGGCCGTCCGGGTGTTGTTTTAGATTTTCACCCTATAACACCATGTTTTTAAGGCCCAGTCCTGAAATATGCAAATTACAGTCGTATTCTCAAACCGGGAGTCCCGCAGATGCGATGTCAGTTCCCACGAGTTACATTGGTCCAGTTGTTTCAAGTTTTCACCCTCTAATGCCATGTTTTCAAGCCTAAGTCTGGAAATATTCAAATTACCATTGTATTCTCAAAGCGGGAGTCTCGCGACTGCGGGGTCAGTTCCCTCGAGTTACATTGGTCCCATGGGAGGTCTTAGCGCCACCCACCTAGTCGTCCGGGGGCTGTTTTGGGTTCTGACCCTCTAACGCCATGTTTTCAAGCGTAAGTATAGAAATAAGCAAATTTCCGTTGAATTCTCAAACCGGAAGTCCCGCAGCTGCAGGATCAGTTCCCACGAGTTACAATGGTTCTGTGGGAGGTGTTGGCGCCACCCAAGAGGCCGTCCGGGGGCTATTTTGGGTTTTCATCCTCTAACACCAGGTTTTCAAGCCTAAGTCTAGAAATATGAAAATTACAATCATATTCTCAAAGTGGGAGTCTCGTGGATGCGGGGTTTGTTGCCACGAGTTACATTGGCCCCGTGGGATGTGTTGGCACAACCCAAGGGGCCGTTCGGGGTTTGTTTCGGTTTTTCACCCTCTAACACCATGTTTTCAAGACTAAGCCTAGAAATATGCAAATTACTATCGTATTCTCAAACCGGGAG
Source organism: Sambucus nigra (assembly GCA_949130495.1). Taxonomy (NCBI): domain Eukaryota; kingdom Viridiplantae; phylum Streptophyta; class Magnoliopsida; order Dipsacales; family Adoxaceae; genus Sambucus; species Sambucus nigra. Next base: position 728,728,378 of record OX422209.1, on the reverse strand, counting down.
TCCCGCGACCGCGGGGTCAGTTCCCACGAGTTACATTGGTCCCGTTGGAGGTGTTGGTGCCACCCATGGGCAGTTCGGGGGCAATTTTGGATTTTCACCCTCTAACGCCATGTTTGCAAGCCTAAGTCTAGAAATATTCAAATTACCAATGTATTCTCAAAGCGGGAGTCCCGCTACTGCGGGGTCAGTTCCCACGAGTTATATTGGTCCCATGGGAGATCTTAGCACCACCCACCTGGTCGTCCGGGGGCTGTTTTGGATTTTGACCCTCTAACGCCATGTTTTCAAGCCTAAGTATATAAATAAGTAAATTTCGGTCAAATTCTCAAACCGTGAGTCCCGCAGCTACAGGGTCAGTTCCCATGAGTTACAATGGTCTTGTGGGAGGTGTTGGGGCTATACAAGAGGCCGTCACGGGGTTATTTTGGGTTTTCATCCTCTAACACAATGTTTTTAAGCCTAAGTCTAGAAATATACAAATTACCATCATATTCTCAAAGTGGGAGTCCCGCGGATGCGGGGTCTGTTGCCACGAGTTACATTGGTCCCATGGGAGGTGTTGGCGCAACCCAAGGGGCCGTTCGGGGGTTGTTTCAATTTTTCACCCTCTGACGCCATGTTTTTAACACTAAGTCTACAAATATGCAAATTACTATCGAATTCTCAAACCAGGAGTCCCCCGGCTACGGGGTCAGTTCCTACGAGTTACATTGGTCCCGTAGAAGGTGTTGGCACCATGCACGGGGTTGTCCCGTTGTGATTTTGGGTTTTCAGCCGCTAACGCCATGTTTTCAAGCCTAGGTATAGAAATATATAATTTACCATCGTATTCTCAAACTGGGAGTCCTGCGACTGCGGGGTCAGTTCCCATGAGTTACATTGGTCCCGTGAGAGGTGTTGGCGTCATCCATGGGCAGTTCGAGGAATATTTTGGATTTTCACCCTCTAATGCCATGTTTTCAAGCCTAAGTCTAGAAATATGAAAATTACAGTCGTATTCTCAACTCCGGAGTCTTACGGCTGTGGGTTTAGTTCCCACGAGTTACATTGGTCTCGTGGAGGTATTGTCGCCACCCACGGGGCCGTCCCTGGGCTATTTCGGGTTTTCACCCTCTAACACCTTGTTTTCAATCCTATGTCTAGAAATATGAAAATTACTATCGAATTCTCAAATCGGAAGTCCCACGACTGCGGGGTCAGTTCCCACGAGTTACATTGGTCTCGAGGGAGGTGTTGGCGCCACCCATGGCAGTTCGGGGGCTATTTCGAGTTTTCACCCTCTAACGCCATGTTTTTAAGCCTAAGTCTGGAAATATACAAATTACCGTCGTACTCTCAAATTGGGAGTCCCGCGGCTGCGGGGTCAGTTCCCACGAGTTATATTGGTCCCGTGGGAGGTGTTGGCGCCATCCACGGGGCCGTTCGGGGGCTGTTCGAGTTTTAACCCTATAATGCCATGTTTTCAAGCAAAAGTGTAGAAATATGCAAATTATCGTCATATTCTAAAACCCATAGTCTCGCGGCTGCGTGGTCACTTCCCACGAGTTACATTGGTCCTGTGGGAGGTGTTGGCGCCACCCACGGGACCGTCCAGGGGCTGTTTCGGGTTTTCACCCGCTATCGCCATGTTTACAAGCCTAAGTCTAGAAATATGCAAATTACCATCATATTCACAAACCGGGAGTCCCCCGGCTGCGGGGTCAGTTCCCAAGAGTCACATTGGTCCTGTGGGAGGTGTTGGCGCCACCCATGGGGCTGTTCGGGTGTTGTTTTAGGTTTTCACCCTATAACACCATGTTTTTAAGGCCCAGTCCTGAAATATGCAAATTACAGTCGTATTCTCAAACCGGGAGTCCCGCAGCTGCGATGTCAGTTCCCACGAGTTACATTGGTCCCGTTGTTTCAAGTTTTCACCCTCTAATGCCATGTTTTCAAGCCTAAGTCTGGAAATATTCAAATTACCATTGTATTCTCAAAGCGGGAGTCTCGCGACTGCGGGGTCAGTTCCCTCGAGTTGCATTGGTCCCATGGGAGGTCTTAGCGCCACCCACCTGGTCGTCCGGGGGCTGTTTTGGGTTCTGACCCTCTAACGCCATGTTTTCAAGCGTAAGTATAGAAATAAGCAAATTTCCGTTGAATTATCAAACCGGAAGTCCCGCAGCTGCAGGATCAGTTCCCACTAGTTACAATGGTCCCGTGGGAGGTGTTGGCGCCACCCAAGAGGCCGTCCGGGGGCTATTTTGGGTTTTCATCCTCTAACACCAGGTTTTCAAGCCTAAGTCTAGAAATATGAAAATTACAATCATATTCTCAAAGTGGGAGTCTCGTGGATGCGGGGTCTGTTGCCACGAGTTACATTGGTCCCGTGGGATGTGTTGGCACAGCCCAAGGGGCCGTTCGGGGGTTATTTCGGTTTTTCACCCTCTAACACCATGTTTTCAAGACTAAGCCTAGAAATATGAAAATTACTATCGTATTCTCAAACCGGGAGTCCCACGATCGCGAGGTCAGTTCCCATGAGTTACATTGGTCCCGTGGGAGGTGTTGGTGCCACCCATGGGCAGTTCGGGGGCAATTTCGGGTTTTCACCCTCTAACGCCATGTTTGCAAGCCTAAGTCTAGAAATATTCAAATTACCATTGTATTCTCAAAGCAGGAGTCCCGCTACTGCGGGGTCATTTCCCACGAGTTACTTTGGTCCCATGGGAGATCTTAGCACCACCCACCTGGTCGTCCGAGGGATGTTTTGGATTTTGACCCTCTAACGCCATGTTTTCAAGCCTAAGTATGGAAATAAGTAAATTTCTGTCAAATTCTCAAACCGGGAGTCCCGCAGCTACAGGGTCAGTTACCATGAGTTACAATGGTCTTGTGGGAGGTGTTGGGGCCATACAAGAGGCCGTCAGGGGGCTATTTTGGGTTTTCATCCTCTAACACCATGTTTTCAAGCCTAAGTCTAAAAATATACAAATTACCATCGTATTCTCAAACTGGGAGTCCCGCGGATGCGGGGTCTGTTGCCACGAGTTACATTGGTCCCGTGGGAGGTGTTGGCGAAACCCAAGGGGCCGTTCGGGGGTTGTTTTGGTTTTTCGCCCTCTAACACCATGTTTTTAGCACAAAGTCTAGAAATATGCAAATTACTATCGAATTCTCAAACCGGGAGTCCCCCGGCTACGGGGTCAGTTCCTACGAGTTACATTGGTCCCGTGGAAGGTGTTGGCACCATGCACGGGGTTGTCCCATGGTGATTTTGGATTTTCAGCCGCTAACGCCATGTTTTCAAGCCTAGGTGTAGAAATATATAAATTACCATCGTATTCTCAAACCGGGAGTCCTGCGACTGCGGGGTCAGTTCCCACGAGTTACATTGGTTCCGTGAGAGGTGTTGGCGTCATCCATGGGCAGTTCGAGGGCTATTTTGGATTTTCACCCTCTAATCCCATGTTTTCAAGTCTATGTCTAGAAATATGCAAATTATCATCGTATTCTAAAACCGGGATAGTTCCCACGAGTTACATTAGTCCCGTAGGAGGTGTTGGCACCACCCACAGGGTCGCCCGGGGGTTGTTTTGGGTTTTCACCCTTTGACGCCGTATTTTTAAGCCTAAGTCTAGAAATATGCAAATTACCATCGTATTGTGAAACCAGGATTCTTGCGGCTGCGGGGTCAGTTCCCACGAGTTACATTGGTCCCGTAGGATGTGTTGGCGCCACCCACGGGGCCGTTCGGGTGCTGTTTCGGGTTTTCACCCACTAACGCCATATTTTCAAGCCTAAGTCTAGAAATATGAAAATTACAGTCGTATTCTCAACTCGGGAGTGTTACGGCTGCCGGTTCAGTTCCCACGATTTACATTGGTCTCGTGGAGGTATGGCCGCCACCCACGGGGCCGTCCCTGGGCTATTTCGGGTTTTCACCCTCTAACGCCTTGTTTTCAATCCTAAGTCTAGAAATATGAAAATTACTATCGAATTCTCAAAACGGAAGTCACACGACTGCGGGGCCAGTTCCCACGAGTTACATTGGTCTCGTGGGAGGTGTTGGCGCCACCCATGGGGCCGTCTGGGGGCTGTTTCGGGTTTTCACCATCTAACGCCTTATTTTCAAGCTTAAGTCTAGAAATATACAAATTATCGTCATATTCTCAAACCACGAGTCCCGCGGCCGCGGGTCATTTCCCATGAGTTACATTGGTCCCGTGGGTGGTATTGGCACCATCCACGGGGGCCGTTCGGGAGGTTGTTTCAGGTTTTCACCCTCTAACGCCATGTGTTCAAGCCTAAGACTATAAATGTGCAAATTTCCATCGAATTATCAAACCGGGAGTGCTGCAGCTACGGGGTCAGTTCCCACGAGTTTCATTGGTCCCGTGGGAGGTGTTGGCGCCACCCAGGGGGTCGTCCGTGTGCTGTTTTGGGTTTTCACCCTCTAATGCCATGTTTTCAAGCCTATGTCTCGAAATATGAAAACTACCATCGTATTCTCAAAGCGGGAGTCCCGCGGCTACGGGGTCAGTTCCCACGAGTTACATTGGTCCCATGGGAGGTGTTGGCACCACTCACGGGTTTTTTCGTGGGTTGTTTCGGGGTTTCACCCTCTAACGCCATGTTTTCAAGCCTAAGTCTAAAAATATGCAAATTATCATTGTATTCTCAAATCGGGGGTCCCACAGCTTTAGGGTTAGTTTCCACGAGTTACATTGGTCCCGTGGCAGGTGTTGGCACCACCCACGGGGCCATCCGGGGGCTGTTTCAGGTTTTGACCCTCTAACGCCATGTTTTCAAGCCTAAGTCTAGAAATATGCAAATAACCGTCGTATTCTCAAATCGGAAGTCCCGCGGTTGCCGGGTTCATTCCCATGAGTTACATTGGTCCCGTGAGAGGTGTTGGCGCCACCGTCGCGGGCGTTCTGGGGCTATTTCTGGTTTCACCCTCTAACGCCATATTTTAAAGCCTAAGTATAGAAATATGCAAATTACCATCGTATTCTCAAACCTGGAGTCCCGCCTACAGGGTCAGTTCCCTCGAGTTACATTGGTCCCGTGGGAAGTGTTGGTGCCACCCACGGGGCCGTTCGGGGGATGTTTCTGGTTTTCACCCTCTAACGCCATGTTTTCAAGCCTTAGTCTAGAAATATGCAAATTATCGTCATATTCTCAACCCGGGAGTTTCGTGGCTACGGGGTCAGTACCCACGAGTTACATTGGTCCCATGGGAGGTGTTGGCTTCACCCACGGTGTCGTCCGGGGGCTGTTTTTGGTTTTCACCCTCTAACACCATGTTTTCAAGCCGAAGTCTATAAATATGCAAATTACAATCGTATTCTCAAATCGAAAGTTCCGCGACTGCGTGGTCAGTTCCCACAAATTACATTGGTCCCGTGGGAGGTGTTGGCGCCACCCACGGGGATGTTCGGGGGTTGTTTTGGGTTTTCACTGTCTAACGCCATGTTTTCAATCTTAAGTTCAGAAATATACAAATTATCATCGTATTCTCAAATCGATAGTCCCGCAGCTGTGGGTCAGTTTTCACTAGTTACATTGGTCCCATGAGAGGTGTTGGCACCACCCACGGGGGCCGTTCGGGGGTTGTTTCAGGTTTTCACCCTTTAATGACATGTTTTCAAGCGTAAGTCTAGAAATATGTAAATTACTATCGTATTCTCAAACCGGGAGTCCCGCGACTGCGGGGTCAGTTCCCACGTGTTACATTGGAACCGTGAGAGGTGTTGGTTCCACCAAGGGGCAGTTCGGGGGCTATTTCTGGTTTTCACCCTCTCACGCCATGTTTTCAAGCGTAAGTATAGAAATATGCAAATTACTGTCGTATTATCAAAGCGGGAGTCCCGCGGCTCCGAGGTCAGTTCCCACGAGTTACATTGGTCCCATGGGAGGTGTTGGCGCCACCCACTAGGCCGTTCGGGGGTTGTTTCAGGTTTTCACCCTCTAACGCCATGTGTTCAAGCCTAAGTCTATAAATGTGCAAATTTCCATCGAATTCTCAAACCGGGAGTCCTGCGGTTACGGGGTCAGTCCCACAAGTTACATTGGTCCCTTGGGAGGTGTTGGCGCCACCCAGGGGTGCGTCCGTGGGCTGTTTTGGGTTTTCACCCTCTAACGCCATGTTTTCAAGCCTATGTCTCAAAATATGCAAATTACCATCGTATTCTCAAAGCGGGAGTCCCGCGGCTGCAGGGTCAGTTCCCACGAGTTACATTGGTCCCATGGGAGGTGTTGGCACCACCCAAGGGGTTTTTCGTGGGATGTTTCAGGTTTTCACCCTCTAACACCATATTTTTAAGCCTAAATCTAGAAATATGTAAATTACCATTGTATACTCAAACCGAGGGTCCCGCAGCTTTGGGGTTAGTTCCCACGAGTTACATTGGTCCCGTGGGAGGTGTTGGCACCACCCACGGGGCCATTCGGGGGTTGTTTCAGGTTTTGACCCTCTAACGCCATGTTTTCAAGCCTAAGTCTAGAAATATGCAAATAACCGTCGTATTCTCAAATCGGGAGTCCCGCGGTTGTCGGGTTCATTCCCACGAGTTACATTGGTCCCGTGGGAGGTGTTGGCGCCACCCTCGCGGCCATTCGGGGGCTATTTCTGGTTTCACCCTCTAACGCCATATTTTCAAGCCTAAGTCTTGAAATATGCAAATTACCATCGTATTCTCAAACCAGGAGTCCCGCCTACAGGGTCAGTTCCCACGAGTTACATTTGTCCCGTGGGAGGTGTTGGTGCCACCCACGGGGCCGTTCGGGGGCTGTTTCTGTTTTTCACCCTCTAACGCCATGTTTTCAAGCCTAAGTCTAGATATATGCAAATTACCGTCATATTCTCAACCCTGGAGTCTCGCGGCTATGGGGTCAGTACCCATGAGTTACATTGGTCCCATGGGAGGTGTTGGCGCCACCCACGGTGCCGTCCGGGGGCTGTTTGGGTTTTTCACCCTTTAACACCTTGTTTTTAAGACAAAGTCTAGAAATATGCAAATTACAGTCGTATTCTCAAACCGAAAGTCCCGCGACTGCGTGGACAGTTCCCACAAATGACATTGGTCCCGTGGGAGGTGTTGCGCCACCCACGGGGATGTTCGGGGGTTGTTTTGGGTTTTCACTGTCTAACGCCATGTTTTCAAGCTTAAGTTCAGAAATATACAAATTATCATCATATTCTCAAATCGATAGTCCCGCAGCTGCGGGTCAGTTCCCACTAGTTATATTGGTCCCATGGGAGGTGTTGGCACCACCCACGGGGGCCGTTCGGGGGTTGTTTCAGGTTTTCAGCCTCTACTGACATGTTTTCAAGTGTAAGTCAAGAAATATGTTAATTACTATCGTATTCTGAAACCGGGAGTACCACGACTGCGGGGTCAGTTCCCACTTGTTACATTTGTCCCGTGAGATGTGTTGGTGCCACCAAGGGGCAGTTCGGGGGCTATTTCTGGTTTTCACCCTCTCACGCCATGTTTTCAAGCGTAAGTCTAGAAATATTGAAATTACGGTCGGATTCTCAAATTGGGAGTCCCGCTGCTGCGGGGTCAGTTCCCACGAGTTACATTTGTCTCGTGAGAGGTGTTGGCACAACCCATGGGGCCGTTCGGGGGCTATTTCGGTTTTTTACCCTCTAACGCCATATTTTCAAGCCTAAGTCTAGAAATATGTAAATTACCATCGTATTCTCAAACTGGGAGTCCCGCGATTGCGGGGTCAGTTCCCACGAGTTACATTGGTCTCGTGGGAGGTGTTGGTGCCACTAATGGGCGGTTCGGGGGCAATTTCGAGTTTTCACCCTCTAACGCCATGTTTTCAAGCCTAAGTCGAGAAATATTCAAATTACCATTGTATTCTCAAAGTAGGAGTCCCACGACTGCGGGGTCAGTTCCCACGAGTTTTATTGGTCCCATGGGAGGTCTTAGCACCACCCACCTGGTCGTCCGGGGGTTGTTTCGGGTTTTGACCCTCTAACGCCATGTTTTCAAGCCTAAGTATAGAAATAAGAAAATTTCCGTCGAATCTCAAACCGGGAGTCCCGCAGCTGCGGGGTCAGTTCCCACGAGTTACAATGGTCCTGTGGGAGGTGTTGGCGCCACCCAAGAGGCCGTCCGGGGGCTATTTCGGGTTTTCATCCTCTAACACCATGTTTTCAAGCCTAAGTCTAGAAATATGAAAATTACCATCGTATTCTCAAACTGGGAGTCCTGCGGATGCGGGGTCTGTTGCCACGAGTTACAATGGTCCCGTGGGAGGTGTTTGCGCAACCCAAGGGGCCGTTCGGGGGTTGTTTCAGTTTTTCACCTCTAACGCCATATTTTTAACACTAAGTCTAGAATTATGCAAATTACCATCGTATTCTCAAACCAGGAATCCTGCGACTGCGGGGTCAGTTCCCACGAGTTACATTGGTCCCGTGGGAGGTGTTGGAACCACCCATGGGTAGTTCGAGGGATATTTTGGATTTTCACCCTCTAACGCCATGTTTTCAAGCCTATGTCTAGAAATATGCAAATTATCATCGTATTCTAAAATCGGGATAGTTCCCACGAGTTACATTAGTCCCGTGGGAGGTGTTGGCACCACCCCTAGGGCCGTGTGGGGGCTGTTTTGGGTTTTCACCCTCTCACGCCGTATTTTTAAGCCTAAGTCTAGAAATATGCAAATAACCATCGTATTCTCAATCCGGGAGTCCCGCGGTTGCCGGGTCCATTCCCACGAGTTACATTGGTCCCGTGGGAGGTGTTGGTTCCACCCTCGCGGCCGTTCGGTGGCTATTTCTGGTTGTCACCCTCTAACACTTTTTTTCAAGCCTAAGTCTAGGAATATGCAAATTACCATCGTATTCTGAAACCAGGAGTCCTGCGGCTGCGGGGTCAGTTCCCACGAGTTACATTGGTCCCGTGGGATGGGTGGCGCCACCCACGGTGCCGTTCGGGGGCTGTTTCGGGTTTTCACCCTCTAACGCCATGTTTTCAAGCCTAAGTCTAGAAATATGCAAACTACAGTCGTATTCTCAACTCGAGAGTCTCGCGGCTGCGGGTTCAGTTCCCACAAGTTACATTGGTCTCATGGAGGTATTACCGCCACCCACGGGGCCGTCCCTGGGCTATTTCGGGTTTTCACCCTCTAACGCCTTGTTTTCAAGCCTAAGTCTAGAAATATGAAAATTACTGTCGAATTCTCAAATCGAAAGTCCCACGGCTGCGGGGTCAGTTCCCAGGAGTTACATTGGTCTCGTGGGAGGTGTTGGCACCACCCACGGGGCCGTCTGGGGGTTGTTTTGGGTTTTCACCGTCTAACGCCTTGTTTTCAAGCTTAAGTCTAGAAATATACAAATTATCGTCGTATTCTCAAACCAGGAGTCCCACGGCTGCGGGTCAGTTCCCACGAGTTACATTGGTCCCGTGGGTGGTGTTGGCGCCATCCACGGGGGCCGTTCGGGTGGATGTTTCAGGTTTTCATCCTCTAACGCCATGTTTTCCAGCCTAAGTCTAGAAATATTCAAATTACCATTTTATTCTCAAAGTGGGAGTCCCGCGACTGCGGGGTCAGTTCCCACGAGTTACATTGATCCCATGGGAGGTCTTAACGCCACCCACCTGGTCGTCCGGGGGCTGTTTTGGGTTTTGACCCTTTAACGCCATGTTTTCAATCCTAAGTATAGAAATAAGCAAATTTCGTCAAATTCTCAAATCGAGAGTCCCGCAACTGCGGGGTTAGTTCCCACGAGTTGCAATGGTCCTGTGGGAGGTGTTGGCGGCACCCACGAGGCCGTCCGGGGGCTATTTCGGGGTTTCATCCTCTAACACCATGTTTTCAAGCCTAAGTCTAGAAATATACAAATTACCATCTTATTCTCGAACTGGGAGTCCCGCGGATGCGGGGTCTGTTGCCAAGAGTTACACTGGTCCCGTGGGAGGTGTTGGCGCAACCCAAGGGGCCGTTCAGGGGTTGTTTCATTTTTTCACCCTCTAACACCATGTTTTTAAGACTAAGTCTAGAAATATGCAAATTACTATGGTATTCTCAAACCGGGAGTCCCCCGGGTACGGGGTCAGTTCCTACAAGTTATATTGGTCCCGTGGAAGGTGTTGGCGCCATCCACGGGGTCGTCCGGTGGCTATTTTTGGTTTTCACCCGCTAACGTCATGTTTTTAATCCTAGGTCAAGAAATATATAAATTACCATCATATTCTCAAACTAGGAGTCCTGGGACTGCGGGGTCAGTTCCCACGAGTTACATTGGTCCCGTGGGAGGTGTTGGCGCCACCCATGGGCAGTTCGAGGGTTATTTTGGATTTTCACCCTCTAACGCCATGTTTTCAAGCCTATGTCTAGAAATATGGAAATTATCATCGTATTCTAAAATCGGGATAGTTCCCACGAGTTACATTAGTCTCGTGGGAGGTGTTGGCACCACCCACAGGGCCGTTCGGGGGCTGTTTTGGGTTTTCACCCTCTCACGCCGTATTTTTAAGCCTAAGTCTAGAAATATGCAAATAACCATCGTATTCTCAATCCGGGAGTCCCGCGGTTGCCGGGTCCATTCCCACGAGTTACATTGGTCCCGTGGGAGGTGTTGGCGCCACCCTCGCGGCCGTTCGGGGGCTATTTCTGGTTGTCACCGTCTAACACTTTGTTCTCAAGCCTAAGTCTAGGAATATGCAAATTACCATCGTATTCTGAAACCAGGAGTACTGCGGCTGCGGGGTTAGTTCCCACGAGTTACATTGGTCCCGTGGGATGGGTGGCGCCACCCACGGTGCCGTTCTGGGGCTGTTTCAGGTTTTCACCCTCTAACGCCATGTTTTCAAGCCTAAGTCTAGTAATATGCAAATTACAGTCGTATTCTCAACTCGGGAGTCTCGCGGCTGCGGGTTCAGTTCCCACGAGTTACATTGGTCTCATGGAGGTATTACCGCCACCCACGGGGCCGTCCCTGGGCTATTTCGGGTTTTCACCCTCTAACGCCTTGTTTTCAAGCCTAAGTCTAGAAATATGAAAATTACTGTCGAATTCTCAAATTGAAAGTCCCACGGCTGCGGGGTCAGTTCCCACGAGTTACATTGGTCTCGTGGGAGGTGTTTGCACCACCCACGGGGCCGTCTGGGGGTTGTTTTGGGTTTTCACCGTCTAACGCCTTGTTTTCAAGCTTAAGTCTAGAAATATACAAATTATCGTCGTATTCTCAAACCAGGAGTCCCGCGGCTGCGGGTCAGTTCCCACGAGTTACATTGGTCCCGTGGGTGGTGTTGGCGCCATCCACGGGGGCCGTTCGGGAGGTTGTTTCAGGTTTTCATCCCCTAACGCCATGTTTTCTAGCCTAAGTCTAGAAATATTCAAATTACCATTTTATTCTCAATTCGGGAGTCCCGCAACTGCGGGGTCAGTTCCCACGACTTACATTAGTCCCATGGGAGGTCTTAGCGCCACCTACCTGTATGTCCGGGCGCTGTTTTGGGTTTTGACCCTTTAACACCATGTTTTCAAGCCTAAGTATAGAAATAAGCAAATTTCCGTCTAATTCTCAAACCCGGAGTCCCGCAGCTGCGGGGTTAGTTCCCACGAGTTACAATGGTCCTGTGGGAGGTGTTGGCGGCACCCACGAGGCCGTCCGGGTGCTATTTCGGGTTTTCATCCTCTAACACCATGTTTTCAAGCCTAAGTCTAGAAATATGCAAATTACCATCGTATTCTCAAACTGGGAGTCCCGCGGATGCGGGGTCTGTTGCCAAGAGTTACATTGGTCCCGTGGGAGGTGTTGGCGCAACCCAAGGGGCCATTCGGGGCTTGTTTCATTTTTTCACCCTCTAACACCATGTTTTTAAGACTAAGTCTAGAAATATGCAAATTACTATGGTATTCTCAAACCGGGAGTCCCACGGGTACGGGGTCAGTTCCTACGAGTTACATTGGTCCCGTGGAAGGTGTTGGCGCCATCCACGGGGTCGTCCGGTGGCTATTTTGGGTTTTCACCCTCTAACGTCATGTTTTCAAGCCTAGGTCTAGAAATATATAAATTACCATCATATTCTCAAACTAGGAGTCCTGCTACTGCGGGGTCATTTCCCACGAGTTACATTGGTCCCGTGGGAGGTGTTGGCGCCACCCATGGGCAGTTCGAGGGTTATTTTGGATTTTTACCCTCTAACGCCATGTTTTCAAGCCTATGTCTAGAAATATGGAAATTATCATCGTATTCTAAAATCGGGATAGTTCCCACGAGTTACATTAGTCTCGTGGGAGGTATTGGCAGCACCCACAGGGCCCTCCGGGGGCTGTTTTGGGTTTTCACCCTCTGACGCCGTATTTTTAGGCCTAAGTCTAGAAATATGCAAATAACCATCGCATTCCCAATCCGGGAGTCCCGCGGTTGACGGGTCCATTCCCACGAGTTACATTGGTCCCGTGGGAGGTGTTGGCACCACCCTCGCGGCCGTTCGGGGGCTATTTCTGGTTGTCATCCTCTAACACTAAGTTTTCAAGCCTAAGTCTAGAAATATGCAAATTACCATCGTATTCTAAAACCAGGAGTCCTGCGGCAGCGGGGTCAGTTCCCGCGAGTTACATTGGTCCCGTGGGATGTGTTGGCGCCACCCACGTGGCCGTTCGGGATTTGTTTTGGGTTTTCACCCTCTAATGCCATGTTTTCAAGCCTAAGTCTAGAAATATGCAAACTACAGTCGTATTCTCAACTCGGCAGTCCCGCGGCTATGGGTTCAGTTCCCACGAGTTACATTGGTCTCGTGGAAGGTGTTGGCACCACCTACGGTGCCGTTCGGGGGTTGTTTCGAGTTTTCACCCTCTAACGCCATGTTTTCAAGCCTAAATCTAGAAATATGCAAATTACCGTCGTATTCTCAAAGCGGGAGTCCCGCGGCTCCGGGGTCAGTTCCCATGAGTTACATTGCTCCCATGGGAGGTGTTGACGCCACCCACTGGGCCGTTCGGGGGATGTTTCAGTTTTTCACTCTCTAAGGCCATGTGTTCAAGCCTAAATCTAGAAATGTGCAAATTTCCATCGAATTCTCAAACCGGGAGTCCTGCGGCTATGGGGTCAGTCCCCTCGAGTTACATTGGTCCCGTGGGAGTTGTTGGGGCCACCCAGGGGGTCGTTCGTGGGTTATTTTGGGTTTTCACCCTCTAACGCCATGTTTCCAAGCCTAAATCTAGAAATATGCAAATTGTCGTCATATTCTCAAAGCGGGAGTCCCGCGGCTACGAGGTCAGTTCCCACGAGTTACATTGGTCCCATGGGAGGTGTTGGCACGACCCAAGGGGTTTTCCGTGGGCTATTACGGTTTTTCACCCTCTAACGCCACGTTTTCAAGCCTAAGTCTAGAAATATGCAAATTACCATTGTATTCTCAAACCGGGGGTCCCGCAGCTTTAGGGTTAGTTTCCACGAGTTACATTGGTCCCGTGGGAGGTGTTGGCACCACCCACGGGGCCGTCCGGGGGCTGTTTCAGGTTTTGACCCTCTAAAGCCATGTTTTCAAGCCTAAGTCTAGAAATATGCAAATAATCGTCGTATTCTCAAATTGGGAGTCCCGCGGTTGCCGGGTCCATTCCCACGAGTTACATTGGTCCCGTCGGAGGTGTTGGCGCCACCCACGGGGTCGTTCGGGGGCTATTTCTAGTTTTCACCCTCTAACACCATATTTTCAAGCCTAAGTCTAGAAATATGCAAATTACCATCGTATTCTCAAACCGGGAGTCCCGCCTAGAGGGTCAGTTTCCACGAGTTACATTGGTCCCGTGGGAGGTGTTGGTGCCACCCACGAGGCCGTTCGGGGGTTGTTTCTTGTTTTCACCCTCTAACGCCATGTTTTCAAGCCTATGCCTAGAAATATGCAAATTACCATCATATTCTCAACCCGTGAGTCTCGCGGCGGCGGGGTCAGTACCCACGAGTTACATTGGTCCCATGGGAGGTGTTGGTGCCACCCACGGGGCCATCCGGGAGCTGTTTTGGGTTTTCACCCTCTAACACCATGTTTTTAAACCAGAGTCTAGAAATAAGCAAATTACAGTCGTATCCTCAAACCGAGAGTCTCGCGATTGCGTGGTCAGTTCCCACAAGTTACATTGGTCCCGTGGGAGGTGTTGGCGCCATGTTCGGGCGTTGTTTTGGGTTTTCACTGTCTAACGCCATGTTTTCAAGCTTAAGTTTAGAAATATACAAATTATCATCGTTTTCTCAAATCGGGAGTCCTGCGGCTGCTGGTCAGTTCCCACTAGTTACATTGGTCCCATGGGAGGTGTTGGCACCACCCACGGGGGCCGTTCAGGGGTTGTTTCAGGTTTTCACCCTCTAATGACATGTTTCCAAGCATATGTCCAGAAAAATTCAAATTATCGTCGTATTTTCAAACCGGGAGTCCCGCGACTGCGGGGTCAGTTCTCACGAGTTACGTTGGTCCCGTGAGAGGTGTTGGTGCCACCAAGGGGTAGTTCGGGGGCTATTTCTGGTTTTCACCCTCTAACGCCATGTTTTCAAGCGTAAGTCTAAAAATATGCAAATTACTGTCGTATTCTCAAATCGGGAGTCCCTCCGCTGCGGGGTCAGTTCCCACGAGTTACATTTGTCTCGTGAGAGGTGTTGTTACCACCCATGGGAAGTTCGGGGGCGATTTCGAGTTTTCACCCTCTAACGCCATGTTTTCAAGCCAAAGTCTAGAAATATGCAAATTACCGTCGTATTCTAAAAGTAGGAGTCCTGTGGCTACGGAATTAGTTCCCACGAGTTACATTGGTCCCGTGGGAGGTGTTGGCGCCACCCACGTGGCCATCCGGGGGCTATTTTGGGTTTTCACCCTTTAACGACATGTTTTCAATCCTAAGCCTAGAAATATGCAAATTACCATCATATTATCAAACCCGGAGTCCCGCGGCTGCAGGGTCAGTTCCCACGAGTTACATTGATCCTGTGGGAGGTGTTGGTGCCACCCACGAGGCCGTACAAGGGTTGTTTCGGGTTTTCAACCTCTAACACCATATTTTCAAGCCTAAGTCTAAAAATATGCAAATTACCATCGTATTCTCAAATCGGGAGTCCCGCAACTGCGGGGTCAGTTCCCACGAGTTACATTGGTCCCGTGGGTGGTGTTGGCGCCAACCACGGGGCAGTTCGGGGGCTATTTTGGGTGATCACCCTCTAACGCCATGTTTTCAAGCCAATGTCTAGAAAGATTCAAATTATCATCGTATTCTCAAACCGAGAGTCCCACGGCTGCGGGGTCAGTTCCCACGAGTTACATTGGTCCCGAGGGAGGTGTTGGACCCACCCACGGGGCCGTCCGGGGGCTGTTTTGGGTTTTCACCCTCTAACGCCATGTTTCCAAGCCCAAGTCTAAAACTATGCAAATTACCGTCGTATTCTAGAACCGGGCGTCTCGCGGCTGCAAGGTGAGTTCCTACGAGTTACATTGGTCCAGTGGGAGGTGTTGGTGCCACCCATGAGGCTGTTCGAGGATGTTTCTTGTTTTAACCTTCTAACACCATGTTTTCTGGCCTAAGTCTAGAAATATGCAAATTACCATCGTATTCTTAAACCGAGAGTCCAGCGGCTGCGGGGTCAGTTCCCACGAGTTACATTGGTCCCGTTGGAGGTGTTGGCGCCACCCACGGGGCCATTCAGGGGCTGTTTCGGTTTTTTACCCTCTAACGACATGTTTTTAAGCCTAACTCTAGAAATATGAAAATTACCGTCGTATTCTCAAATCGGGAGTCCCGCGACTGCTGGGTCAGTTCCCACGTGTTACATTAGTCCCATGAGAGTTGTTAGCGCCATCCACGGGGCCGTCCGGGGGGTGTTTTGTGTTTTTACCCTCTAATGCCATGTTTTCAAAATATGCAAATTAGCTTTGTATTCCCAAACTGGGAGTCCCGCGACTGCGGAGTCAGTTCCCATGAGTTACATTGGTCCCGTGAGAGGTGTTGGCACCACCTAAGGGGCCGTTCGGGGTCTGTTTTGGGTTTTCACCCTCTCACACCATGTTTTCAAGCCTAAGATTAGAAATATGCAAATTACCATCGTATTCTAAAACCGGGAGTCCCGCAGCTACGGGGTCAGTTCCCACAAGTTACATTGGTCCCATGGGAGGTGTTGGAGCCACCCACGGGGCCGTTCGGGGGCTGTTTTCGGTTTTCACCCTCTAACGCCATGTTTTCAAGCCTAAGTCTAGAAATATGCAAATTACCATCGTATTCTTAAACCGCGAGTCCCGCGGTTGTGGGGTCTGTTCCCACGAGTAACATTAGTCCCATAGAAAGTGTTGGCGCCATCCACGGGGTCGTTCGGGGGCTGTTTCGAGTTTTAACCCTGTAACGCCATGTCTTCAAGCCTAAGACTAGAAATATGTAAATTACCGTCTTATTCTCAAACCGATTGTCTCGCGTCCACGGAGTCAGTTCCCACGTGTTACATTGGTCCCGTGGGAGGTATTGGCGCCACCCACGGAGCCGTCCGAGGGTTATTTCGGGTTTGAACCCTCTAACGCCATGTTTTCAAGCCTAAGTCTAGAAATATGTAAATTACCAACGTATTGTCAAATCGGGAGTCCCGCGGCTGTGGGGGCAGTTCCCATAAATTACATGGGTCCCGTGGGAGGTGTTGGCGCCACCCACGGGGTCGTTCGGGTGCTGTTTCGAGTTTTCAGCCTCTAACGCTATGTTTTCAAGCCTAAGCCTAGAAATATTCAAATTAATGTCGTATTCAAAAAATGGGAGTCCTGCGGCTACGAGGTCAGTTCCCACGAGTTACATTGGTCTCGTGGAAGGTGTTGACGCCACCCACGGTGCCTTCCGGTGACCCTTTCAGGTTTTCAACCTCTAACACCTTATTTTCAAGCATAAGTCTAGAAATATGCAAATTTCCATCGTATTCTCAAACCGGGAGTCCCGCAACTACGCGGTCAGTTCCCACGAGTTACATTGGTCCCGTGGGAGGTGTTGGCACCAGCCACGGGGAAGTTCAGGGGCTATTTTAAGTTTTCACACTCTAACGCCATGTTTTCAAGCCCAAGTCCAAAAATATGCAAATTACCATCATATTCTAAAAAAAGTTATCCCGCGGCTACTAGGTCAGTTCCCACGTGTTACATTGCTCCCATGGGAGGTGTTGGCGCCACCCACAGGGCCGTTCGGGGGTCGTTTCGGGTTTTCACCCTTTAACACCATGTTTTCAAGCCTAAGTCATAAATTATGCAAATTACCATCGTATTGTCAAATCGGGAGTCCTGCGACTTCGGGGTTAGTTCCCACGAGTACCATTGGTCTCGTGGGAGGTGTTGGCGCCACCTACGGGGCCGTTCGGGGGCAGTTTCAAGTTTTCACCATCTAACGACATGTTTTTAAGACTAAGTCTAGAAATATGCAAATTACTGTCGTATTCTCAAATCGGGAGTCCCGTGGGTGCAGGGTCTATTCCCACGAGTTACATTGGTCCCGTGGGAGGTGTTGGCGACACCCAAGGGGCCGTTCAAGGGCTATTTCGGGTTTTTACCCTCTAACACCATGTTTCCAAGCCTAAGTCTAGAAATATGCAAATTACGATCGTATTCCGAAATCGGTAGTCCCGCGATTGCGGGGTCAATTCCTACGAGTTACATTGGTTCCGTGGGTGGTGTTGTCGCCACCAACGGGGTCGTTCGGGGGTTGTTTCAGGTTTTCACCCTCTAAGGCCATATTTTCAAGCCTAAGTCTATAAATATGCAAATTACAGTCGTATTCTCAAACGGGGAGTCCCGTGGCTGCAGGGTCAGTTCCCACGAGTTACATTGGTCCCATGGGAGGTGTTGACACCACTCATGGGGCCATTCGGAAGCTCTTTTATGTTTTCACCCTCTAACGCCATATTTTATAGCCTAAGTCTAGAAATATACAAATTACCATCATATTCTCAACCCGGGAGTCTCGCGACTGCGGGGTCAGTACCCACGAGTTACATTAGTCCCATGGGAGGTGTTGGCGCCACCCATGGTGCCGTCCGGGGGCTGTTTTGGGTTTTCACCCTCTAACACCATGTTTTTAAGCCGAAGTCTAGAAATATGCAAATTACAGTCGTATTCTCAAACCGAAAGTCCCGCGACTGCGTGGTCAGTTCCCACAAATTACATTGGTCCCATGGGAGGTGTTGGCGCCACCAACGAGGTCGTTCGGGGGCTGTTTTAGGTTTTCACCCTCTAAGGCCATATTTTTAAGCCTAAGTTAAGAAATATGCAAATTACAGTCGTATTCTCAAATGGGGAGTCCCGTGGCTGCGGGGTCAGTTCCCACGAGTTACATTGGTCCCATGGGAGGTGATGACGCCACCCATGGGGCCGTTCGGAGCCTGTTTTGGGTTTTCACCCTCTAACGCCATATTTTCAAGCCTAAGTCTAGAAATATACAAATTACCATTGTATTCACCAACCGAGAGTCCCCCGACTACGGGGTTAGTTCCCATGAGTTACATTGGTCCCGTGGGAGGTGTTGGTGCCACCCACGGGGCTGTTTGGGGGCTATTTTGGGTTTTCACCATCTAACGCCATGTTTTCAAGCCCAAGTCTAGAAATTTGCAAATTCTAGTCATATTGTCAAACCGGGAGTCCCTCGGCTGTGGGGTCAGTTCCCGTGAGTTACATTAGCCCCATGGGAGGTGTTGGCCCCTCTAACAGACCGTTCGGGAGATGTTTCGGGTTTTCACTGTCTAACGCAATGTTTTCAAGCTCAAGTCTAGAAATATATAAATTATCATCGTATTCTCAAACTGGGAGTCCCGTCGTTGGGGGGTCAGTTCCCACGAGTTACATTGGTCCCGTGGGAGGTGTTGGCGCCACCCACGAGGTCGTTCGGGGGTTATTTCAGGTTTTCACCCTCTAACGCCATGTTTTCATGCCTAAGTCTAAAAATATGTAAATTACAATCGTATTCTCAAAGCGGGAGTCCCGCGGCTAGGGGTTCAGTTCCCACGAGTTATATTGGTCCCATGGTAGGTGTTGGCGCCACCCACGGGGCCGTCTGGGGTTTTTTTCGGGTTCTCACCTTCTAATGCCATATTTTCTAGCCTAAGTCTTGATATATGCAAATTTACATCGAATTCTAAGACCGGGAGTCCCGCGACTGTGGGGTGAGTTCCCACGAGTTACTTTGGTCCCGTGGGAGGTGTTGGCGCCACCCAAGGGGCCATCTGGGGGTGGTTTCGGGTTTTCACCCTCTAACACCATGTTTTCAAGCCTAAGTCTAGAAATATGAAAATTACCTTCGTATTCTCAAACCGGGAGTACCGCGGCTACGAGGTAAGTTCCTACGAGTTACATTAATCCTGTGGGAGGTGTTGGCGCCACCCACGGGACCGTCCGGAAGCTATTTCGGGTTTTCACCCTCTAACGCCATGTTTTCAAGCGTAAGTCGAGAAATATATAAATTACCATCGTATTCTCAAATCGAAAGTCCCACAGCTGCGGGTCAGTTCCCAAGAGTTACATTGGTCCCGTGGGAGGTGTTAGCGCCACCCACGGGGCCGTCTGGGGGATGTTTTGGGTTTTTACCATCTAACGCCATGTTTTCAAGACTAAGTCTAGAAGTATTCCAATTATCGTTGTATTCTCAAAGTGGGAGTCCCGCGGCTGCGGGGTCAGTTCCCATGAGTTACATTGGTCCCATGGGAGGTGTTAACACCACCCACGTGGCCGTCTGGGGGCTGTTTCGAGTTTTGACCCTCTAACGCCATGTTTTAAAGTCTAAGTCTAGAAATATGCAAATTTTCGTCGAATTCTCAAACCGGGAATCCCGCGGCTACGGGGTCAGTTCCCACGAGTTACATTGGTCCTGTGGGAGGTGTTGGCGCCACCCAAGGGGCCTTCCGGTTGCTCTTTCGAGTTTTGATCCTCTAACACCATGTTTTCAAGCCTAAGTCTAGAAATATGCAAATTACCATCATATTCTCAAAATGGGAGTCCCACGGATGCTGGGTCTGTTCCCATGAGTTACATTGGTCCCGTGGGAGCTGTTGGCGCCACCCACGGGGCCATTCGGGGGTTGTTTAGGGTTTTCACCCTCTAACGCCATGTTTTCAAGCCTAAGTCTACAAATATGAAAATTACCATCGTATTCTCAAATCGGGAGTCCCGCGACTACAGGGTCAGTTCCTACGAGTTACATTGGTCCCGTGGGAGGTGTTGGCGCCACCTGTGGGGTCGTCCGGAGTCTGTTTTGGGTTTTCACCCTCTAACGCCATGTTTTCAAGCGTAAGTATAGAAATATGCAAATTACTATCGTATTCTCAAATCGGGAGTCCCGCAACTACAGGGTCAGTTCCCACGAGTTACATTGGTCCCGTCGGAGGTGTTGGCACCACCCATGGGGCCGTTCGGGGGCTATTTCAGGTTTTTACCCTCTAAAGCCATGTTTTCAAGCCTAAGTCTAGAAATATGTAAATTATCGTTGTATTCTCAAACTGGGAGTCCCGCGATTGCGGGGTCTGTTCCCAAGAGTTACATTGGTCCCGTGGGAGGTGTTGGCACCACCCATGGGCAGTTCGGGGGCTATTTCGGGTTTTCACCCACTAACACCATGATTTCAAGCCTAGGTCTAGAAATATGCATATTACCGTCATATTCTCAAACCGAGATAGTTCCCACGAGTTACATTGGTCCCGTGGGAGGTTTTGGCACCACCCACGGGGCCGTCCTGGGACTGTTTCGAGTTTTCACCCTCTAAGTCCATGTTTTTAAGCCTAAGTCTAGAATTATACTAATAACCATCAGATTCTCAAACTGGGAGTCCCGTGTTTGTCAGGTCCATTCCCGCGAGTTACATTGGTCCCATGGGAGGTGTTACCATCACCCACGGGGCCGTTAGGGGGCTATTTCGGGTTTTCACCCTATAACGCCATGTTTTCAAGCGTAAATTTAAAAATATGCAAATTACTATCGTATTCTCAAACTGGTAGTCTCGCGGCTATGGGGCCAGTTCCCACGAGTTACATTGGTCTCTTGGAGGTACTGTCGCCACCCACGGGGCCATCCGTGGGCTATTTTGGGTTTTCAATCTCTAACGCCATGTTTTCAATCCTAAGTCTCAAAGTATACAAATTACCGTTGTATTCTCAAATCGGGAGTCCCGCGATTATGGGGTCAGATCGCACGAGTTACATTGGTCCCTTAGGAGGTGTTGGAGCCACCCAAGGGGTAGTTCGGGGGCTATTTCGGTGGAGCCACCCACGGGGCAGTTCGGGGGCTATTTTGGGTTTTCACCCTCTAACACTAGGTTTTCAAGCCTAATTCTAGAAAAATGAAAATTACTGTAGAATTCTAAAACCGGGAGTCCCACGACTACGGGGTCAGTTCCCACGAGTTACATTGGTCCCGTGGGAGGTGTTGGCACCACCCACAGGGCCGTCCGGGGGTTCTTTTGGGTTTTTACCTTCTAACGCCATGTTTTCAAGCCTAAGTCTAAAAATATGCAAATTACAGTCATATTCTCAAACCAGGAGTCCCACGGCTGTGAGGTTAGTTCCCACAAGTTACATTGGTCCCGTGGGAGGTGTTGGCGCCACCCACGGGGCCGTTCGGGGGTTGTTTTGGGTTTTCACCATCTAACGCCTTGTTTTCAAGCTTAAGTCTAGAAATATAAAAATTATTGTTGTATTCTCAAAATCGGAGTCCTGGGGCTGCGGGTCTGTTCCCACGAGTTGCATTGGTCCCATGGGAGGTGTTGGTGCCACCCACGGGGGCCGTTCGGGGGTTGTTTTAGGTTTTCACCCTCTAACGCCATGTTTTCAAGCCTAAGTCTAGAAATATGCAAATTACCATTGTATTCTCAAAGTGGGAGTCCCGCGATTGCGGGGTCAGTTCCCACAAGTTTCATTGGTCCCATGGGACGTCTTACCGCCACCCACCTGGTCGTCCGGGGGCTGTTTCGGGTTTTAACCCTCTAACGCCATGTTTTCAAGCCTAAGTCTTGAAATATGCAAATTTCGGTCGAATTCTCAAATTGGGAGTCCTGTGGCTACTGTTCCCATGAGTTACATGGGTCCTGTGGGAGGTGTTGGCGCCACCCAAGGGGTCGTCCGTGGGGTGTTTTGGGTTTTCACCCTCTAACACCATGTTTTCAAGCCTAAGGATAGAAATATGCAAATTGTCATCGTATTCTCAAATCGGGAGTCCTGCAGCTGTGGGGTTAGTTCCCATAAGTTACATTGGTCCCGTGGGAGGTGTTGGCCCCACCCACGGGGTCGTCTGGAGGTTGTTTTGGGTTTTCACCCTCTAACACCATCTTTTCAAGCTTAAGTCTAGAAATGTACAAATTATTGTCGTATTCTCAAATTGGGAGTCCCGCGGCTGCGGGTCTGTTCCCACGAGTTGCATTGGTCCCATGGGAGGTGTTTGCGCCACCCACGGGGGCCGTTCGGGGGTTGTTTTAGGTTTTCACCCTCTAACGCCATGTGTTCAAGCCTAAGTCTAGAAATATGCAAATTACCATTGTATTCTCAAAGCAGGAGTCCCGCGGCTGCGGGGTATGTTCCCACGAGTTACATTGGTCCCATGGGAGGTGTTAGCACCACCCACTGGGCCGTCCGGAGGCTATTTTAGGTTTTCACCCTCGAACGCCATGTTTTCAAGCCTAAGTCTAGAAATATGCAAATTTCGGTCGAATTCTCAAATTAGGAGTCCTGTGGCAACTGGGTCATTTCCCATGAGTTACATGGGTCCCGTGGGAGGTGTTGGCGCCACCCAAGGGGCCGTCCGTGGGCTGTTTCGAGTTTTCACCCTCTAACACCATGTTTTCAAGCCTAAGGCTAGAAATATGCAAATTGTCATCGTATTCTCAAATCGGGAGTCCCGCAGCTGTGGGGTTAGTTCCCATGAGTTGCATTGGTCCCGTGGGAGGTGTTGGCCCCACCCACGGGGCCGTCTGGAGGTTGTTTTGGGTTTTCACCCTCTAACACCATGTTTTCAAGCCTAAGTCTAGAATTATGCAAATTATGAACGTATTCTCAAACCGGGAGTCACACAGCTGCGGGGTCAGTTCCCATGAATTACATTGGTCCCGTGGGAGATGTTGGCGCCACCCAAGGGGCCGTTCGGGGGCTGTTTCGTGTTTTAACCCTCTAACGGCATGTTTTCAAGCCTGAGTCTAGAAATATGCAAATTACCGTCGTATTCTGAAACCGGGAGTTCCGCGGCTACAGGGTCAGTTCCTACGAGTTACATTTGTCTCGTGCGAGGTGTTGGCGCCACTGACGGGGCCGTCCGGAGGCTGTTTCGTGTTTTCACTCTCTAACGCCATGTTTTCAAGCGTAAGTCTAAAAATATGCAAATTACTATCGTATTCTCAAATCGGGAGTCCCGCGGATGCGGGGTCAGTTCCCACGAGTTACACTGGTCCCGTGGGAGGTGTTGGCACCACCCATGGGGCCGTTCGGGGTCTATTTCGGGTTTTCACCCTCTAACGCCATGTTTTCAAGACTAAGTCTAAAAATATGTAAATTACCATTGTTTTCTCAAACCGAGAGTCCCACAACTGCGGGGTCTGTTCCCACGAGTTACATTGGTCCCGTGGGAGGTGTTGGTGCCACCCATGGGAAGTTCGGGCGCTATTTAGGGTTTTCACCCTGTAACGCCATGTTTTCAAGCCTAAGACTAGAAATATGTAAATTATCATCTTATTCTCAAACCGATAGTGTCGCAGCCGCGAAATCAGTTCCCACGTGTTACATTGGTCCCGTGGGAGGTATTGGCGCCACCGACGGAGCCGTCCGGGGGCTATTTCGGGTTTTAACCCTCTAACGCCATGTTTTCAAGCCTAAATCTAGAAATATGAAAATTATCGTCTTATTCTCAAATCGGGAGTCCCGCGGATGCGGGGTTCATTCCCACGAGTTACATTCGTCCTGTGGGAGGTGTTGGCGCCACCCATGGGGCCGTTCGGGGGCTATTTCAGGTTTTCACCCTCTAACGCCATGTTTTCAAGCCTAAGTCTAGAAATATGAAAATTATCATTTTATTCTCAAACCGAGAGTCCTGCAGTTGCGGGGTCAGTTCCCACGAGTTACATTGGTCTCGTGGAAGGTGTTGGCACCACCCACGAGGTCGTTCGGGTGCTGATTTAGGGTTTTGCTATCTAACGCCATTTTTAAGCCTAAGTCCTTATATATTCAAATTATTGTCCTATTCTTAAACCGCGGGTCCCGTGATCGCCCGATCAGTTCCTACGAGTTATATTGATCCCGTGCGAGGTGTGGGTGCCTCTGACGGGTCCGTTCAGGGGTTATTTCGGGTTTTCGTCCTCTAACGCTATGTTTTAATCCTAAGCCTAAGTCCTGATATTTTTCGCCCCCTAACACTACGATCAAGGTATATTTAGCTTCTATATATAGTAGCAGCTGCAATATATAGCCATATATAGCTGCTCTATATGTCCATATATCGCTGCTATATATGGCCTTATATCACTGCTATATATGGTCATATATAGCTGCTCAATATGGGCTTATATCGCTGCTATATATGGCCATATATAACTGCTATATATATTTCCATATACAGCTGCTCCAGCCGATGTAGATTTTGTTTTGTGTAGACTTTTTATTTTCACAAAATCTAAGTGACTTCAACTATACTTGGATCAATTCAAATTCACAGTTATACTTGGAACAATCATAGTTATACTTGGATCAAGTCAAAGTTTATGTATCAATAGCATATCAGTTAATTAATGCACATGTCAGCCTTAATCAATACCATATCAGTTAATGCCATATCAGTTCAATACCATATCAGTTAATGCCATATAAGGTAATTAATGCAGCTATCTCAAGTAAGTATCAGTAATGGCATATAGTATGTCAATGTACAAGCAGTATAATTACCATGTATAGAATATCAGTTATACCAGCTATAGTAGTATAATTACCAGTGAAATCAGGTTTAACTAATATAGCAGTTATAATTACCAGTTATAACAGCTATCTATAATCACATTTCAATGTTATGAACTCGAAAATTTTAATATTACCAGGTATAACAATTATATCGGCTATAGATCACTAGTATAAGTAGCACTATAAGTAGCAGATCACTAGTATATTAATATAAGTACCAAATCGATATAAATAAGTAGGAGATCAGTAGTATATCAACATAAGTAGTAAACCAATATCAATAAGATTTCCTAAAAATAAAAATACCCTTTCAATAAGATTTCCTAAAAATAAAAAAAAATATAACTACGTGAGTAGGTACCACATGTCCGTTCTCATCCCAAATAAAAACATGACACCCATGTGTTTACCACTTCAAGTGATACTATTTATCCTCGAAATTGAAACGAAAACTTCTCGTTTATAAATTCGATATGTCTCCCTCTGCCTCTATTCTCATAAGAATAAGGATAGACTCCCCGAAAGGAGTCCATCGATCCATTACCCAATTCCATCCCCACCTTTGATTGCATTACCTAATTTCATCCTAACCCCTAAGCTATTTTTAAAAAATAATAAATTATATCTCTACACTTATTATTTATTTTAAACAAAAATTAAAAGATATTCTCTTAACTTTTCTAAATTTAACAAAAGATTAATAAATAACTAGAGTTATGATTTATTTTAAAAACGTAGATGAGCATAACCATAACATATCCGGAGCTATAGATGAGCGGTGCCTCTCACGGGGCTGTTTCAGGTTTTCGCACTCTGACGCTAAGTTTTAAGCCTAAGTCTACATATATTCAAATTATCACCGTATTCTCAAATCGGGAGTCCCGTGACCACGTTGTCAGTTCCTACGAGTTACATTGGTCCCGTGCGAGGTGTTGGTGCAACTCACGGGGCCGTTCGGGGGCTTTTTCAGGTTTTCGCCCTGTAATGCCATTTTTTTAAGCTTAAGTCAAGATATTTTCAAATTACCAATGTATTCTCAAATCGGGAGTCCCGTGATAATGCGATCCGTTCCTACGACTTACGTTGGTCCCGTGCGAGGTGTCGGTGCCTCTCACGGGGCTATTTCAGATTTTCGCACTCTGACGCCATGTTTTAAGCCTAAGTCTACATATATTCAAATTATCGTCATATTCTCAAATCGGGAGTTTCGTGAACACGCGATCAGTTCCTATGGTTTACATTGGTCCGTGCGAGGTGTTGGTTCCACTCACAGGGCCGTTCGGGGCTTTTTTAGGTTTTCGCCCTCTAACGCCATTTTTTTAAGATTAAGTCAAGATATTTTCAAATTACCAACATATTCTCAAAACGGGAGTCCCGTGATAACCCGGTCTGTTCCCTATGAGTTACATTGGTCCCGTGCGAGGTGTCGGTGCCTCTCACGGGGCTATTTTAGATTTCTCACTCCGATGCCAAGTTTTAAGCCTAAGTCTACATATATTCAAATTATCGCCGTATTCTCAAATCGGGAGTCCCTTGACCACGCGGTCAGTTCCTACGATTTACATTGTCCTGTGCGAGGGTCTTGGTGCTTCTCACGGGACCGTTTGGGAGTTGTTTCTGGTTTTTGCACTCTAAAGCCAAACGATAGAAATAAATAAATGAAAACATATCTATTCTAAACAAAAGAACAGATAAATCACCTACCATTTTCACAAATAGCAGGACATTACACTTAAAAGTAGATGACATTCACACATTAAAGTAAAGTGCTAATAAAATGTCAATATCATAATAGGATACCAAATAAGATTGATGAGGATAAAATAATATTTTGATACTCAATCTTCCTCTAATCAACTAAAAGATCCTTCAAATTAGGGTTGTCATCAAGAGCAGACTGGAACTATTTTGGAGCTTTTAATGCGTCTACTTCAGTAGTCATACCCTTTGGTGCATGCACAACAATAGACCAATTGCCATCGTTTATGCACTTCGAGTAGAATACCTTATTTACGTCCTAAAAGGCACAAATAAAAGGCTCGTTGACTATGCAGTCTTTAGTCTTCAGCTTTGATAAATCTACCATAATAAGTTTGGAGTCGGGATCAGCTTTGCAAGCATTTGTTGTATCCTCCACCTTTACACAATCACAATAGAATACGATTTCTGTGAAATCCAAGTAATCAAGTTCTGGATTTATTGAATTATCTCCATAATAGGTTAGCACCGTATTCTTTGGATTTTTATCACTTTTGCTAGCGATATAGGTGGTCAAGGAAGAAATTGATATTCCACTATTTTGCGTCAAAAGCTTTTCCTCGTATGGATATAAAATGAAATCAAAACCGTTGGTGCGGAATTTCTTAAACTCTTTCGCATGAAAACTAGGACCTTTTGCTAGGCGTGCAAGTTTGGAAAAGACATCACCTCTTTTCAGAAGATGCATTTATTAATGAATTTGTATTATAGCATGTTTTTACCACACATGAATAAATAACCGCACACATAAGATGTGAAAAGTAGCTCTTTTGACACCCATACCCTAAAGTCAGTTGTCGTCCAAATTCTCCTTTGATTTTGGACAATTTCGTTCTCATACTTCCTACCAAAAAATTGTAGAGTTTAGATCATAAAATAAAAAATACATATAATCAAAAAAGAAGAATTCAGTAGATACTCACTCTCTCCAGTCTTCGACTTCATCTTATGATTCGAAGACATGACGAGTTACTTGCTCGTATTGTAGGTTTGTGAGTTTCACCTCTTTAGGGTTCCCAAAAGACAATTCATCCTCAAACTCGTCAGGTTCCTCTATCACTCGTGCTCCACGAGGATTAAACCTCCTCACATCTTATTCTGGCATATGTTCCTTAGCGTATAGTGATGATTCCACCGTTATGTATTCTTCAGCAATCGACCCTCCAATAAATCATGTTATCTTTACATAATATTTGAAGGTTTTCATCAAGCGCTCAAAAGGATACATCCAACGATACCTCACGGGACCACATAATAAAGCTTCATCGCATAAATGCACAAGCAAGTGGATACTGATATCAAAGAATGACGGAGGAAAATATTTCTCTAATACACAAACTGCCTCGGCTAAAGTTGATTTGCAGCTTTAATGTGCCTTCTGTTTACCACTTTTGCACAAAGTAGGGTAAAAACACAAACTAATTTGCATAATTGCCCGACGGAGAACTTTGTGTTCAGAGACGCAATGCCGAAATAACAGCGGGATTAATTATATGATTACGTGTCAGTCGTGAGACTTGCACTGTTTCAAGTCATTTGCTTGGTAGCTTACTACCCTACATAAATTACCAGAATATCCGGTTGGAGTCTTCAAGTTGAACAAAGTGTCTAAGAGGATCTTCTCACTGGTAGTCAAAGTGAAAGCAGTTGGGGGGATAGAAATTCTTCATATCGTTGGATCATTTTTTAACCAAGTCTCTTTTTTATTTTCATATCCTGTAGATCTCGGCGGGCCCGCTCTCCATCTTTGGAATGAGATCCACCCAGACATGTTCCTATCAAATGTTCTGCAACATTCTTCTCTGTGTGCATCACATCAATTATATGCCTTACACGATGATCTTTACCATACGAAAAATAAAAAAATATTGATCTCCTGGACCATGGATTCGCTTTACTAGGGTCGTTCGGATCCCCCCTAGCTTTACGCTTCAAGTTTACAAACTGGGGGTGTTTGCCTATGTACCTATTCCTCGCAGTCGCAGTCACCTCCTTCTCCTCAATTTGCTGACCAAAAAGCCGAACAGGTGTTGTTCTGTGCTCGTGACCGACAGTCAAAAAGTTAGACTTGTCGTTCCTAAAAGGGTGAATGGTCGGCAGAAAACTACGATGATCCCTGTAACTCATCTTACCACTGTGTTTTAACCAACAGGCTTCAGTTTCCTCCCCATATATGGGACATCCATAATAACCATGAACATTTCAATCGGATAAGGTCCCATACGCAGGAAGATCGTGGATCGCCCAGATATCACCATTAATTTAAGTGGGAACTCTTCACCCTTATGAGAATCGAACGCCATCACGCCTTTATCCCACAGCTCTTTAAGTTCTTCGATTAATGGTGCTAAGAATATATCAATGTCATAACTGGGAGCCTTCGGCCAGGGTATCAACAAAGATAGCAATGTGAACTCCTTTCACATGCATAATATCAAAGGAAGACTTAAAGGCGCCATGAGAACTGGCCAATAACTCTGACTAGTACTTAAATTACCGAAAGGTTTAAACCCGTCGGTTGATATTGCAAGACGAACATTGCACGATTCCTTTACAAATTCATGGTGTTGTGCATTTGAAATTTTCCAGATGAGTGAATCAATCGGATGACGCATCAAATTCCCACCCACCTCGCATCGAGCATGCCATGTCATGGCCTCCGCTATCCACGGTACAGTAAAAAACCATTTTAACCGTGGCCCAAGTGGAAAATACTACAAAATATTTTATGGGACTTGCGAGAACTTGCGATTTTTTACATGTTTGTCATTTCCATTCTCACAAACCACATATCTAGGCTCACTGCATACAGGACATTCACCCTTCTCTTTGTTTTCGTTCCGGTACAATATGCAATCATACTTGCACGCATCAATAGATTTGTATTTCAAACCTAAACCCTTCAAACTATTCTTCATGGTAGGATAATTGTCTAGTAATGTGTTATCTTTTTGGTGAATTTCTTTAACCCACTTAAAAATTTCGGTTACACTGTTCCCAGACAAACCAAATTGACTCTTCAAATTATGCAAACCAATTATTGCATATAATACCTAGTGATCTTCATCGCAATCTGTATATAACGGTCTAGCCGCATCGGGTAGTTCAGCATCAATTTGTTCATTTACTTGGATACAATTCGCATTATTTGTATCCATAGGTTGGTGGTTTTGATGGTTGTGGAGTCCGTAAGCATCATCAATTAATTCGGTCAATGGACGATGTGTTGGTGAATCATTTACTACTTTTACTCCTTGGGGTTACGTTATAAATTCGGATGCCGGTAATTCTACTGGAACATAAGGTATAACTTTTTCACCATGGTATGTCCATATTATATAGTCTTGACAGATTCCCCAATGTAGTAAATGCAAACCAACATCTTCCAATGACTTGTATTTTTCATTAATACAATGAGTGCACGGACACGGAATCTTCTCACTTTTAAGATTTTTGGAAGCATATTTAATAAATTCATAAACGCCCTTTGCATGATTATTTGATATCCTGTTAGTCTCTCCTATCCACTCTTTGTATTGTGGTAAATCCATGTAATAATCTTCAAATTCCAATCCTATGGTAATAGGTTAAAAAGTATTATTACAACTGAAACAAAAAGAATATTCTTACGACTGAAACAAAAAAATATCATTACAAACGAAACAAAACCAATATTCTTACAACTGAAACAAAAAAATATATCATTGAACTAAAGCAAAACCAATATTCTTACAACTAAAACCAAAAAAAATTATTACAACTGAAACGAAAGAAAAATATTATTACATCTTGGCCAACAGATAAACTGGACAAGTAATAAAAGATTTTGCATAATTCCTCAATTCCATCCCATCCCCGTTGTTAACATACACAGGTACATCTCCTCAGCCGTTGTATATTTCATCGACCATTATTTTAATCTCACCCTTCTCCAAAGGTCGGCCATGTACTAGAGTTCCAGGAACTTTGGAGATGAGTATGAACACGCCAACAAACCTCTAATTGCTCATGTCCTTTATATAGTACTCTTCGTCATAGTCACCGTGAGTTGTTAACGATGATCCCAGTCCTGTGATTGGTGGAGGTACAGGGGAGGGGAATGTTGGAGGATGAGGCATTTGATAGGGGAATGTTGGAGGGGAAGGATGTGTGAAACCTTGAGTAGGAGTTGGGTAAGGGTAACCTTAAGGAGGCATTGGGGGTCTATAACTTTCAAAAAAGTTCACAAGTTTCCCAATTTGATTCGTCAATAATCCCAGGGTATATTTAATCTCATGGACATCCCCATCGGTCTTCAACTGGTGCTCATTTTGGGATTAGATACAATTATTGACCGAAGAAAGCTCATCGACAAGAGGTGCAGTGTGTTGAAGTTTTGTTTTTGGCATATGTGATCCAACACCTCTCGTCCTCCCCCTTTTATCCTTTCCAAAGGTTTGTGCCAGGGCACCATTTTTAAGGTCAAAGTTATCAGTAGGGTTCGAATCAGATTGACTGTTGATGGACTCTATTGATTCCAGTGTCTTAACCAAGTGTGGGGGGAATTTATTATCTTTGTCTCATCGAGCATGAAGGAATAAGTTGGACCGATTTGGGTTTTTATCGGCATCTGTACCATCCTTTATCCTACTCTCCCATTCATTTTTCAAATCCTCGTATGATTTGGATCCCAGCCTATGGATATCAATTTTTTGTGCCCTATTTTTTTTATTTTGATCCCTCTGGACCAACTTTTTCTCCTTCGCCTCATTCTCCAAAAACTTATTCCACTACTCCAACGGCATTTCAACATTGGGAGGAACTCTCTCTTTCAAAGACAAAATATCTGAGCTCGCTGCCTCTTTCGGGAAATGTTTCTTCCAAAGGTTTCTCCTGTATGTCCACAATCCTTCAGCAACTCGAGATAGAACCCTATTCTTGGAATGATCAGGAAATGAGAAATGCTTGGAAATTTGGTCATGTATGTCATCTTTGATAGAGTGATCAACAAGGTTCCAATTGTCTGGTCCACCGACTCCCACGTTCATTTTTCTCAGGGACAAACACCGGGCTTTAAAGTTCAGCACATCATTCCTATCACCCGTCGGGTTATTCCCGAGAAGGGAGAACCCAATAGGCTTCTTTCCATTTGAGTTGGAGGCATCGAGAGTGCTGGATGGGGGCGTTAAAGCAACGGGAGTGCTGGATTGGGGCGTAGGAGCATTTGGAGTTAGACTTGGTGAGGAGTGAATCATTGGTGGAGTTTTGAATAGCTCAGCCATTGGTGTTGAGAATATGGGTTCTGCACGAGATGGTGAACCTCGTTGGGGTGTCACCTCGGCACTTGGTATCCTTGGGTTATTTCCTCTCGACATTATCTACAAAAATGAAAAACTATAAGTGACTAAATAATTATAATAATATGAAATTATAACTAATTAATCAAACATAGATAGATAGATAGATAGATAGATAGATAGATAGATAGATAGATAGATAGATAGATAGATAGATAGATAGATAGATAGATAGATAGATAGATAGAAACCTTTTCAGAGTAAGACTTTACAATAAGTTCAATGTGTCTGATCTCCATCCATTCGGTATTAGTTTTTAAGAACCTATGAATTTTTTCATGTGGCCATCTAGGAGGAAGGGTATCTATGATTGATGTGTAGATATCCGTGACACGAACTCGGAATCCCATATTTCTCAACTTGTAGGCAAGATTCAATTTTACGTGCATGTGGCGCGAGACATCACAGTCTATGGCAATGCTCTCTGTACGCAGTTGTATCCATAACGGGTGGATTTTTTTTTCCGCCTTCTCCAATAACGTAACCAAGGTCAGGGCTATGTCGGGATTATGTGTGTGAAAGATATTTTGTATAACGTCATCCCAGTTTTCTGGTAGAGAAAACAAAATACAATCGAAAAAGTAATCTTGTTGGAGATCAATTCCACGATTTACAAGGTAGTTAAATTGTTTGATTTTTTTATTTCCATGCCTATAAATAGGAGTACCCTTTATATGATACACACTAGTAAAAGAGTTATGTGTGCGGTCTAATTGTAACCTCTCCCACTCTTGTTGACAGTAATTATCACTGTGCCGCATTTTTCCTGAGAAAAGTATACAAGGGCGTGAGTACGAGTCCTACTATTAAGGTTTGGATTTGAAAGTTATGAGAGTTTAAATGTATATGTGAAATCCCAAAAACAACCCGCCGTAATTATTTATTGCATGTTTTGTTAGGGTTTATTATGAGAGAGTTTAACAGAAACACACACTGTACTTACACACATATTGTAGTACTTACACACATATTGTAGTGAAAAAAATCATGACATGCATATAACCCCCAATATAATATGGTGGCACGCATAGAACCCCCAATAAAATCACGACAAGGTGGATGTAAATTTTTTTACTCATTAAAAATCCATTTAATTATATTTTCTCAAAAAAAAAACACGCATACAATCTAGGTTTATTGGAATAATCTATACAAACACACACATATAATCTAGGGTTTATTGAAATAATATATAATTACACACACACTATTTAGGGTTTACTAAACCCTAATATTTTTTTCACATAAATCTATACACACACACACATACAATCTATACATACACACACATACAATATAGGGTTTATTGACAAAAAAATAATTTATTTGTTCATATTTACGCACATAAACATGCATACACACACATAAATCTATACATACACACACATATAAACATAAATCTATACATACACACATACAAACGTAAATATACACATACATACACATATATTAGGTCTTTAGATAGAAATCACGAAATCCAAATGAAATCAAAATGAATAAATACATACCAGCGGCTTAACCCTTGCAAATCCTACTAAAATCGTTTAACCCTTGCAAATCCAAAATCGCACGACCTGAAATGAGAAGCAACCACTTACTCCAACTGAAAATCTTACCGTGGGTGGGTCTTTTGTTTTTGTTTTAAGACCTAAAACTAGTCACGACCTCAAGCCGTGACCCCATGCGCACGACTATTAAAACCAAAATAAGAGACAGCTGGGTTCGTCGACCTGGTCACGGCCTAAAGCCGTGACCCACCATGCGCGACTGTTCTCCATGCATGAATAAGGTGTGGTGACGGTCCATATCCATGACCCATACCAAGAAATGGTCACGGCCCCAAGCCGTGACCCTCAATCTGTGACACGAGACCCTTTTCCTTCCACCCTAGTGCTTAAATGAGGTATGGTCATAGCCTATAGCCGTGACCCACATCCAAAAATGGTCACGACCCTCAGCCGTGACCCTCAATGTGTGTACTCACTTCTTTGTCATGCCGTGGGTCACGGACCAAGTCCGTGACGCATCTGCGACCAAGCTTGGAGGGAATTTTGGCGCAAGTTTGGCACCAAGATGGTCACAACTTGGTCACAGCCCAGGTCCGCGACCACTGTGGTCACCGACTTGGTCCGTGACCACTTCCAAAGCATCAATAATTTACTGTTGTAATAAATATGGTCACGCCCAATATTTAGTGGGTCACGGCCCAAGTCCGCAACCAGCTGGTCACGAACTTGGGCTGTGACCCACTGGGCATGACTATTCACAAGATTTGGTGTAGTGTACTCCATCATGCTCTTTTATCCCATCAAGTCAACAACGGACAAAACAACATACGATATATAATAATAGCATAAATAAAGAGAAAAGGCACCAGACACTGTCGTCCTTGGGGACTTTATGAAGGGGATGGCTCCACCAATTAAAAACTAAAGAAGTGAATGAGGGGACATCGACTCAACCTCCTTCCTGTAGTATCAACATGCGATCTCTTAAGGATAGCTCTATACATGAGCCTCAAGAATTAGTCAAAGAATTAATGCCTCACAATATTACCAAGTAAGAAATCGTCCCACAGGTAAATGACTCTACTAGTATTTTTTACCAATTAATGCCAGGGTACGTTCCAACCACCCCCTCTATGTCATTTTCTTCCCTTTCTGGTTCTAATATAGATAAATCACATCCCCCTATACCGTATCATATTTCATTGCCTCATTGTATTCCCTCTCACTATGACCCTTCTTTCACCTCTTCTGTTAAAGATCACCCCCCTTATTTTTTTATTGTCCCCCATGGATGCTCCTCCTTTCCCCATTGAAATGATAGGAAACCTCTAAATACAACATCTTTGCATGTCAGAAGGGAGAGAGGAGTTCACCACAACCCTAGGGACAAAAATGTTGATTATCGCGAGGATAATGTGGAGTGTCGTTCTGATACGAATCGTACTCCGAACCCAAGATAAGACCAAGGGGGAAGATATGACCATATTAGGGAGAATAATGAAGCTATCTTCGAACAACGAATCCATCAACATAATTAAGAATGCCCTTTCGTGGTCTTATTCTAATGAACTCGCCATCCCTAATAATTTTTCCTCTATGTATATGCTGACTTGGGATTATAGAGGGGCAGGGAAACCCCCTTTTAAACCAATATTCTCCGAACTCTGTAGTAACTTCAAACCTATTATGGTCATCATTATTGAGACATAAGCTGCCTTTGCCGACTAATCTAACTATTTTGCTGATTTGGGCTTTACCAACTGGGAGGTTTCCAAGGCATGTGGATGTTCTACGGGTATTGGGGTCCTTTGGAACAAAATCACCATACATCTAAGCACCATCACTATCTCCACCCAAGCTATCCATCTCCTGGTCACCCTTAAGGGCTACAATGAATGGCTTCGCTCCGCTTTCTATGCGAGCCCTAACAACACCTTTCGCCAAAAAATTTGGCACAATCTGAAATGGCTTGCCCAAGATCTTAAGACTCCCTGGTTGGCTATGGGTGATTTAATGACCACTCTAACCCCTTTGATAAAAGGATTTATTCCAGTCGTACTAAAGAGTCTAGATGTACAAAATTTGTAGAGAACGTAGATAGTTGTAACCTTATGGACTTTGGTAGTACGGGACCTCGCCTTACCTGGACTAATAGTAGAGACGGCTTTGCCAATACCCTCGTCAGACTTGATAGATCCCTTACTAACCCTACATGGCGCATGTTGTTCCTTGATGTAACTGTGAAAAATCTCCCACGCGCTGCATCTGACCATTGCCCCATTATCATCAACATTGAAGGTAAAAACCCCAATATGTTCATTCCTCGTCCTTTTATATTACTTTCTTATTGGTTTCATCGTGCTTATTTTCGTTATATTATCTTAAACAACTGGAACATTAACTCCAATTTTCATCACAACTTGGATACTTTTTTACCTATTATAATACAATGGAACCATGTCGTGTTTGGACACACTAATATTAACAAAAAATGCATTCTTCATAGAATTAAAGGTATACAAATAGCTCAGGAAGACCACTTCTCCCACAACCTCGAGATTCTTGAAAAATAGCTTATTAATGAGTATAACGACATCCTTCGCCATGATGAGCTCCTTTGGAAACAGAAATCCCATATTAAGTGGCTTAGTGAAGGTGAGAAAACACTAAGTTTTTCCATACTTCCACTATTATTAGAAGATGTCAGAATAAAATTGATAGATTAAAAATTAATGGAGAATGGGTGGACGATAGTAAGAGAATTATTCCCCACAATAACAACTATTTTGTTTCTCTTTTCTCGAAACCCGAGAACACTACGCATGATAGTGTGTTCTATAATCTTGACCACCCCTGCCTTAAGGAGATTGATAATAACATTTTAGAGCACCCCTTTTCTTTTGACGAGGTTAAACATGCGGTTTTTAGTTTGAATGGCCTTGAAGCCTCTGGACCGGTAGGCATCGAACCTATATTTTACCATACTTTTTGGGAGACTACCAAAGTTAGCTTATTTAATTTTTTTAATGATTGTTTCACCTCCCTCACCTTTACCAAGAACGCAAATTCCTGCCATATCACCCTGATCCCTAAAATTGACAACCCTGAATACATCACCCAATTTAGGCATGTCACTCTCTGTCATGTGCCATACAAAATCTTAGCTAAAGTTATTGCAAATAGGATCCGACCTATTCTTTGTCGTATTATCATCCCTAACTAAGCCATATTCCTCCTGGATCACCAGACCTCGGATAATATTATTATTACCTATGAGAGAATACACACTCTCAGTAAAAAGAAGGGTAAAAAAGGGGGGGCATTTTCAAAATATACCTTGAAAAACCCTACGATAAGATTAGTTGTGAGTTTTCGGAAAAGGTTCTATTTTTGTTTAATATCAGTCCTAAGATTATCCAACTTATATGCAACTGCATCACTAGCTCCTCCTCCTTTATTCTATGGAATGGGGCTCCACTTTCAATGTTTAAACCCTCAAGGGGTTAGAGACAGGGTGACCCCCTATCTCCATACCTGTTTGTCATGTGTATGGAGTGCTTGGGAGCTGCTATTGACAACCAAGTGAACCAGGGAAGCTAGAAGGGGCTCAAGGCATCCATGAATGACTTAGTTAGTTCTCACCTCTTCTTTGCTAATGATCTTATCCTCTTCACCGAAGCTTCACAGGCTTGCTGTGACGTCATCATACATACTCTAAATTTGTTTTGTGATATCTCTGGGAGGACCCTGAGACGATCGAAATCCAAAATCTTTATCTCCCCGAATATCCCAAGGAAAAGTGCCTATGCGCTAGGCAGAAGTTGTGGGATAAGCACCACCAGGTACTTGGGTATTTACCTTGGTACTAAAGTCATACATGGTAGAACCAAAACCAATTGACAAGGTAAAAAAAAAACTCTCGGGTTGAAAGGCCAAGCTTCTCTCCCTCGCAGGGAGAACAACACTCATATAGGCGGTCTCCGCAACCATCCCCATCTATAATATGCAAATAATTCTTTTCCCCAAAAAGATCAATGAGAAACTAGACAAAATAAATATGGACTTCCTTTGGGGAGACTCAAAAGACAAGAAGAAAGTTCACCTTATTAATTAGAATATTGTTTGCCGCCCCAGAGTCCCTGGGGGATTTGTCCTCAGAACCAGCAAAGAAAATAATCGTGCTATTATCTCCAAAATCGGTCAGTTTGAAGATCATGAACGATAAAATCTCATTATGGGTCCGTGTACTAAGTGAGAAATATAAAACACAAGATAATACTAGAAACTGAACACGAAAAGCTTAGGCTTCCCATATTTTGCATGGT
The DNA here is from genome assembly GCA_949130495.1 of Sambucus nigra. Classification (NCBI taxonomy): domain Eukaryota; kingdom Viridiplantae; phylum Streptophyta; class Magnoliopsida; order Dipsacales; family Adoxaceae; genus Sambucus; species Sambucus nigra. The sequence continues at coordinate 728,690,580 of OX422209.1, read as the reverse complement.
ATAGTTAAATGCAAAAATGATATTGTGAAGAATACCAAGTGGGTGATTGGCGACGGTAGGTCGACCTAGATTTTCAAGGATTGGTGGACAAGTAACCCCCCCATACCCACACCCAGGACCCACACCAATAACCACATCGCACTCGTTAGTGACCTCGTCAAGGACGGGGTCTGGAATGAAAAACTTATAAAGGAAACTTTTAACAATGAAACTGCTAATAATATTTTGGGATTTGTTCTCCCTCACTCCCTAGGGAGAATTGATAGCCCTAGCTGGGGCCCTACAACTAATGGCAAATTTTCTATAAAATCATCCTATAACTCTCTTATCAAGATCGACCTTAACAGTTCCTCCTTTATTAACTGGAAATTAATCTGGAGAATTAAAATCACCCAGAAGTGAAAAACTTTCTTGTGGCTCGTTTTTCATAAAAAACTCCTTACCAATTTCTAAAGATTTAATCGACGCTTATATGAAACTAAAAATTATGATTTTTGTGCTTTTGATGAATATATTAAACATGTACTTATGAACTGTCACTTTGCCATTGTGGTTTGGAAAACAATATACACACCATCCGTGTGGGTTACCCATGAAAACTCTAATTTTTTTGAATGGTTTAAAGATAATATATGGGACAACCCAATGACTAATGGATAATTCTTATTTATTTCTACTTTATGGAATATTTGGACAGCGCGTAATAAACGCATTTTTGAAAAATGAAATATCACTCAGACATGGTTTGGACATGGAATTTGTTCTTATTGCGAATTCCAAGGCTACTTTCAACCATATCCAAAGTAATATTATCGACACCCTCTTGAGTATTGGTTCCTCTACAGGTGATGAGATATTCACATATGGAAGCTATGATCCCTTCAGTAAATTAGGAGGTTTTGGTGACATGGTTAGCAGTAATGAACAGCGATGGATCCTGGGCTTCAATAGTAAAATCAGAGGAGATAGCAGCCCTTTAAAAGCAGAGTTAATTGGAATTCTTCATGGGCTAAACTTAGCTAGAATCAAGGGATGGAATGGATGCACTATTTGTAGTGATTGCCTCAATGCAGTGCAGATTCTCAAAGGATGGGGACACCGGAACCACCCCCTAACCAACATTATTGACGAGTGCATGGGTATCATAAGAGAGATAAAAATCAGTGTCAACCATATTAGGAGAACCAATAATAAGTGGGCTGGTGGTCTTGCTCGCATTACGAGAAAATACGAGGAAGATTACTCTGAGTATAATAAGATCTCAGAAAACCTCATTTTCCTTCTTGAGCGTGAGTACATGAAAAACACGATTTTTCCCTCCAAGCTTGCATTGACCCCATCTATCGCATCGCCACCATTGGGGGTTATGTACTGGAGGACATGGGAAAGTGGAAGGGTGGTCTCTACGGTCATCTATGGGGTAACCCTACTCTTTTGCATGCCCTGATAGAGGGACTCTATAACAATCTGAATATGGATAAGATGCGTGGCTGGAAATATATTACGGTTGAGACCAACTTCCATGAGATGATTGAGATATTCAAGGGGGTTCAATATCATAAGACTGACTTCGAAAACATCAGGATTGACTACTACGAACTTATGAGGGTTGTGGGGGTGTATTTTACCTTTGTCCACTCTGGCAAGATTCGTGGTGCAGACTGGTTGGCTCAGGAGGCCAAATTGCAAGAAGAAGCGCTTGTGGACATTGAGGATGTCCCTTCCGAAATGCGTTGGATCCTTGATAACCCCATGATATAGTATGTTCCTGCCTTTGTTGGTCACTAGCTATTGTCTCTTACGTTTTTTCTTGGCTTGACTCAATGGCTTATGTTTCGGGTGATGTAATCTCCCCTTAATATCTTTTATTTCACTATTTACCAAAAATAAAAACTCAAGCAAGATTAGCACATGTTACTTATAGAATGTGCACTGTTATGCTTTAACAAAGGCTCCCAAGTTCTTGTTGTGCGTGATAATAAATGAAATGAAATCCATTCGTAGAGGTAAAATAGAGGTTTAGTTTTTGGTTGAACTTAGATGCATCATTCCTAACAAAATAGTGAAGCTCGTTAGGTTTTTGATGAAGTTGAACAGCAATATTGTCTCGATTGGGATTAAAAAAACTGTTGTTTATGGAACCATCACAAGTGTGTATATTAGTATGAACACACATTTGAAAAAAGTTAAACTTACACTCATGTGTAAGAATCCAGCGACTCTTGATCACTTGAGTGTCAGGGGTAAAAATATTCGTTATTATATCATGCTTGACGGTATAAATATTCAAACTTTACTCAGGGTCGGCCCGAAAGTTTGAGGGGCCCAAGGCGAATTCAAAAAATGGAGGCCTTTTACATAAATTCTTTTTTTTCTCAAACATATTTTTCTATGATAAATATTCAAGATTTTTTAATTCTAAATATTTGTTATAGAATCAAGAAATATTCTATTTTTATTGTGCAAACTCCAACTTGATCGATACCTTAAGATATTAGGTGTTCATGTACAAGACGATTGACAGAAAAAAAACATTATTTATAGTTGCATAAAGAGATGATTAACTCGGTAAAAGAAAATTATTGCTAGCATGAAATGTACCTTTATTGTCTAAACTATTCGACCAAGTCGTAATACTTATCATATCATTTTATGAACACATTATTGGAAAAACATATAGTAAATTGAATACAAAAGAAGTAATTAGGATGTTCACATTTAAAAAAATTGTAATTTGAGTTCAATTCTACAAGTTTAAAATATGTGCTTACTATTTTTTACCTTAATCATGTGTAATAACAGTGAATTATTTTTGTGTTCAATAATTATATATACAAACATAAATATTGACAATTTGTTTGGGGGCCTAAAATATATTGTCAAAGTTGGGGGCCCAAGGCGGTTGCCTCTTTGGCCTAGCCCTTGGGCCGGCACTTTACTGGTGGAAGATATGTTAAGGTTCAAGACAAAGAAGCCAACTAAAGGGAAACCAGTCGGGCGTGGTAATTGGCGTGACCTTTAGTTATGTTTTAGAAATTTTATGGCGTTTGTATATGTCAACAAGACTTATGTTATGATCTCGTTGACAGATTAAAATGGCAAAATATTCTTATCCGGGAGGAATAATGCGAGTTCTTATTATCATGATTATGATTTTGTTGGACATCGCATTGTCCAATTTATGTCAACTATGTTAGCCTGACATCAGTGTCTCTTGATTAGTTTCAAGTATGAGAAATAATTTTTTTATAGTATACCAAGAGATGTCCGGGCCAGCTTACGCGTACCTCGACTAATCCCCATTCGTAGTTCGTGGTTTTTGCTGGCCAAGCATTATTTTTAACCGGATTCGAACTGGGGACCAAACCCAATCCACCTTCAAGACTCTCCTAGTGGCAGCCCTATACCACTAGACTAAGAGGCTTAGTTAAGTATGATAAATATTACTTGTGATGGGTAACTATAGTTTTTGTTGTCAAATAAATGAATCCATAGAAGTTTCCTCCTTTCTTTCATTTAAAAGTTGGATCATGTCTTTTCATACCTAGGAAAGGAAAGCACCACTTTAAAGCAAGTTGCCAAGGTTCTTAAGAAAGATATTTTGTTTGGTAAAGCCGAATTACCCCTTGACCTGATCTTCAATTAAAGTATAACATTATGAAAAAAAATCAATCATCATCATCACATCATCATCCTTGCCTTAATCCCATCACATGGGTCCGGCCATATGGATTTTTCTATTATATGCATTATTATCATTCAATTTTAATTCCTTGAGGTCTCTCCTAATAATTTCCTCCCATGATTTCTTAGGACGACCTCGTTTTCTTTTACCCTCTATTTTCAACAATGTTCATCTTGTTATATGGGCATCTACTGGTCTACGCAACACATATCCGTACCACCTAAGTCTACTTTCTCTTAATTTCTCGCTAATGGGAGCTAATCCTAACTTTTCTCTCACGTATTGATTTTCAATTTTATGCTTTCCAGTAATTCCTATCATCCACCGGAGCACCCTCATCTCACTAACATGGAGACACTCAGCTCCATACAAGGTCGCTAGCCTAACAACTGTTCTATAAAATTTTCCTTTTAATTTATTAGTTATCCTCTTATCGAATAACACCCCACTCGCTTGTCTCCATTTTGTCCACCAGTTGCTATTCTACTCGTAACATACTCATCAATATCCCCATTACTTTGTAACATTGAACCTATATGATGAAATTTATTAGTTTTGTTTATCACTTTTTCTTCAATCTTTAACATTATGTTACTCGACACCTCATTATTAAATTTACATTCCATAAATTTCGTTTTATTTTTACTGATTTTTAAACCCTTAGAATCTAAGGCTTTTCTCCAAGTATCTACTCTCACTGCTAAGCTTTCCTTTGAAGTGTCTACTAAAACTATATTATCCGCAAACAAAGAGTAGTTTTTGCAAAGAGTTGTTTTTGCCTTTTTAAGGAGATAGTTAAAAGGAAAAAAAAGTGAGATGCAATCCAAGGTGGCTGCACATATAGATCCAAATTTTGGTTCTTTGGATTTAGGGAAGATCAGATGGATCACTGGAAGATTTTTACAAGGATGTTTAGGAGTTTTGGACTAACGCTCACATTGCTTGTGGAGATCAACCTGATTTGGTTCAGTTTGCTAAAATTTTATACAATAATTTTGAATCGATGTATGAAGAACATGTTATACCCTTTTAATGAGATTAATGATGTATAGAAAATCAGAATGCTCAAGTGTCGAGGCAAAGAATCTATCATTTTTTTCCTTATGAAAAAATTGAGGCAAAGCAAGAGCTTGATATAATCATTATTTCTGTAATCCAAAAGCCTCTTGGGAACGAGTTTTAAAAGTGTTGTGTTGATATAATTTTGATGCAGAGTGACATCGGATTTTATCTGGATCCAGATCCGACCCATTTAGGCAGATAGGGATTTTGAAAAAAAAGCGATAATCTGATAAGAAATCGGACCGGATATGGATTTACCCCAATCCGATATATATATATATATATATATATATATATATATATATATGTTAACCTAGTAGCCTAATAGACCCAAATCCTTAACATTTTCACTCTTTTCTCTCATTTTAGCCATCACTCCCTCCTCCCTCTTCACACCCTCCTCCCCTTACAGACGGACTGACCCTCACCCCCTCTCCCATCCTCTCACCTCACTTCAACAACATGTAACGATATATATATATATATATATATATGTGTGTGTGTGTGTGTGTGTGTGTGTGTGTGTGTGTGTGTGCGCGCGCCAAATTATATATATGTGCCAAATTATATTTTTTCAATTGATGTTCTGTTAAATGTTGTATTGGTGCCAAATTATATACGATTACTGTTCTTTTTGAATAAGTCAACTTATGGAAAAACAAAAATTTGAGTTGGCATGTAACCAAATTAAGTTAAAGAACGAGAAAAAAGTGCCAATGGACCTACGTAATAGGTGAAACTCCACGTATTTAATGCTTGAAACGGCTTTCGAATTGTAAGAAGCTTTTAGTCGTTTGGAACAAATTGATAGAAATTACAAGCATTGTCCATCCGAAGAAGAATGGGGTATGGCAAATTTAGTTTTTTATTGTTATATTTTCATTTCAAGAAACATTCATAATTATTATTTTTTTCAGGAAATGAAGGTTTATGGAGTGCGGTTTGGAAGTGAAGCGTGACTTGGAAGTTTTATGAAGACTTTAATTTTTATTTTTAGGCGTTGATTTTAAAATTTGAATGTTTTTATTTTGTTTGTAATGGATTAAGTTTTTATAACAATGTTAGATTAAGTTTGTAATATGTTTTTGTTTGTTTGGATGTTGAAATTTAAAACTTTGAAATGTGTATGTGTGGTAATCCATTAATCTTTGTAGCTCTTTGTATCAAGATAATGATATCGGAATGTGTATGCTACATAAACATCATATAGTTTATATAATGAAAAAGATGGTTCCTCTTTTTTTAGGAAACCAAATTTTATATACAACTTATATAACGAAACCAATTTTTCCAAACATAGTTACAGCTATTATGATCAACAAAACTACTCTCTTCACTGCAAAATCAATATATTTCATAAATATATTTAAATAAAAAAATAAAAATTAATCGGATCGGATCGGATTATCAAACTTTTAATAGATTCGGATTCGGTAATCCATATACATATTCGTTGAGTCCGAATCCAAAATTATCAAACGGATTTCGATGTGATGACCCCTGATCCGGTACGAATCTGATTCATTTACAAGACTAATACCTAATGCTTCAATCAAACGCTTATAATTGAAAAACATTTGTAACACCCCGTGTTTTTATAATGAATTATTGGGACATAATTTAATTAAATAAATTCGAGAATAAAATAAATCGTTGGAATTTAAATTAAATTGTAGAATTTAAATTTTGAATAAATACTTATTTGTGATTACGTATTTATCTAACTCAACTGGGCATGATGGGTGACTCGTTAAAAATAAAATCGAATGGTATTTCACTTATGGTTATGTCTTGGTTAAACATAATAAAAATGTGTATGTCGAGTAAAAACAATTCGGGCACATTATTGGAAACTCGTTTAGGTGTTTTAGACCTCTAAAAATGGGCACATGGTATAGGTATATTATTTGTAGAGTTATTGGTCCATTTCGATTATGGGTTCGAGTTCATTTCGGGTCCAACTATATGTTTCAAGGCTTAATTCGGGATTAACAAATGATACAAGTTAATTAGGGAGTTAAAGAGTCCAATTCATTAATCAAGAGTTAACTCTAACATCCCCCATCCCTAGAGAGAAGATACCAAGGGAAAAAGAGAGGAGGAGACTAAGGATTCAAGGGAGGAAACACATAATCATCCATAACATGCAATAATTTTCTTACTTAAATTAACACTCAATGTATTTCTTAGTTCATCATTGTAATTACTTGTGTAATTTATGGGTTATAAAGTGAAATTGATGATGGGATGATAGGATTCAATCTTATGCATGTAGAGGATTTAAAAACTAAATTTTGTCTTCAGAGATTTAATGATTGGAGATTTGACCAGAAATTTAGAATGAAAATGAGGTTGAATTGGACTGTAGAATTCATGTTTTTGGATCTTAAATTAATGATACTTTTGATCCATATGTATAACCGAAATCTGATTGGAATTGAAGATGATTATGGAATTGTATGTTAATTTGTACAATTCGCCAATCTAAATGATGTACTAAGTCATGGGGAAACTAATATAGAGAAATCTAAATTTATGGACCATTAGAATGGGAATTCGAGTTGAAAGAATGATTTGCGTACTGAAGAATCATAGCACATATGGGCTTCTGCCCAAATCCGAATTGATTCGGCCTCCTAAGGCGAATTGATTGGACCAGGAAAATTGATTTGTCCCCAAGAGGTGAATCGATTATTTTCCTGGGGAAAGTCAGGTTGGGACCATGGATTTACTTGGGTGATTTTTAGGAACTTATGCGATTAGGTGGGGGGTCATCCAAGTGAGAAGATAGTCATTACTTGTGGGGGTAACTATAGAGTTAATTAAGTATGCAGTTAAGTGATTAATGAATTACGGGGTAAATTTGAAGGGAAATATTTTCCACTGGCAATGAAATCTGAGATGAGAAGAAAATTTATGGACCTTAAGCAAGAAGCATTGCACCAAATCCTGCAAATGGTCATGCCTAGGGTCATGGCCCACAGCCATAACCAACTGGTCATGACCCAAACCGTGTACATATCAGCCTTTGGCGTGATCAGACCATTAGCACACTAGGTCATGGATTCTCCTGGAAGTCGTCACGGACCAAATCTCTGACCACTGTGGAACATGGACTTGGGCCGCGATCAACTTGGTGCCATATTCGCACCAAAATTCCCTCCAAGCTTGGTCACGGATGGGTCATGGACTTAGGTTGTGACCATGTGCATGACTAAGCAACACACTCACATATGGGGTCGCAGTTGTGGGTCCAAACCATTCCCTGGAGGGGGGTACATCTTACGTCCATGACCAACCCTCATTTGAGTAACCACTGTGACACCCCGCCTAATTAAATACCGGGCGATCACTCCTTTATTAAATTAAATCAAGGTGAACAGTTAGTTCATTCTCAGCATCACTGTCGTAAAAATAACTTTTCCAAATTTAAACACCCTAATTAATTAAGCTAAGTGTCAAAACCATTTTTAAACATTACTTTCCAAATTTTATATTTGAAAACAAAGATTTAATTATTAACTACAATTCAATAGTAAACGAATCACACCACAATAATCCTGGAACATATAATCCAAATAGTTTAGACATTCAACAACTAAATCCCAACATTTACTTAAATTAAAACATCCAAACAGTAATACATCCCAAAATGACAATACTAGAAATAACTGAATCACAATGTCCAAAATAATAACCAAATGATGGAAAAGGGCGACACATTCCCCAATAACTGACAATGCTAGAAGTGGAATCAAGTAAATGAAGTCGTCTAAGCAAGTGGCCTGCAACTCCCACCTAAGCTGCAGCACGTTCCTTCCAAAAGATCCTATGTAAGATGCCCCTGTGGCTGGGCACCTGTAATATATATATATATATATATATATATATATATATATATATATATATATACAAAAGAGAAAGAGAAATAGAAAGGGGTCAGAGCCCGATAGTGTATATGATTTAAAAATTCGTTTAACAAGTATTTAAATTGTTTACAGGCCAATGAAACAACATATTAGTGCGGCACTCTCTTGAGAAATTCTCACCTCTCTTCTAATGTGCATGCCTATCGTACTAACCTTCCCAATGGATTTTCTATCTTCTATCGCACTAAACTTCCCAATGATTTAACTTATCTTATGTTACTCGTAAGATTTAAAACTGAATGATGTAATGTTTAAAAGTAAAATCTCATTTGGTAACAAAGCTCTCTTTTTAACTTTATTTATTAATAAAGTTTCCCAGTGTCGTATTATACTTTCCAACAAGTATTTCCAATTTTAAGTTGAGATTCATTTCTTACTTACCATAACACAGTAAACAGTTCCAAATTTCAGAATTTCATATATATATTAAATACTCGTATAATATATATATTCTAACAGCACCCCACATAAAAACTATGGTGTGTGCATACTCTGCTATCCAATCCCCGTATCTCTCGTACTAAGGGAAATACAAGTTCTGAATCACTCTCGAACTGTATTAACACATACACAAACAATGTTGAGGCGAAGCATAGATTTCAAGTCTCTAAGGGGAAAGCACATGCCCCCACGTTTCTTAGGACCGTCTGAACTATCGATTCGATATCCTGTACCAAGGATATCTATCTTCTAGGGTACAAGTCAATATCCCCCATAAAGGTCCCATCGAGATAAGACTGTCCCAGCGCGGTAACCTCAGGGATAGCAAGTAGCGCGGGCACGATTTTCACACATAGATAGTATATGCATACACAATCATATAACTATACTAATATTACCATATTACTTTTAGGTACATCTCAAATCCCATAGTTATGACATTTATCATCATATTTCATTATCTGTTATCACGTATAACGGTTCTTCTTTAACTTTAATTCAAGGTAATTATTCCAACTTACTATGTAACACTCATGGACTCTATCCTCCCAAGTATAAAAATTCAGTAGGTATTCATCTATCTGCCATCATAACCATTTTATGTAATCTCTCCCTTTAATACAAAATTCCATCGTCCCTTAGGTATAAACACTCCGAAAATATGGGTTTCGCCTTACATTAAAGGTCTCTTAATTCATTAGTAAATCCTACTGGTCATCTTACCTCCCAAAACATTTTAATAATGGTGTCCAAGAATTATTTCTCATTTAATGTAATTCTACAATTTTAAGAAGGAAAATATGAGTCTTCCAGGAGAGGTCGATCGATCGAGGTCTGGGGCTCGATCGATCGAAGCTCTTGGCTCGATCGATCGATCAAGCAGGTGTGTGATTTCTGCAGTTTTGCAGTTACGGGTTTCATCCTTTAACCTCAATAATTTCCATATTTTTCATTCCCAATCGTCCAATAATTTGTACTACTAACATTATATCATCATATTATGTATTTCCTACGTAAAGCATGTAAATTTTCGTCACTAAACATGGATTAACAGGGCCAAAATTCATGTAAAACTCAAGAACCCTAGAAATCTCTTTAACATGGTTCTAATCAATCTTTTCCTGAATTTTATTCTTCTAAAACATCAAAATTTCGTGGTTTAATCCTCTACATGTGAAAGGATTTCCAGAATAACAATCAATTCATCACTACATGCGATTTCCTATCTCAAATTTTAGGTTTTCTTCCATAAAACTCATCATAATCATCCTTAGACTAACATGAGTGATGCACCAACGAAATAAGTAAGATAAACACTTGCCTGGGATTTTCGGTGTTCTGATTTTCTGATTATTTTGTTGTGGTTGCGTTCCCCGTCGCGCGATCTACGCGTTAGTGGTGGTGGCGGTGCAAACGGATGGATTTCGGGCCTTGGATTGCTTTGGGAGCTCTCTCCTTTCCTCTCCTATGGCCGTCACTTGTCTTTGGTTGTTCTAACCCTAGAAGACAACCTTAGACATCTGATATATCCCTTAAATTTTCGCGGTTTTAATTACCCAAAAATGTGAAATGTCTAAAATGCCCTCCCGGGGCACTAATTAGGCCTAAAAATGCCCCGAGACCCAAACTAAACCCCCGGGTACACTTTTCTGACTATCTCGGCCCTTCCAGACGCGTTGGCGCACTCAAAATGACCATACGAACAACTTATAAAATATTCACTTTTAGTCATCAATATTTAGTCCTGACGCGACACGGGTGCGGCCCGATTCAAATTTACAAAATTATCATTTCATTCACTCGTGACATTAGATATAACCAGTATTACATATTACTTTGCTCATTAGTAATATTCAACAAGTTTCCCGTAATTACTAACTCTCATCACATTAATAATTATAACATAATTAATTTTTGGATTTATATTAAATAATTCACTCACATTAAATTTAATAAATCCCCAAATTAATATAGCATAAAAATACGGGGTATTACATACTTCCCCCCTAATAACGGAATTTCGTCCTGAAATTCGGAAAATAAGGTCTAACTGGTAGAACAATTCTGGATATCTCTCTGTATGCAGACTATCTGCATAGTAAGGTGCTTAATCACTATAGTCCCCACCTCACAGCAAGTTTGATTAACATTCTTATTGGAGGCACTTTACATGGCGCTCCTAACCGATAACATTCGCATAGGTTGTGACTCATTACATGGAAGCTACTTGGATTTATCTATATACAAAACTCCCATTCTGAGAAAACCATACAAACCTCTAACCACTCTTGTTCGCCTAAAACAGTCGTGGAATTTCACCTTAGTCATCGGAGTATTCCCAACCGATCCAAAATTCTAAGTATCCACTCACCTCTAAATATACGAGAGGAGAATATTCGAGGTTCTTCCATTCCAAAACCTTAATAATCACCTCATACGCGATTAACAGATACGAGTGCCTTTTCAGAGCACTCCTGAAAACACCATACTAAGATTCCAAAATTTCCTTCACGTGGTTCCACTAATTTCTAATCACCGTGCGCCTATTTCCTGGCGAGGGTGATACATCCTCCTCGTAACGAAACCTTATCTCTACCGGTTCTTGAAATCCCATATTAAAGGTGGGATTTACAAATCTCATCCCGATTCAGGAATTAACACTGCGCCAGACCATGCACTGGCGCGATCCTTCCTTTCAAATAAATTTTGGGGCGCACTAGTTAACATTGCCTTGATCTTGTTTTGAGAGTGGTAACCCACCCAAGAACTTTATCGACTTTATTGACATCTTCCCATTTGAGGAATTATCGATAAACACAAAATCCTCTGGTCGCTATTCTTCTTCCAATCGAACCCTACCCATGGGCGGTGAATGTAGGGTCTACTTACTACGTCCCGCTAAACATCGATCTTCCCTTGAATTGTCTCACATTATGTGACACGTAACATTCCATTTCCTTCCTTGGTGTATGCCGAAAGTTCCAATCCGTGCTCTTTTCCTTCACGAAGCACACTTTTGAATCCTTCACACCATACTAACATCATCACTCTTTTCATGCGCAAGTTCGCTCTCACACTTGTCTAGTAACTACTCCACTCCGAGGGTTCTTCATAATAATTAATATTCTACGCTATTCAAGGGATAACCTTTCTTAAATGGCTTCCTATAGCCTTCCCATCAAATTAGGTTGTGCTATTTAATTGCACACTTATTAATGGATTATCGCCCCTCATGTGACTTTTAATCCACTCGATCCCTTCCACTTCGTTTTGTTAGCCCCACAAACACATTTTTCCACACATCCATTGCCATACCCCTTCATCTCGGATGAGTTTTAACATCAGTTAACTAGGATGTTTAAACACCCCATAAACCGTGCATACTAGCGTAATCATCACATACGCTCCATACTAATAAACAAATTCTTTGTTTTTCCCTGGTGCTTGCAGCGTGATTACAACACTTTAATCACCCTAAAAATCAAAAAATTTAAATCTCCCTTATTATCATTCAGCCCCCTTAACTCGTGGTGACAATAAAACTTTCAATGATTTCTTATCACACAATTCGGTTCTAGTGTCTTTAAACTAAAATTCAACTTCCAACTTATATATGTATTTCTTGATCCCATTTCGACCGGGGTACCGAACTCATGGAATAGTGACCAAACGTCTTCCTATTTCCAACCTTACGCTAAGTTTCATGCATGGGATGTCTCGCAAAGCAAAATCCAAACAAGGAACCTTCCTGATACACTACTACCTAGCATTGTCGGTTATCGAAATCCGTTGGGTCCTCCGTCCATAGCATTTACCCCTTTACTCCGTCTTTTGACAGAAAAGTTACATTTCCTCCCGTATTTACACTTAACAAAGAACATCTCACCAATTGCACCATCGTTCAGAATTGGGTGTTGGAAATTGCGTTCCATGAATCTCGAATACATATAATCGGAATTCTTGAAATCCCTTTCCCTAATATTAGGGTATAACTCTTAATTCTCACATCTCTGGAGGATAGATATAACAATACACTCTTCCTATTACCAAGTCCTGAGTGTTCAACAGAATACTAAGTCGAATCTTTTCGCTCAATAGTAAACCTGATACATACCAAATCATAATGATAAAGTCTTTACATACATTGGCGTCGAATATCTCGAGCCCACTATTCCCTCTGAAGTCTCTAGGATAGATAATATAAGTTCGAGTTCAACCTTCTTGCAGGTGAAGTCTCTCCAGAACAAAGATATGTTGTACTAATGCAACCACTCCGATAGCCTCGCAATAAATTCCCACTATCGTATTAACCATTTCTATAACATTTTAACAATTAAAATATCATACTCGTGTATCGCATCACTACAACGAGTAACCTCAGTAAGGTACATAACACTGTGTATATAAGCATTCATCCTCCGCGGATAGCACTAAAGAGAAATAAAAATCTCGCTACACTAGGGAAAAGTATTCACATAATAATAACGTTTAAAATTTTATGCATTAAACTCGTCTCACGTGCAAATCTAATAGTGAACAAAATATAGTGACTCATTAGTGTCACATAAACACTCCTCATTCTCTGAGGATACATCTTATACTCCCACCTTGTCAATCGTCTTGACTGCATTGCTGGTCTTCGGACCTAACACGTCTACTAAAACCAACCAAAACTACTTTAATCGTTGTCTTTTACTAGGTACCATACTCTTATCCCACTGCTTGCTTTCACAAAATACCTTGATACTTAATTTACTTAACACCTGAATTACATTCAGAAAGTCACGAACGACTGGAATCAAATCCAGGAGGATCACAATCTCCTTAGAGGTATCCTACTTATATAAAAATATAGGCGAAAAATCCCCCTTCTGGGCGAGGCATCGCCTCTCAAACATTTCTTGCTCCAGAATGGCAAGGACAATACTCACCGAAGTAATCTATCATGGCTCTATAAGCTGTGGGCCAATCCATACCGATAATAACGTCGTGCTCATGCATATCGAAGACTAACATGTCTGCTGGTAACACTAAGCTACCAATCTCTACCCCCACACCCCGGCACATATAGAAAATAAGCGAACCATTTCCCAGTGGTGAGTCTACACACGTCACAGTGCTCTCTATTGTGGCTAATAAACTTAAGGCCTTCGCAAAATGAGTAACTATAAAGTAGTGCGTTGCCCCAGTATCAAATAAAACTCGACCCATAGTACCATGGATAAGAAAAAATACCTCTTTTCTCGGTTGGGGCCTGAGATGCTGCTATCTGGTGGACGTTACAGACACGTCCATACTGTAACTGTCTCTGCTGAACTGAGGCTGTTGGAAAGGGTGGTGGAGCTGTCTTCTTTGGTTTATTACTAACATCTTCCTGTCGTGGGGCCCTATTCTTCTCTGCGCAATCCTGACGTCTATGGCCATATCTTCCACATTGGAAGCACCTCCCCCTAAACTTCTTCACTTCACTACGTTGTTGACTAGTCTCGCTTTTTTCCTGGTCTGGTTGGCCTTGGTGGGAAATTTGTGGAGAAACTATGTCAGGGTGAGGACAATCCCTCCACTTGTGACCCGGCTTTACACATACATTGCAGAGTCTCGAAAGTTCTCGATGGTTGATTTGGAGTTCCTTTTTAGACTGATCCGGACAAGTTTAACATTTATGACCGTCCATTCCACATCTGAAACACTCCTTCGTGACTTCACCCAGACCCTGGCTTTGTTGACCCTGACGCCTTTGGGCTTCCCCGCACAATTCGCTACCTTCATGGCTTTTACGGGCCTGAGGAGCTTGTTGTTGCGATTTTTGTGTCTTCACATACTTGTTATTGCCAGTCACGACAGACTGACTGTACTCTCTAGATCTTTTGCCCCTCATGAGTTGTGTGCTGCGTTCTTGATACTATATGACCGCAGTGGTAACTGCCTGTGCCACAATACCTGCTAACTCGGTGGTCGATATTATCTATGGAGATACCTGAGGAGTGAGTCGATCTTGCTCGTTGACTCCCCTAACCTTTTTAGCTAGTTCTTCGCGACGATCCATCTGAAAATTTAAATAAATTTGGATGAGTTTATCATTCGCATAAAAAAATCGCAGAAGCACGAATTCCCAACATATAGAGATGAATACAACACTCCTAGTATTAGGGCTCTATAGCAAAAATGTGAAGCTGAAAGCGAAATAAGCCGTACAGATCCTAAGGACACTAGAACCTGATGCTCTGATACCGCCTGTGACACCCCGCCTAATTAAATACCGGGCGATCACTCCTTTATTAAATTAAATCAAGGTGAACAGTTGGTTCATTCTCAACATCACTGTCGTAAAAATAACTTTTCCAAATTTAAACACCCTAATTAATTAAGCTAAGTATCAAAACCCTTTTTAAACATTACTTTCCAAATTTTATATTTGAAAACAAAGATTTAATTAGTAACTACAATTCAATAGTAAACGAATCACACCACAATAATCCTGGAACACATAATCCAAATAGTTTAGACATTCAACAACTAAATCCCAACATTTACTTAAATTAAAACATCCAAACAGTAATACATCCCAAAATGACAATACTAGAAATAACTGAATCACAATGTCCAAAATAATAACTAAATAATAGAAAAGGGCGACACATGCCCCAATAACTGAGAATGCTAGAAGTGGAATCAATTAAATGAAGTCGTCTAAGCAAGTGGCCTGCAACTCCCACCTAAGCTGTAGCACGTTCCTTCCAAAGGATCCTATGTAAGATGCCCCTGTGGATGGGCACCTGTAATATATATATATATATATATATATATATATATATATATATATATATATATATATATACACAAGAGAGAAAGAGAAATAGAAACGGGTCAGAGCCCGATAGTGTATATGATTTAAAAATTCGTTTAGCAAGTATTTAAATTGTTTACACGCCAATGCAACAACATATTAGTGCGGCACTCTCTTGAGAAATTCTCACCACTCTTCTAATGTGCACGCCTATCGTACTAACCTTCCCAACGGATTTTCTATCTTCTATCGCACTAAAGTTCCCAATGATTTAACTTATCTTATGTTACTCGTAAGATTTAAAACTGAACGATGTAATTGTTTAAAAGTAAAATCTCATTTGGTAACAAAGCTCTCTTTTTAACTTTATTTATTAATAAATTTTCCCAGTGTCGTATTATACTTTCCAACAAGTATTTCCAATTTTAAGTCGAGATTCATTTCTTACTTACCATAACACAGTAAACAGTTCCAAATTTCAGAATTTCATATATATATTAAATACTCGTATAATATATATATTCTAACAGCACCCCACATAAAAATTATGGTGCGTGCATACTCTGCTATCCAATCCCCGTATCTCTCGTACTAAGGGAAATACAAGTTCTGAATCACTCTCGAACTGTATTAACACATACACAAACAATGTTGAGGCGAAGCATAGATTCCAAGTCTCTAAGGGGAAAGCACATGCCCCCACGTCTCTTAGGACCGTCTGAACTATCTATTCGATAGCCTGTACCAAGGATATCTATCTTCTAGGGTACAAGTCAATATCCCCCATAAAGGTCCCATCGAGATAAGACTGTCCCAGCGCGGTAACCTCAGGGATAACAAGTAGCGCGGGCACGATTTTCACACATAGATAGTATATGCATACACAATCATATAACTATACTAATATTACCATATTACTTTTAGGTACATCTAAAATCCCATAGTTATGACATTTATCATCATATTTCATTATCAGTTATCATGTATAACTGTTCTTCTTTAACTTTAATTCGAGGTAATTATTCCAACTTACTGCGTAACACTCATGGACTCTATCCTCCCAAGTATAAAAATTCAGTAGGTATTCATCTATCTCCCATCGTAACCATTTTACGTAATCTCTCCCTTTAATACAAAATTTCATCGTCCCTTAGGTATAAACACTCCGAAAATATGGGTTTCGCCTTACATTAAAGGTCTCTTAATTCATTAGTAAATCCTACTAGTCATCTTACCTCCCAAAACATTTTAATAATGGTGTCCAAGAATTATTTCTCATTAAATGGAATTCTACAATTTTAAGAAGGAAAATATGAGTCTGACAGGAGGGGTCAATCGATCGAGGTCTGGGGCTCGATCGATCGAAGCTCTTGGCTCGATCGATCGATCAAGCATGTGTGCGATTTCTGCAGTTTTGCAATTACGGGTTTCATCCTTTAACCTCAATAATTTCCATATTTTTCATTCCCAATCGTCCAAGAATTTGTACTACTAACATTATATCATCATATTATGTATTTCCTATGTAAAGCATGTAAATTTTCATCACTAAACATGGATTAACAGGGCCAAAATTCATGTAAAACTCAAGAACCCTAGAAATCTCTTTAACATGGTTCTAATCAATCTTTTCCAGAATTTTCTTCTTCTAAAACATCAAAATTTCGTGGTTTAATCCTCTACATGTGAAAGGTTTTCCAAAATAACAATCAATTCATCACTACATGCGATTTCCTATCTCAAATTTTAGGTTTTCTTCCATAAAACTCATCATAATCATCCCTAGACTAACATGAGTGATGCACCAACGATATAAGCAAGATAAACACTTGCCTAGGATTTTCGGTGTTCTGATTTGCGGATGATTTTGGTGTGGTTTCATTCCCCATCGCGCGATCTACGCGTTGGTGGTGGTGGCACTGCAAACGGATGGATTTCGGGCCTTGGATTGCTTTGGGAGCTCTCTCCTTTCCTCTCCTATGGCCATCACTTGTCTTTGGTTGTTATAACCCTAGAAGACAACCTTAGACATCTGATATATCCCTTCAATTTTCGTGGGTTTAATTACCCAAAAATGTGAAATGTCTAAAATGCCCTCTCGGGGTACTAATTAGGCCTAAAAATGCCCCGAGACCCAAACTAAACCCCCGGGTAAACTTTTCTGACTATCTCGACCCTTCCAGACGCGTTGGCGCACTCAAAATGACCATACAAAGAACTTATAAAATATCCACTTTTATTTATCAATATTTAGTCCTGACGCGACACGGGCGCATCCCGATTCAAATTTACAAAATTGTCATTTTATTCACTCGTGACATTAGATATAACCACTATTACATATTACTTTGCTCATTAGTAATATTCAACAAGTTTTCCATAATTACTAACTCTATCACGTTAATAATTATAACATAATTAATTTCCGGATTTATATTAAATAATTCACTCACATTAAATTTAATAAATCCCCAAATTAATATAGCATAAAAATACGGGGTATTACAGCCACATGTAGATAACTTATTAATCGCGCATGGTGGGTCACGACTCTAGGCTGTGACCACGTTCAACCATTAAAAATGCGCATCTTAGACCCCATTTCTCTCTTATCTGATTTGTGATTTTGACTCTAAGGGTTTTGTGCGATTCTTGCATTTTGTGGATTTGTGGATTTTGGCTCTAAGATTTATGAAAGGTATGAGTGTATATGTGTGTCTACATTTCAATTTGTGGATTTAAGGCAGCTTTCTGTGTGTATGTGTGTGTATTTATATATTTTTATTTATATATGTGTATAAGCATGTGTATGTATAGATTTCTATTTATATCTGTGTGTGTGTGTGTGTGTGTGTGTGTGTGTGTATGTATAGATTATTGTTTATATGTGTGTATATGTATCTGTACGTGTGTAACTATGAACAATTTTTGTTTTATGTCAATAAACCCTGGACATTGTATGGGATTATTTTTTTGATGAAAATATTATTCAAACTCCTAGACATATTTTTTTTACAGAATATAATTAAATGGATTTTTAATAAGTAAAATAAATTACATCCACTATGTTGTGGGTTGTATTCGTGTCATCATATTATATTGGAGGTTATATGCGTGTCATGATTTTTTTGACAAAATATAATTAAATGGATTTTTTTGACATTGTATTATGGGTTATATGTGTGGAGTGACATTGTATTGGGGGGTTATATGCATGCCGTGATTTTTTTAAACAAAATATAATTAAATGGTTTTTTTACATTTTATTGGAGGTTATATGCGCGTCGTTATTTTTTAACAGTAAATCCTACCATGTTGTGATGTTTTAGATATTCTTTACTTCTCTACTTTAAATAGGAGTCTCAAACACATGTGCACATTAAATATGATTTCCAAACACTTGGATTCATAATACACATATACTTTTGAACTCTCTTGTAATAAACCCTAACAAAATGTATTGCAAATGTGAACATTAAGTATGATTTTGCATCGAGGAGATCCAAAATGCAATGGATTAAGATAAGGATAGTGATGAGATCCAAAATGTATGGAAACAATTCGTCCATACGAGTATCAGTCAAATAATCTAACAAACACTGATACTCGTATGGAAGAATTATTTCCTATTAGTGATGCTTTTGATTATTTTGGAGCAGCGGTTCTCCTGTACTTGTCCAAATACAGGCTTGAACCTATGTCAGATGTCGTCAATGAGTTGCGGGGTTTCTGAAATTGTGAGCAATGAATTTCCCATCACAAGAGTCGAGGAAGTTTTAGAGCTTCACTATCATATATTGGTCATGGAAAATCAACCATGGGACACTCGATTTAAGGATAGGACACGAATTTGAAAACAAGCACACTTAGGTTTCAAAACATGCTGTCGGGGGGAGGCACTCCCAGAAAAACCCATATGTCACTGCGTGTGGAACGAACACCTCGGGCGCGCCTAACATAACACGTAGTAACCAACTACGCAGCCGTGAGACTCCAAAGTTTGAGGATAGGACACAAATTCAAAAATAGGCACACTTAGGCTTGATAACGTGCCATGGGGGGCTCGACACCCCCAGCGGTACCCAAACGGAACCGCGGGTGGCACGAACACCTCATGCGCATCCAACATAACACTTAAAAACTATGAATTTAACCATGGGACTCTCGGTTTGAGGATAGGACATAAATTGGAAAACTGACATACTTAGGCTTAAAAGCATGTCACATGGGTGGCACGCCCAGTAGCACCCAAACAACACTACGGGTGGAACGAACACCTCATACGCATCCAACGTAACACGTAGCAATTTCCCGCACAGCAGCGCGACTCCCATTTTGAGGATATGACATGAATTTGAAAACATGCACACTTAGGCTTGAAAACGTGTAGCGGGGAGGGCTGACACCCCCAACGGCACCCCAAACAGTACTTCGGGTGGCACGAACACCTCGTGCGTCTCCAACGTAACTCGTAAAAACTGTCGATACAACTGTGGGACTCCTGGTTTGGGGATAGGACCCGAATTCGTAAACATACACACATATGACTGAAAGCGTGCAGGGGAACCCCCCGGCACCAAAAGGGAACCACTAGTGGTACGAACACCACGTACGCGTCCAACTTAAAACATTACAACTTACTATTCATCCACGAGACTCTCGATATGAGGATAGGACCCGAATTTGAATATAGGGACACTTAAGCTTGAAAATGTGTCGCGGGGGCCGACAACCCCAATCGGCACCGCGGGTGGCACGATCACCTCGTACCCATCCAACGTAATACATAGCAACCGTATGTGCAGCCCCAGGACTCCCGACATAAGGATAGGACACAAATTCAAAAAAAGGCGCACTTAGGCTTGAAAACGTTCCGGGGGCGACCCCCTAGCGAAACCCAAATGGCACCACGGGAGGCACAAACACTTCATGCGCGTCCACATTATAGGTAGAAACTGCCCATGTAACCATGGGCCTCCCTATTTGAAGATAGGACGTGAATTCAAAAATAAGCCCACTTAGGGTTAAAAATGTGCCAAGGGGATCGGCATCCCCAGCGGCACCCGAATGGCACTATGGGTGGCACCAACACCTCGTGTGAATCAAACATAATACGTAGCAACTTCTCGTGCATCCACGAGTCTCCCGATTTGAGGATATGACATGAATTTGAAAATAGTCAAACTAAGGCTTTAAAACGAGCCGGGGGGACCCCTAGCGGCACCCAAACGGAACCAGAGGTGGAACGAACATGTCATGCACATCCAACGTAACAGGTAGCAACTACCCACGCATCCATAGGACTCCCGATTTGATGATATGACACGAATTCGGAAATAGGTACACTTAGGCTTGAAATTATGCCGTGGGGGCGGCACCCCCAGCGAAATCCAAACGGCACTACAGGTAGCATGAACATCTCGTACGCATCTAACTTAATACGTATCAACCTCCCGAGTATCCGCAGAGATTCTGGTTTGAGGATAGGACATGAATTCAAAAATATGCCCAATTAGGTTTGAAAATGTGTCGCGCGGGGATGACACCCACAATGGCACCCAAACGGCACTACGGGTGGAAAAAACACCTCGTGTGCATACAAAGTAACATGTAGCAAATGCTTGCACAACACGAGACTCTTTTATTTGAGGATAGGACACAAATTTGAAAATAGACAAACTTAGACTTGAAATGTCTCGGGGGTATCCCTAGAAGCACCCAACCGTCACCTCAAGTGGCACAAACACCTCGTGGAATTATAATGTAACATGTAGCAACCACCTGCGCATTTACGGGACTCCCAGTTTAAGGATATGACACGAATTCAAAAATAGGCATACTTGGGCTTGAAAATGTGCCGCGGGAGCCTACACTCCCAACAGCATCTAAACGGAACTACATGTAGCATGAACACCTCGTGCTCGTCTAACTTAACATGTAGCAACTTCGCGGGTAGACACGGGACTCCCGAGTTGAGTATGGGACATAAATTCAAAAATAGGCATAATTAGGTTTGAAAACGTGCACCGGGGGGGGGATGGGGTAGCACCCCCAACGACATCCAAATGGCACCGTAGGTGACATGAACACCTCGTGCGTATCCAACATAACACGTATCAAATTTGAGTGCAACCGCGAGACTCTCGGTCTAGGGATAGGACACGAATTTGAAAACATACAGACTAAGGCTTGAAACGTGCCAGGGGGTTGGCACCCCTAGTAGCACCCAAACGCCACCGTGGGTGGTACGGACACATCGTGCACTTCCAATGTAACACATAACAACCGTTCGGGTAGCCACGAGACTCTTAATTTCAGGATATGATGTAAATTCGAAGACAGACACACTTAGTCTTAAAAACATGTCGTGTGAGGGGGGAGGGGGGCTTCCCTGAAATGGAACCACAGGTAGCATGAACACCTTGTGTGAATTCAACATAACACGTAGAAACTGACCGCATAGCCACAGGACTCTCGATTTGAGGGTATGACACAAATTTGAAAACATGCACACTTAAGCTTGAAAACATGCCGTAAGGGGCGACACCCCTAGAATCACTCAAACGGCACCATGGGTGGCATAGACACCTCATGCGCATCCAACATAACACCTAGCAGCTGCTCGCATAGACATTGGACTCCCAATTTGAGGATAGAACATGAATTAAAAAAATAGGCACATTTAAGCTTGAAAACGTGTCGTGGGGAGCCGACAGCCCTGCAGTAACCAAGCGGCACTACGGGTGTCACTAACACCTCCTGCATGTCTAACGTAGAACATAGAAACTACTCGAGCAGTCTCAAGACTCTTGGTTTGAGGATAGGAGACAAATTCGAAAATAGGTGCACTCCCAGTGGCACCTAAATAGTACCGCAGGTGGCACGAACACCTTGTGCGCATCCAACATAACACGTATAAACTGGTCGCGTAACCACGGGTCTCTCGATTTGAGTGTAGGACATGAATTCGAAAGCAGACATACTTAGGCTTGAAAACGTGTTGTGGGGTGGACGACACCCCTAGAAGTACACAAAAGGTACTATGGGTGGTATGAATACCTCATGTCGATTAAAGGTAACATGTAGTAACTGCCCGCTCAAGTAAGAGACTCCCGATTTGATAATATTAAAAATATTTGAAAATAGTCACACTTAGGCCTGGAAACATGCTGCGGGGGGTACGCACCCCTTGTGGAACCCCAAATGGTAACGCAGGTGGCACGAACAGCTTGCGCATGTCCAACATGATGATACTTGAAATCTTCCACTTGTGGTTCTCGTACCACAAAATCAAGTGTAAAGTGCATAACAAGCAAATAGAGCAAGTAAAGAGAGATAAAAGACAAGATATAGAGTGGCTCGGCTATAAAAATGAGCCTACGTCCACTTTAGTGCCACACTCTCATTATATATGTTATTTGGTACATAGTAATTTGGCCTAAAGAGGGGTACAAGCTTGAAAATAGAAGAGAATACATGTTTATGAGGACTCCGGTATGTCGGAGAGATTACTGCGATACAAGAGAGAAGCCCCCAAGATGGACCGGGTGGTCTGGAGAGCACCGTGATCTATGATCTGTGTATTCGCACTAGTAACGAACCCGAATCTCGATTGAGGAATAGTGAATCTATATGGCCTCGGAGGAGGAAAAAATGAATATGTCCCTTATCTCGAGGTGTGGACCTCTATATATAGGTGCAGGCACTGTGATGTTGATGTGATAAGGAGATGTTGCGGATAGCTGAAGGATAGGAATAATCCGCGGCATGTAATATAAGGTGCCGCAGTAATGAATGTTAAAGGGTCGCGACAGGTAGTGAGTAAGGGGCCGCAACCTATATGTTAAGGGTTGCGGCATGTGTGTAATGCTCATTTAATAGCCTAAAGGAGATAGGTATGTGGTAGTAACACAACACTATTTGCTATAGTGGACCCTCCGCGGTATGGGTACAATATCTGTCATATCAATAAGCCCCCAAGTCGTAGTGCCAAGAGCTTTCGATTGGGGATACGACTGAGTAATAAAGTCTTCTTAAGATGCCGCAGTATTTCCAATGTGACGCTTCGTCTTCCCGTGCCCTCTTATATAAACTGTATCGGTCGTGGACTTCATTATGTTTCCCAAATCTTTAAGAGCCTATCGAGAGCAAATTTATGCACGTTTGTCTCCTTGTATTTTCTGGCGATATCAGGTAGCTGTGTGTGGTGGTTCTAAGGCAGTTGAAGGTGGTTCGAGGCTGAGTTCATTTCCAGGTAATTTCCCAACCATTTTACACACTTCTACGTTTCTGCTTCAAATTTGCATATTGAATTTGATGGAAACTTTACGGAATTCATTTTTTATCACATGATTTTCTGAGAAAACACCCACCTGATTGATAGGAACTTTAGGTTTTTAATTGATACACACTCATGTCTCTGCAAAAATAACTGTGACTTCTCCAAGAATTAAACTCATATCTGTCAATTTCTCCATGAATTGAGCTTGCTCGAATGATTACTCATTATAACATCAATTGCAAAATAACTGCTGCAATAATTGCTCTTGAATACGATTGTAGTAAATAATTGCTCTTTTCCTTTGAATCAATCTTCATATGATAGAAATAGGCTTCTGTAGATGAAATTTGTTGGACAAATGTAGACTTTTAGGTTTCCAACTTCGTTTTTGATGTTCTTGAGATGGACCTTTCATGTTCTAGGGCTTCTGATATTTGAATTATCCCAAATTAAATACTAACCTGTTTGAGTGAGCGGATGCTAGGGGTGTGCACAAACCCGAATGGAGCAAAAACATTGAACCGAACCGAACAAGCTTTTGCGGGTTTTTTGTAATTCGTTCTAAAAATATATAGGACCGCGGAATTCAGGTCAATCTTGGTCTTTGAATTGAAAAAATGTTTTTGGACCGGACCGGGGCATTTTCGTTATATATATATATTATTTCGTAAGTTCCTAACACACGCACGCACATATCACACCCACGACACATGCTTCTTTTCAAATCAACCCAATCCCAAAACATAACCCTAATTTCCTATTTTGTTCTCTCTCTCTCTAAGAACACTATCCACACATATTGCACACCCACCACACAAGCTGTTACACCACACACGCTGTCATACCCACCACATATGTTGTTTTCAACTATTCAAGCTCTGATCATGGACCTTAAGGTTTCTTGGTTTCATGGGTTGATTTTTTCGTGGCTTCGTGGCTTGATTCAAGGTACATCTGCTATTTCATTTTTTCATCAATTTCAAACTATGGATTTTTTCATCTATTTCATCTGCTATTTCATTTTTTCATCAGCTATTTTTTTGGATACTATTATTTGTTATAAAAACTCAAACCGTGAGGTTATAATAACTCACTAGGAGAATACCCCACTAGGATAACCTAGTTTAACAGATTCTGATGCAGTTGGTGACATAAATTCTTTTAATAGCAAAGCTAGTTTACCCAGTTGGTGACATTTCTTCATTGGGCTAGTGAGAAATCGTTTTTGAAAAGGGTTTTCATCAAGAGAAAAGGGAAATAGTCCCTGAGATCTGTAACATTGATATTAATTAATCACACGTTAAACATGGTTCATCTTGTTTAGTAAAGGAGGATAAGGAAGTTCCAATTGAATATGTATCTAATGGTCAGCATGAGGATGGAAGCGATAACCTGTTTTTAATTTTAAAAAATGTGTTGTTTTTAATAAAAAAAATGGACCGAATAGGACTAAAAATATTTAAATGTTGGGTAATATTGAAACGTTGAAAATATTGGAATGTTGGGTAATATTGAAATGTTAGGTATCCATAGTGCTTATATCCATAGTTTGTAATTATTGAACCATATTTGGGTAATATTGAAATGTTGAAAATATTGAAATGTCACATACTGTTATTTGTTTGTAATTATTTATTTATTTTGATTGTAAGTTGAATCTTACCTCACAAGTATCTATGTATCTTTTTTATGGAGGAACCACACTCAAAATCAAAGGTATGGATAAATTATCTTTTTTATGGAGATATCTTTTTTTAATTATATTATTGAGTTTTGAATCTTTTTCTATTATTGTGAACTTGTAGGTTGATGATCCAAAGTCCAGCAATGC
Source organism: Sambucus nigra (assembly GCA_949130495.1). NCBI lineage: Eukaryota > Viridiplantae > Streptophyta > Magnoliopsida > Dipsacales > Adoxaceae > Sambucus > Sambucus nigra. Next base: position 728,664,564 of record OX422209.1, on the reverse strand, counting down.
TACCATGCATGGACCAATTGACCTTGATGCTGAGCCGCCTACATCACCACAGAAAAAAAATAAAAAAATGGGTCTACGGTATGGGATCATTTCACTAAGAACAATGATAAAAAAATCCTAGGGAATCATGTAACTATTGTGGTATTACGTATGCTTGTCATTCTAGATAAAATGGGACTAAAAATTTATTAATCCATACTCCCTCATGTCGAGAGTATCAAAAAGCGTGTTTGGATGTTTTCGATGACGACAAAAATGGACAACAAAAACTATCTTTTATTACAAAGAAATATGATAGGGGAAATGGTCCAAGTTTAAAACTTTTACCCATGTCGTTTAACGCTGAAGCTTGTAGGCAAAGACTTGTGGAAATGTTGATGATTGATGAGCTTCCATTTAAGTTTGTTGAGAATGAAGGTTTTAGGAGATTCATGGAACCAAGGTTAATTATACCAAGGCATACCACGATTGAGCGAGATTGCATCAATATTTATAAAAAAATGAAAAAGGAGTTAAAAGTTTCATTGAAAGGGCAAAGGGTTTGTCTTACAACCGATACATGGACATCAATTCAAAAAATAAATCATATGTGTCTTACAGCCCACTTTATTGACAAGGATTGGAAGCTTCACAAAAAAATACTTATCTTTTGTCAAGTTAAAAGTCATAAGGGTGAGGAACTTGGGATTGTTGTTGAGGATTGTTTAATTAATTAGGGAATTGAAGGTATTTTCACAATCACGGTTGATAATGCTAGCTCTAATAATGGTACGGTTCATCATTTAAAAAGAAAAAAAAAATACAAAGGCGTCGTATTAGAGCATGAGCATTTTCACATGAGGTGTTGTGCACATATCTTAAATATAATTGTAGGTGATGGTTTGAGAGAATTTGATGAGTCAATTGTGAAAGTGAGGAGGACCGTAAAATATTTAAAGTCTTCACCATCTAGGTTGGATAATTTCAAGAAATATGATGAAAAGGTAAAAATAGAATCAAAAAGTCTATTATGCCTAGATGTACCAGCTAGATGGAACTCCACTTACATGATGTTGGAGTCGTCTTTAAAATTTGAGAAAGTATTTGAGAGTATGGATGAGGATGACGAACAATATAAAAAATATTTTGGTTTGGAAGATAAAAATGATGAGGATATTGGAGGGAGAGGGGTGGGGGCACGGAAATTGGGTTCACCAAATAGTGAGGATTGGGATAAGGCGAGAAGTTTTGTGAGATTTCTTTCAATATTTTATCTTGCAACTTTGAAATTTTTTGGGACATTATATGTCACATCAAATGCCTTTTTCCACGAGCTTATCATGATTCAAAGCAAGTTGATATCTTTGAGAAACAATGGAGATTATTTTTTATCTAATATGGCGGGGAGCATGCAATCAAAATTTGGCAAGTATTGGAATGTCGAAAAATAAACTTTCTACTGTTTGTTGCGGTTGTTCATGATCCTAGATATAAGTTGAAGTATGTTGAATACTTTTTTGGAGATTTGCATGGCTTTGTTTTGGCAATATATTTGACTAGGAAGGTAAGAGAGACTTTAGTTCGACTTTTTGATTGGTATCATGGAAATAGTTCTTCTAGTAAAAATCCGATCAATACAACTCCAACACCAAGTTTTGTTGTGCTTAATGATGATGATGATATGGATGGGCATGCGTTTTCGTTATCTCAATATAAAAAACATTTGGAAGAGAAAGATAACGTTGGGGCTAAGTCGAAAGTTGAAAAATATTTATTGAAAACATGTGAGATGGATAGTACAAATTTTGATATTCTTAGTTGGTGGAAAAATAATCAAATAGATACTCAATCCTCTCTCTTATTGCCCATGATGTATTAGTTATTCCCGTGTCTACCATTGCTTCTCAATCCGCGTTTAGCATGAGAGGTCGTATTCTTGGCCCATTTCGTATCTCATTATCAACAAATATGGTGGAAGCACTTGTTTGTGGTCAAAATTGGCTACGCTCCTCAACAAAGCCAATCAATATTCGAGATTCGTTTGACGACATTCAACAATTAGAGAAACTTGATTCGGGTAACAAATTGTTATATTGTGATATTTCATATTATTTGATTACTTAAATGCTATTATTGATAATATCATTTTTAATGATTTGTAGAGTTGTTGGGAGCTACAAGTGGAGAGGTTTAATGTGTGGTGACATGGATGCATTGAAGTTTTTGAAGATTTTTTGCTGAATATGTAATAGTTAATTTAAATATGATACTTTAGTATGGATGTATTAATTATGTGGTGGACATATTTTACGGGTATTAGTTGTTGGTTGTTTGCTATTTTTTATGGATATACTTTGGTATGGATGTATTAATAGTGTTGTTTTTTTAAGTGTTGTTTTTAATATTGCTGTTTTTTTTAAGTGTTGTTTTTGTAATAGTGCATTTTTTAAAGAAAAATAGTGTTGTTTTTAAATATTTTTTTTTAAAACAGTGTTGTCTCAATATAAAAAGTGGGCTGTTTTTTTTACAAGTGCTTTTTTTTAAGGAGAAATGTTGTTTTTTAAAAAAATGTGCTTTTTTAATTTCAAAAAAATTTGTTTTTTCAATAAAAAAAATATGTGATGTTTTATATGGGTTGGACCGAATTGGACCGAGACCGAACACGGACCGCTTGAAAATCGAATAGGATCAAAATCGATTATTACGGTCCGATTTCGGTCCATAATTTTTTAGAACCAATTAATGCGGTCCGGCCCTAAAAATACCCCAAACAGGACCGTGAACACCCCTAGCGACTGCGGCACGATAAAATGTCACTTTAGTAAATTAAGGATGTCCTGAATCAATAAAACCTTCAATTGGTTTAATAAACTTCTGCAGTCTGTAGTAAGAAAAGGCTGCGACATGTAAATATTTTGTTGTGGCCGATCGAATATTCCTTTTTCCTTAGGTTCTCCAATTAGAGTATGCAGCTAATTTAATGACTACGGCATGTAAAAAAGATAGCATACCTCCTTCCCTTAACACAATATGCCACAGTGATAATTAACTTCTAGGGCTTTAGAACCCACCACTTGGTATACTTAGCCAATTTTGCTGATCATTTCTATTTAGTCTTTAAATCTGACATATCATTATTCCTGCTGCGGCTTCTGAGAGGCCTTTTAGGACCATATTGGTTGCGGCACCTAATCTGCGGACTCTCTTTTGACCCAGACGAATTTCTGAGAGGCTTTTGCAAAAAACATTTTAGAGCCTCTCCTCCCGAACTTCCTTCCGTGCGCCATTTGAAATCAATTGGACCTTGCCAACTAAAAGATTACCCCAACTGTGTGGTACTAGATTTAGATTCGAACCCAGACTATGTGGCCATGGAGGAAGAGGACAATTCTAGCAACCAACCAATGGACATAGATGAGAATGTTGTGGCAGGGGCCCCTCTGAGGTTAGGGATATACCTGCTAGTACATCTGGGAGAGCTGAGAGACCTCCTACTACACTTGGTGTCCGTAGCACTATGACCCAAGAATTGTTTGATCAGGTAGTTGAGGCCTTCGAGTTTCCTGATGATTTAATGTTCTCAGCACCTGCTGCAGAATAGAGGCCATGCACGGCACTTGCTGATGATGGCGTCTACTTACCCTTGCACATTTTTATTTATGGGTTGCGGCTACCTGTCCCTGTCCCTGTTAGAAGGATTTTATAGATGATTATGTTATCCCCATCCCTATTGTATACCAATGGCTGGAGGTAAATTCTTGCAGCTATTGTTCTATGAAAGAAAAAATTTGGGAGAGACATTACTCCCGTAGAGTTTTTCCACTTTTACCACCCAAAGGAAAATTTCATAAAATTTGCAAGGTAATATTATGTTTTTATATGTGACATGGAACAGACCCTTTATACTGGGAGGCCCACCAGTGTTAAAAACTGGAAGACAAATACTTTTATATTTCTGGAGAAAGGTGGGAGATCCACCCATAGGAGTCTGAGAGAGAGAGGACCTTTAGGATACCGCGGCAATGGGGTTGTCCTTTTAAGCTTAGTAAAGCATTTTTTAATTATAATCGCATCCCCTTTTTCACTTGCATATAATTCTCTATATTTTTCCTTTATACTAACCTTTGCATTTTTCTGCAGCCCTCGACAACTTGAATTTGCATGAGCGGCAAGAGAAAAGAGTTGGTATGGCCGCGGTAGTTCCTGCTGACTAGAAGACTTTCGGCACACTTGTCAACTCCTCTTTTATATACAAGAGGGGTTTCTTCCCAAAAAAAATCGTGCCAAAAATAATGGGTGTGGAAGATAATACTGCTTTGCCTTAAAACACTATGGCTTCTATTTCATTCATACTATATTGACCTTGCTTTATTTCTTCTTCAGGCGAGGAGATTGATAAATCTCTATTGGCAGCTCAACTTGTTAAGATGGATGAGGATGTTGTTGTCCTCAACAACACATCTAGGAAAAGGAAAAGGAAAAGGATAAAGTCCAAGGCTCTTACCGTAGCCATTTCAAGTGGACATGATGATCCTGCCGTGCCTCAGAATTAGGCCATGGATCATAATACTCCTGCCGCTCCCTTCAACTAGGTTGTGGATCAAACAAATGTTGTCATGCCCTCACTCCAAGTTGAAGAGTTTTCCCCTCAAGAGAGGCGTGAGGTTACTTTTGATGATGATATTGGGGCTAATCTAGCCGCGGATGGACTAATGTCGTCCTTATCTGACCATAGTGGTAGCGGCACTTCACCTGTTCATGAGATAAATTCTCTTATCCTTCCACCAATAGTTATAGTCAATGAAAATTTGTCTCCTTCACAAAGCAGATGTCCACAGCCACAACTACGTAGGACATATCCCCAATCTTCTTAGGACACAACTTCTCGTGTTGTCCATAGGATAAAGAAGGCGATTGATGGAACCGACCTAAATCGGTTGGAGTATGAGGACTACAAGGATGTGGAGTCATTTGCCCTCCATAGGATAAATGGTTTGATTGATCTAGGCTTCTTGGGATCTCGATTCACCTGGTCGAATAAAAGGGATGTGAATGGAGCCATATGGGAAAGGATAGATAAAATGTTGATGAATGTCAATGGCGAATTGCTATTTTCAAAGATTGTTGTTGATCACCTAAGCAAAACTGCTTCAGACCACTCTCCAATGTTGCTCTCCCTGTCTACTGATCTTGATAATCACCCAATAAGATTTGTTTTTCAGAATTTTTGGGATTCTCACCCTTCTTACCTTCCATTTATTAAAGCAATTGGAGTAATTACAACAGTGGTAACCCAATATTTTGTCTTGAAAATAATCTGAAGCAGATCAGAGCAGGTCTTAGAGGATGGAATAAAGAAAATTTTTGAAATATATTTCGGAAAACTATAGATGCTGAGGATGCAGCCCTTAGAAGTGAAATGTTGTTTGAGAGTGATCCCAACAACTCTAAAAGGGAGGAGATGAATAAATGTCAAGCCCATCTTGCTTACCAGCTTAAAATGGAGGAATAATTTTGGAGACAAAAGTACAATTGCAAGTGGGATAAAAAAGGAGAGACAAACTCGAAATTCTTCCATAAGTCAGTTTAAGTTCGAAGATAAAAGAGCTACATTCATAAAATAAAAAATGTCGAAGGTGATTGGCTTGAGGATCAAAAGATGATTAAAAGTGAAGGTCTGAGATTTTTTCAGTCTTTACTTGGTATGGAAGTGATTAGACCTGATGATGAGCAATATATGGATGTAATCCCTGGCCTCATTAATGATGAAGACAATTATATGCTTACTGATAAGCCTTCTATGGAGGAGATAAAATATGCAATTTGGGGTCTAAGTGGGGATAGTGCTTCAGGTATGGATGGCTTTACTACAAAACTTTTCACTTCAGCTTGGGAAATTATTTGTGTGGATGTTTGTAAAGCTATAAATGGTTTGTTTTAGTGGATTAGAGATTCCTAAATTCTTCAAATCCACTATCATAATTCTAATCCCCAAAAATGAAAATCCACAATCATATTCAGATTTCAGACCTATAAGCTTATGTACTTTTTTTAGCAAAATCATCTCCAAAATTCTAGCATCTAGGCTATAATCTATCCTCCCAAAAATTATATCTCCAAACCAAAGTGCTTTTGTTAAAGACAGAGGCATCGTGGATAATATTCTATTATCTCAAGAGATGATATCAAAGATCAGCACAAAGAATGAAGGAAGCAATGTAGTTATGAAGATTGACATGCAGAAATCTTATGACAAGATCTCTTGGCTATTCTTGATTAAAGTCATGAGGAAATTCGGCTTCAATGAGGTATGTCTAGATTTTATCTGGAGAATTATTTTTAACAATTTTTTTTCAGTTATGATCAATGGGGATGCATATGGCTTCTTCAAATCTTTCAAGGGATTAAGGCAAGGAGGTCATTTATCTCCTGCATTATTTGTCATATGTGCTGAAGTTCTTAGCAGGAATCTAGAAAAAGCTTTCCATTCCTCTAAAACTCCTAAATATAAACACCCAATCAATTGTCCTATGGTCTCTCACCTTGCCTGTGCAGATGACTTAATTATTTTATCTTCTGGGAGTATTAAATCCATCAAACACGTGAAGAAGGTGTTGAACAGATACGAAGCAATTTCTAGATGAGAAGTTAACAAGTCAAAGAGTGCTATTTTCTGTTCCAAGCTGATCATCAAGCCTAAATCAAAGGAAATATTTGAGATTATGCAGTTTCCCATTAAAAAATCCCATCTGTGTACCTGGAATGCCCTATTTTTGTAGGAAGGATGAAATGCTCTATTTTTGAAGGTCTAATTGCTAAGATCAGAAGTAAATTGGGTGGATGGAAGGCTAAGCTTCTCTCAGTGGGGGGCAAGATTACCCTCATCAAACATGTGCTCCAATCTATACATGTTTATACGCTGGCTGCAATGAAACCTCCAAAGAAAGTATTAGCTATCATTGAATTACTAATGTCCAATTTCTTTTGGGGATCAAAGGAAGATAGAAACAAATTCCACTGGATAGCATGGAAGGATCTATGCTGCAAAACTAAGGAAGGTGGTGTTGGGTTTAAAGAATTAAACGACATTATGGAAGCTTTTAGTATGAAATTATGGTGGAAGTTTAGAAAGAAAGATTCTCTCTAGGCTCAATTTATGTTTCAAAAATATTGTAGGATTAATCATCCTATGGTAGCAAAGTCCTCAAGGGGATCTCATACCTGGAGAAGAATGGTTTCTCATAGAGAGATGGCTGAGAAAAATAGCAAATGGATCATTGGGAAGGGGAATATAAATTCCAAATGGGATAACTGGACCGGTATTGATTCCTTTGATTCAACAGGTATCTCAGACTCTCTAATAATCTCGGAAGTGCTAGACTGTAATGGAGAATGGGATTCTAGCAAAATAAATAGTTTGTTACCGCAGAATTTAATTGCCATATGTTCTAAAGTGGAGGTAATGGGGAATAATGATGGTGATAAGCTAGTGTGGATGCCTTCTTATGATGGTTCTTTTCATCTGAGCTCAGCATGGAATATTATTAGAAAGGCTAAAACTCATTCCTGGATTTCTACTTTCATTTCGAATAAGATGATTCCATCTAAAATTTCATTTTTCCTAATACGCCTTCTTCGAGATTGCATTCCAGTGGACACAGTTATCATAAGAATTTAAATCAGGTGCCCTTCAAAATGTGGTTGCTGCCTTAGCCCGAATGTTGAATCTGCAGAGCACCTATTTTACCAGAGTGATTTTTCTACAGTTATTTGGAAGAACTTTGAGGATTTATGTGGGATTAAGAGCTTAAATAATTCGATCAGAGGTAGACTCATTGCTTTGTTGACTAGATCTAACAACTCGATGTGGGGTAAGTTTTTAAAAGTCATTCCTGCCTTTATTTTTTAAGGGATGTGGAAGGCTAGAAACAAATGGAAGTTTGAAAATTCTAAAGTTAAGGCAGAGAGATCCATAATGGACATACATTCCCTTTTAAAATTACATCTTGATATAAACCTATACTCTAGTATGATTCAACAATCGCTAATTCAGTTGATCAGACTTGTTCATTGGAGACCTCCTGAAGATAACTGGTTCAAAATTAATGTTGATGGAAGTTGTAAAGGAAATCCGGGTCCTATGGGAGGAGGTGGAATTTTAAGAAATTCTAAAGGAAAGTTAATTATAGATTTTGCTTGTAGCTTTGGTGTTGGTTCGAACATAATAGCAGAAGCTTTAATAGTACTGCAGGCCATAAATTTATGTTATTCCTTTCTCAATGAAGGTCTAATTGTGGAATCAGATTCTTCAACTGTTATTAAAGTGCTGAATAAGAAAATGAAGTGCCCATGGAGTATAGTGCCTTTTATTGCCAAGAATAAAGCCAAAAATCAGAATCGAAAGGTGAAATTCTGTCATATCCTTGGAGAAAGTAATAAGTGTGCAGTTTTTTTGGCTAATCATGGAGTTTCGTCTCAAAGACATCTTACATCGTCATCTCTAGATGACTTTCCTAAAGAGTTAAAAGGTCTCATCAATTTAGATGCTTGGGGTCTCCCAAACTTTAGATTCTCATAGGTTTTTATGTTTCTTGTAAAGGTGGCTATTTATAAAGTCATCCTTCTTTCTTGTAAGTTCAATTCATTTTATTCTAGTATGCAATAAATTAGTGGGGCCTTGTCCCTATTATCCAAAAAAAAAAGAGTAATTAATTCCATCTTTTCAATAATTCTTCTTTGTGGCTTCAGTTTTATTTTCTAACTTTTGATACATTTACAGGCTGCAGAAGCTGTGTTGACCCAGAAACTCAAGTATGAGGGTCTCTATAGGCTTAAGGAGTCCGCGGAAGGTGTTCACAGTGCTGATTTAGTGAAGGCAAGAGCTGAATCTTTTAAATCTGGTAAGAAGTCTTATGCCACGGCACTGGAGTTATGTAAGATGAATGCATCTATAGCCATTGAGGCTGCGAAAAAAGCCAAAAATGATGATGAGCTGAACTTCAACCAGGCCATAGAGTCTTTGAAGGTTTCTCAAGGTCAGACTACGGCTGCTGCTCAAGCTGCGAAACTTTCCAATAACAAACTTGTACTTCTTCAAAATAAGTATGAGTAGTTGGAAACTAAGGATGTTAATGATGCCCAGGCCCATACTGAGGTGATAAAGAAGATGGACGAGGATTATGCCGCAGCCATAAAGAAAATAGACGAGGACCATACCGCAGCTATTAAAAATAAGGATAAAGATCATGCCGCGATCCTCCAATTCGCCATTGATAGCACTGTGGAGTCCTTTAAGGCCTCTAAACACTTCTTCCTCATTAATAATAAGGCCTACCTCTACGGCTTCCAGGAATTAAGGCATAGGGTCGTCAATAATTTCTCGGAGTCCAAAGAGACAATCATGTCTTGGAAATTGGGTGATGCTGAGCATGACTAATGCGTGGCTGAGATTAAGGTTGCAGTCGAAGAGAGAGCCAATCTTAGGGCCAAGGCAGAGTCCATGATAGAAGAAGAGGAGACCGAGACTACTGCCGAAGGAGAGGAAGGATATTTAGAAGATGATGCAGCCAACTAGTCTTCTTTTCATTCTTAACATTGGGTTGCATCCCCTTTTTAAAATGATTTTGATATATATAAGGCTGCAGCCTTTTGTTTGTATAACCTTGATACTTCAATTTTTTGCCAAGGCTTTAGCCTTTGATCTTTACATTTGTCTTAACTGCTCCTTTACTCTCTCTTTTTATTCTCAACTTTGATATTGGAATTGCTTTCTTGAATGCACTAGAGTTTCCACTTCAATGATTCACTTGCTCAAATTTAACTAGATAATAGGAATAAGATTAAATGCATTTTTACCCTTGCTAGAAGTAGTGAATATTGGGAAACAAGTCCCTTGTCGTGGACCATTAAGTCTTTAATTTGATGTTTGATTATTTGATTGAATAAGCTTGTAAATCTTCAATTGGAAATGCATTAGACATAAGGCCACGACATCACTATATAAATTATTTATCCAAATAGGTCGCGGCCTGTTGTTCTTTGCCATAGACTTTTCACTTGTATTTTTCCTTGGAAGACTTCAAATTTTTCCACGGTCTATGGCTATCTTCCCCCGAGCCGCGGTGCCAAAGAAAGATGGCTTTGGGGCTGCATCTTGATAATAATAAATTTTTACACAATTTTCAAAATATAAATATTATAGTTGAGTGGTTGCGGCTGGTTTGCAACCTTGCCACGGCCTCTCGCAATTAAATGATGTACCTTCTTTATTGCAGCCACTCTAATTGAATTCTCTCTTTGAATGTCGCGTCCATATTAATTGGGTTGCGGCTTCTTTTAAGCCCTTGACAAGAATATGATAACAGCATGTTGGGCAAAGGCCATCCTTCTGTAGCTTTGGCATGCTTCGTTATATCAGTGTCACAACATCTTTTAGTCACTTCGATTTCCTTTCATGTCTTTTCTTTAGCTTCTTCGATTGGGTTATTATCACCCCCCCACCCCCCCCCCGGATAGGTATTATAAATCTTCCCCAAGCTGTGTGGATATATATATATAAAGTCTTCCCAGGTTATAATAGGATTATTCACAGACAATTAAGTCTTCGGCCCCTTCAAATATAGGATTATCCGTAGGCAATTAAGTCTTCGTCCCCTGTGGGTTATTTTCAGGCCTTCTCGGACTAGGTATTATGAAGCTTCCCTAAGATAATGTGGGATCACCATGTTAATGATGTTTGCCGAGGGAGTAATATCCTTGGGCTAATGACGCATCCCGAAAGCTAAGAATGGGCATTACAAGCCCTTGTAGCTAATGACGCATATCGAAATCTAGGAACGGGCTCTGTAAGCCCTTGCAGCTAATGACGCATCCCAATAGATGCTTTCGACGATGTAATCATCGTACGGTGAGATATAGTCTCCATGTGTGGCGTTATAAGTCAATCTTTCCCGTGGCTCTCACTAGTTTCTTTCACCATTTTCAAATATCATTCGCCTTCATATAGTCAGGTGCCACGACGAACATTGTGGGCCCATTTAGATATAAATTTTCTCGATATAATACGTTGTCTCCGTTTAGGATCTGTCTAAGACAAAAAGGCTTTCATAAGAAATCATTTAATGGAATCGAGAAATCAAAATATGACACTATAAAGTGAACTTGACTTCATATATCTAGTCATATATTCATGACTTTGCTAATTCAATACAAAGTTAAAATGGGACCCCTTATAAAGGGTTTGCACTAAGAACAGAAGTAGATGAAATATAAATATGGGCATAAAAAGAGGAATGTGGCTTGTCAGACTAAGTTGCATCCCCTAGGAATCCTTGGGGAAATGTTACAGCATCGCCTTCCCTATGAGCCTCTCAATTTAATCTTTCATAGTATAACACTGCTCGGTGTCGTGGTCGTGATCCTAGTGGAATTTGCACCACCTGGCTTTGTCCCTTTTGTGGGGTGGAGCCCTCAGCTTATCTGTCCATCTGAGCAACTTCTCTTCCTTTATGCATTCAAGGATGTCCTCAATTTGGAAGTCCAATGGGGTGTAGGCCTTAGAGATCCCCTCTGCCTTCTCTGATTTTCTTTTCTGGATCATGTTCGCTGCTTCCGCGACTGGAGCTTCCTGTACGGCTGTGACTACGAGGATCTTAGGTGTCGTACCAACACTGGATGAGGCTGCAGCCTCTAGTATGAGGACACTATGGATCAAATAGTTGACCTGTGTTTGGAGTGAAGCATGACTGTCGTAGAGATGGTTGAGGTGATTATACAATTACACAATCTCATTTTTTACATCTGTGCTCTGTATGGATTATCCTTCCATTTTCTGCTTTCTTAGTCTTTAAGAGATATATATATAATCTTAGACAAAACTAATAATAGTGAGTAATCACATAAATATAGTATGAATAGAGTATAAATTCGGGATCCAACACTTGCAATGCTGCATGGTTTTACTGCTGAGGTCGCGACCAGCAAAGCACATAGGTGTACTACCATCGACTTTGAATGATATTCACTAAAGTTGAGCTACATATCGCCTAAGTCCATTCCCCAATGATTTGAAGCTACTGTAATGCAACCTCACTAGTAGAGGTTGCGACAAGAAAGGCAGTTGAACTGCCTGACTACATCCCTAACTAGGAAGTGAAGGGAATAACCCCAAAAGTGAAACCTAAGAACTGAGTTTTTATCCTGAGACATGTGGAGATCATGCCTACTAGGGTCTATCCATGAGAGAATACCCTTAGGGTGCACAATGCGGCGCAATTCTAATAATAAACCCTAGATCATAGGTCAAGAACAGGAAAAAGTGAGCAAGTACAATTCTTCCCTAATCACTCACCTTTACGAGGCTAAAGTCCATCATGCTTTTCATCATTATCTAGATGAAATGATATCACGGGCGTATGTAAAATAGATTTAAGGTCATAAAATGAAGACTCAAGAGTAGATATAAATATATTAAATACCCATTTAAGGGTGTAAATATAAAATAGAGCTCAATAACGAAAATTTACCCATAAGATGATGATCCAAAGGATCCCCATGAATAAAATCAAGTATTTAAGAACTCGAAATATAGAGAAACAAGATTGAACTACCTCGTTTCCCATAGACGGCGCCAAATTAATGATACGAGAAATCGTCCACTTGTCGTTCTCGTACCAGAAAATCAAGTATAAAGTGCATAACAAGCAAATAGAGCAAGTAAAGAGAGATAAAAGACAAGATATAGAGTGGTTCGGCTATAAAAATGAGCCTACGTCCACTTTAGTGCCACACTCTCATTATATATGTTTTTTGGTGCATAGTAATTTGGTCTAAAGAGGCGTACAAGCATGAGAATAGAAGAGAATAAATGTTTATGAGGATTCCGATATGTCGAAGAGATGACTGCGATGCAAGAGAGAAGCCCCTAAGCTGGACTGGGTGGTCTGGATAGCATCGTGATCTCTGATCTATGTATTGTCACTAGTAACAAACCCGAATCTCGACTGAGGAATAGTGAATCTCTCTATCCCTAGAGGAGGAAAAAATGAATCCGTCCCTTATCTCGAGGTATAGACCTCTATATATAGGTGTAGGCACCGTATTGTTGCTGTGATGAGGAGATTATGTGGCTAGCTTTAGGAGAGGCATAACCTGCGGCATGTAATATAAGATGCCACAGTAATGAATGTTAAAGGGTTATGGTAGGTAGTGGGTAAGGGGTCGCAGCCTATATGTTAAGGGTTGCGGCATATGTGTAAGGCTCATTTAATAACCTATAGGAGATAGGTCTGCAGCAGTAAGACAACACCATTTGCTATAGTGGACCCTCTGCAGCATGGGTACAATACATGTCATATCACAATGTAACACGTAGAAACCGTCTATGCATCCGCGGGACTCCTTATAGCACCTCAAGTGGCATGAACACCTTGTGTGTTTCTAACGTAACATGTAGAAACAGTCCGAGCAACCGTGAGACTCTTGATTTAAGGATAGGACCCAAATTCAAAAACAGACACACTTAGGCTTAAAAATGTACCATTGGGGGGGCGGGAGTCACCCAAATGGCACCGCGAGTGGCACGAGCACCTCGTGTGCATCCAACGTAACACGTAGAAACTACCCATGTATCCTCCTAAGAAAGCACGAATAAATGGTTGAGGAGATCATATCCACTAAACTTGTTAGAACATTCAACCATTACCTGGACAAGAGAGCACGGTCCATTATTTCCTTAATGAAGTTGTGATCTTTTAGATAGTTTCTCCTAATGGCATAGACGATAAGTAGTGTGAATTAAAAATCAAATAGTCTAAAGAGACGGACTAAGGTTAAGGAAAATTATATGACTTAAAAATATATACATTGAATTTATAGAATTTAGTGGGAAACATTATGAAGTTAATCGGGGGACTCGGATGTTAGGAGTAAACACTCACTTTTAGTTAATACATAGCTAGATGGCCTTATCTTTGCATGTCAAATTATATAATGGAAATCCATAATTTGGTAATTGTTTGAGGATACGAGTAGGACAACTTTTAGATGAGAGGTGAGATACTTGATATGTGTGAGCGTCGACGGAGAGACATGATGTATGATTTAGTTATATTTTGAATATTTATTTATGAATAATCCTTGCAACTCTAGGGCTCTGACCCAAAATTATAAATATCCCCCCCCCCCCCCCCCAAGAGTTCTTATAAATAGGGATAGTAGGACTGACGATGGATCGGACTTTCAGTTGCATTGGACATGGCGGGTTCTATTCCATTGATTCTAGTATAGGTTGTACTAATTCGTTTCTTTATTTTATTTCATATCGAGATTTGTATGGGCATAAGCCCGAGAGTTTATTTATATCAGTTTGAACTTATCTTTACATTATGGACATTGTGTGATGATTCCGTTTTACACCAATGTATTAAATCAGTTTTTGTTCAGAAGGTTTCTTTTATTAATTGTGACGTTTTGGTGAAGAATAAACTTTTATTTTAATTTTAGTGCTGAAAATGGTATAAATTGACAATAAGCCCCATCTTTGGCGTATCGTGTTTGACTAACCTTTACGTGAGAAAATGGGGGTTGTTACAGTTAGTATCAGAGCACGGTTCTAGTGTCCTTAGGATATGTGTTTAGGCTCGTTACACTGTACATTCCGTCCTTTGATGTAAAGCCCTATGATTAGGAATGATGTCATCCTTTGCGATTAGTTACTAATCGTTCGGGAAAGGCGTTAATTTTGTAGAAAGAGTCATAGAGACGTTCGTGTGGGTCACTTTCTAGAATTGTGAGAAATTCAGGCAATTTGGTGGCTAGTAATTAGAAGGAAGACACTTAGAGAAATTTGGGATGTGGTATTGTACGACAGTGCACGAGCAAAGATTAGTTCGTTTAGACTAATAGGAGTGGTGTTGTGGTAGTAGAGGTCCGTCACTATAATGTAAGAGTGGGACCAATTAATCAGTGATTTGTTTCGGGTGATGTTCGAGGGGAAGTTTCTCACACATTTTTTATATCAGAAATGGAGAACAAGTCGGATAAGAGATTTAGCTTTTTCGGTGTCATGTCAGCATTGCAAGATAGGTAGTAGCATTTATTAAGGGACCCGATAGTTTGATGGGTTAAAATGGGTAGTCTACGTAAAGGATATAAGAGTTTCGATGGATGGAACAAGTAGGGCCGGTAAGGCCAGGACCCACAATGAGATGAGCATCGGGTTATAGATGAATTTAGTTGCAGATAAAGGGCTTCGTGATATATTCATAGTAAAGGATGTGTTTTTTTCCCTACTTTGGAGTATGTAGGATATGTTTGTTTGATATTGGGAGTTAGTGTTCACTTGGGTTTTGTAAGTACATTGGAAAAGATGGACTTCACATTTGGGACAGTGTTTTAAATTGGTTCACCATGTGTAAGAAGAGGCATTGGTATGATGGTGTGTAAATGTATATAAATGTATCCTAAGAGGCTAATGTTTATTTTAGGCCTATTTGCTAGCAATGTCGGAGTGTGATAATTTTTCCTGGGAATGGATTAATAGGTACTTGAAGGGATTCGTTGATTTTTTGGGGACTGTTATGAGTTGTGAGCATGTCAAGAAGACAATATTGGTTAGAAATTGGTGTTCACCGTAGTCGTGTGGGTTATTGTGGGTAACTATCATTGTTGAGCCTAGTTTTGATAGGATGGATTTTGATGGGAACTTAGGTCATGCAAGGACCTTTAGAAATTTAGGTATGCTTAGGAAAGCAACATGTGGGTGTAATTTAGAAATTTTGATAACTCAAGGAGGTAGATTGCATGTGAATAAACTTAAAATTTATGGGGTAAATCGGGTTACGCTCAGGTTGGAGCAAGGGTCTTTTATGTGGGGAAAGCGTTGTGAGATAACATACTAGTATAATTTAGGAAACTATTTCCTTAGCAAGTATAGGAAACAAATTAGAAGTAAGGCTAGTGATAACTTTGATTATTGAGATTGTATATGATCATGTTTAAGGTTGATATTGTGGCGTTGTCATTGAAATGGTTATGGTAGACCTGATTAGAATGGGTATGCCTTTGGAGACTTAGGAATGACTAAGTGCTCTAGCAATTAAAAATGGATAGAGAATGTCCTACCTAGGTTGTGGTGATTGAAGTGTTGGGCATGGTAGGGTCGGTTGACTCTAAAGGAGTTTGGTATAACTCTTGTAAAGGATAAGTGGTTCATTTGGAAAATAGCAAATATTGGAATTTACATGATTAACGTAAACGGTTGTTTTTATTTTCTCCTTTTTAGTCTTGGGCCGATGGATCTCAATAACTGACTAAGTTGTGCAGCAGTGTACCGGGAGGGTTCCTTGCTTGGATTTCACTTGCGAGACGTCCCACGTACGAAATTAGCAAAAGTCGGGAGTTGAGGAAAATTGGATATAAAGATGGTTATTTTCTTTTTACATGTACATATGTGGTGGTATAATTGATGTATGGATATGCTTGATATTAATAGTACAGATTGGGTGTATATGTGTCATTCATACGTGATAATGCTACGTGTTTGTGTTCATGTAATGTGAAATATATGGGCGCCCTAGTAAGTTATGATAGGCATAAATGAGGCTTTTCATTTATCTCATGGGATATGAGTATGGATTAGCTAGGTATAAACATAAGATAACGGTACAAAATGAAATGTGACTCCATGTCGTACTGAATTCCGAGGACGAAATTCCGTTATTAGGGGGAAAGAATGTAATACCCCGTATTTTTTGGAATAAAATAAAGTTTAGTACGAATTAATTTATTTCAATGAAATTACTTAATGAAGGTTGTGAGTAATTAGACTTATTATTATTTATAAGTTTTAGAGTTGGACTTTAATGTTTTGAATAAATCTAAATTGTATTTCTATTTTTAAATAAAAAGTATTACATGTATCGCGTCGCAATTAAAATATATTTTTCGACAAAAAAATATTTGGGACACACTTTGGGAGGGATTTCAGACTCGTTAGGGCATTTAGGACCCTTAGGAATGGTCCCGGGGTATATATATATATATATATACGTGTGTGTGTGTGTGTGTGTGTGAGTTGGGCAGTTAGGTAGTTATCGAGATAAGTAAATGGCGTATTTGGGCTCATTTGGGGGGTCCAACATTGTGGCCTAGGGTCCAACTCAGGATTTGAAGACTAATAATATTTATTAAGAGTTAAACCACTCCTTGGGAGTTATATCCAAGAACCCTAAGCACACCCACCCAAGAAAACGAGGAAGAACCACCCTAGAAGGAAGAAAATAGGAGTTTCTCTACTATTTTCAGGCAAGGATTCTCTTGCCATTCTTATTCAAAATGTTTAATTGTTGTATTAATGTTGAATACATGTTTAGAATAGGATTTAAATCTTGAATGTAATGCAACCGTGTCTAGGTTTCTTGAGTTTTGATAGAACTTTGATGATATTCACATGTTATAATCTTAGATCCATGTTTCCTCCATGCAAAAGTCTAAATGTAGATTGTTTCATTTCGAAACCCATTGTAGAACTCATGTGTAGGACCCTTTTATAATTTGGAATTTTGTTCATGAGGTTGAAGATGAGATGAGACTTGTATACTCCAAGGTTCTTGAAAATATTTTATTTAATTGTCGATGTTTGAGGATGATTTAGATGATAAATCTTATTTAGAATGTTTTTTCGTGTTAGACCACATTCGCATATTATTGATTCAAAAAACTAGACTGGATCTAATTAATTGATCGCAGATAAATAATTGAACCAATAAGACAAGTAAGATTTTTAAAGTGGTTCGGTTAAAGGGAAAAGCCTACGTTCACTGTTATGTATTGCTTGATTGCCTTGGTTTGTTTTTTCCTCCCCTCGTAGCGATGGGGTTACAATGTATTTATAGCCCATGAGGGGTGTCAAGAGTCGTAATATGAAAGGATGGAATGCCTTCATAAATTAGGAATTTACATCAGTACATAAGGATCATAAAGTATAATGCAGTTAGTGCCTCAGTGACCAGGTTGGTTGGACTACTTATTTTTTGTCGATCTTCCCAGACTATTGGTCGGGCTTCCTCTGTTGGTCGTCACCCTTGGGTTATTAGTCGGAGATTTTCACCATGCTGACTTGGACTTGTGCCATAATGGATGACACGTGTTGTCTTGTGACTGGTAAGATGGTGAATTTTGGTATCAACAGAAGCCCCCAATGTTTTATACTTGAAGCTAAGGCAAAAGTGTGTAACATTTAGCTCTAACAGTTGCTCGGGCAATCTTCATGTCACTTGGTCGGATACAGACCTTCCATACTTATAAAATTTATTTAGTTGATTGAGAACTTTGAGTGCGAATGTCAATTCTGTAAATATTTCAAATTTTAGAGAACATTTTTGGGGTAATTTTGTCTTTTTCTTGCTAGCCACCAAAACTTCAATCGTCATTCTCTTTATTCATAGTTTTCCTAGTTTACGAGGCAATCTATAAAAGGCGGTAAAAACTTCGATTGTCTTCTACCTCAAAACTCTTGAGCTTTCGTGCGATCGTTCTTTATGTGCGCCGATTCTTGTTGAATCCTTAAGTCTTTGTAAGCAACTTCTTTCTCTTCTCTCTTTTTCTTTGTCTTCAACCATGGTTTAGTCAATAGTTTCCTTAGATGATTTTAGATGTGCGTGGAATATTCCCTCCTGGGTAGACTTGGAGATTCCAAGTTCGCTGGTTGATCCTTTTTCCCTTTCTGAGGGTCATTGGTTCCCATATTTATTTATTGATGAATGTGGGTTTAAATTTCCTCTAAATCCCATGTGTCTTGAATTCTGTCAATACTTTGATGTTGTACCTGCTAGGGTAGCCCCCAACACCTGGAGAGTTGTTAATGGTGTTTATAGGCAATATCATATCCATGATACTCACTTAGGAATCCCAGAAATCATGTTTTGTTACAAATGGGTCACTAGTGACAATACATACTATTTAAAAACTAGGGCTGTAAATAGAGTTTTTGTAGTGAACCTTCCTAACTCCAATAGGGATTACTTTGATTATGACGTCATAGTAAAAAATTAGCAACATGCCCCTTTGCTTGAGGGAGAAGCATACCAAGGGCCCAGGTGCCCCCCATATGGAAATGGAATAGGTTATTACTCCACTTTGTATCTGTTTTGTTGATAATTTAAAAACCATACCAACTATATTAAATTGTTTTTTCCAGACTGATTGTAGTTAATCGAAAGAGGAAGTGCTCAAAGGAGAGAGACGTCAATCTTACTCAATTGAAGTTCATTTGGAACATACATCAGAAGATTGGATAAGAGCATACTAGGTCTGCATCCTACCTGGTTCAGTAAAGAGCTTCAATCTCGCCTTTTATTTCTCGTCCTACAACCCCTCCTGCGTTGGTAATTGAGCTCGACCAAGATTCATCTTCTACTTCTTTTGTTATCTCTTATAGTGGTGAATTTGCTGCTAAAACATACTTTCCCTTTTCTGATATCATGAGAAAATGGAGGTTTCTTGATCTTCTTGGTAACAATACTACTGGTACCCAAAAATCTGTTGAGGGAGCCAAGAAGAAAAAAAATGAAGCTAGATAGGAGCCCCCAAGGGTGATGAATCTCCTTTGAAAAGGCTTCAGAGAGGACATGTAGAGAAGCAGGTTGAACAAGTGATTGATGCCAACTAACAGAGTTTGGTCGGTGTAACTTCTTCTTATGCTAGCCCTTCAACTCTTATTACTCCCAGTTTGGCCAAGAAGTTGATCAAGTCTGGAACTCTTCCAGATCATATGGGAGCTGATGCATTGCTTCCCCGATTAAAGGTTTCTGAATTGTCTACTCAGAGCCTTATATCAGTAAGGAATTTTAATCCCTTTAATTATATATGCTTTTATAAATTTCATACACTGACTTGATATTTTCTTTTGCAGTTCTTAGTTCACTTCAATAATATGCTAGAGAAGGATGATGGAATTTGCACTTATTCAGATGATTTGGAAGAGTCTTTTACTGGTCTGAGGAAGTCTGTGGTTGACTCCCAACAAGCCCTGGAGTCTGAGAGAAAGAATTGGGCAAATAAGTTTAAATCTGCTAAAGATGCTCGGCAAAGATCTGATAGCGATGTCCGTCAAGGTGAGCGAAGGGCAAAGGCTGCTGAGGAAATGGTGGCAAAGCTGAAGGGCAACATCTCCTATGGGAGGACAAAAAGAAAGGCCACCATAAATGAGTCCTTTAGAACTGGTTGGGATAAAGGCTGGAACAAAGCCATTACTGCTGCCTCTGCTCAAATTAAGTATGCAAAAAAAAATACTTCAAAGATGGTTGGGTTTCTTCTCTTCAAGAACTGGGTACTGCTGAAGACTCGGAACTTTTTTAGAGATACAATCATAGTTCTCCTCCCATTATGGAAGATGAGATTGAAAATGAAGTTAGTTTAGTGGAATCCTCTATGATGGTGGATTTTGTTGCCGACCAACCCAAGAATGTTATTGAATCATCTTTGCCCCCTATCGAGCAACTTCAATCGACTTCCCCTTCTACCGAGCAAGGTGGAAAGGTTGGGAATGATAGGGAGAAGGTGTAAAGTTGTTCGGCATTTTCCCTTTTGATATTTCTTCTTCTTTTGTTTCACTTCTCTTGTACTTGTACTTTTCTATTATCAATAAATGGAATTTTTCTTCGTTACTGCTTATCTCATGTTGATTGTTCTTGTACTCCTTTCCTTTGTTGTTGATCGGTTAATATTTCCTCTTGTTAGTTTATGGATAAGATGGAGCAAATTTCTTCTAATCATACCGAGCTACTGAAGAGGTGCAATGCTTTATTCAAAGCTGGCCATATGGACTTATCAGAGAAAGAGCTGACCAACTTTCTCGGGGATGGTATATCACAATGGGCAAAAGAATCTTATGAATATTTCAAGTGGCTACTTGATTGGGAAGTAACAAACAATGTTTCCTACTACGAGATGATAGAGGAACTTCAAGAGCAACATAAAGAATCTACTGCCCTGTTGCACTAAGGTTACGAGCAGAAGTATAAAGACTCGAGTGGAGCTCGGGGTTTTGATGAATTTCTTTTTTCCTTCAAGAAGAGGGAAATTTTGTTTTCGTTTGAAGCCGAGGAGTCTAGGGCTATTGCCAAACTTCTCGATGAGGAAAATAACAGCCTGAGAGATAAATTATAGTCGTTGAAAGCTCCTTGTGATACTGTTGCTACTGAGGGTGGAGAAGAACTTGAAGAATTAAAGAGAACTAAGTCTGCCTCTTCATCCCTAGCAAGATCAAGATCTAGACGACCAACCGCTGACTTGGATGCAAAAATTAAAGAAAAAAGATCTGTTATTGCTGACATGTCTCAATAACTCTAGAGTTTGAATGATCAATTATCTAAACAAACTTCTCAAATATAGTCCAAAGATTAAGTGTTGAAAAGGATGCAACACCAATTAGATAAATTGACCTTCCAGTTTCACAAATAACCTAGGGAGATTTGGATGAATGGGTATAATGAAGCCCTCAATCACTTGGACGATCAGCTGGAGCAAAAATGCAAGGAGGGCTACAAAGAAGTTTAGACAAATGCTCTTGTCAATGTCAAACATGATAAGAACAGTGAACTCTGGTCTAGGAATTATCCAGGGTACTTGCACTGTGATAACTGTCCATTTCAGTTTGATGTGAGTTAAATTCCTGTGGAAATAATTCCTCAGTCCTTGTTCTCCAAGTACCTAGGTGATTACGACTTACACGAAGAGCTGGAGCTTATTCATCCACCTCATCCTTTATATGCCCTCAACAGAAGCAGTCCAAGAATGCTCCAAGACTTTAATTTCATAAAATCACCTTATACCTTGGACAACCCTCCTTCTGGAATGGACCCATTTCCAAGTTCTTCTAAGGCATGGGGAAACCATCCTTTAGAGTAGATGTATTTTCATTACTATATTTTTAGTTTTTGTTCCTACACTTTTAGTTACAAGCAGAAATATGTAATCATTATTAAATGAATGAATAAATGAATGAAATACTGGATTAACTTATCTTGTCAATCTCTCAATGTGAATGGCTCTTTGGCTCTATTATTTCTATTGATACACTTAGATTTTACCCAAGTTTAATATGTCACAGGTTCTACTAGTGTACTCAAATTAAAACCCAAGTTTGAACTAGTTACCCATGTTTTACCATAGGTTCTACTAATGTACCTAAATTTTTAGGTTGTGCATTAGTTACCAGCGGTGCCCAGGTGTATGTGGAATATTTCTCCATCATTTATCCTAGTTTTGATAAAAACAATTATTCGGATCTTCATTAACCAAGCATTTAGGACTCACAATTTTGCCTTTCTTGGTTTTTGTTTGCTGACGACCAACATTTGTTGGTGCCTTTATTGATGCCGACCAACATTTGTTGGTAGTTTATTTATGCCTACCAACATTTGTTAGTGGTTGCTGATGATGACCAACATTTTTTGGTGCCTTTGTTGATACCGACCAACATTCACTACACCAAAAACAGGAATCTGGCACGGTTTAAAACTATGCCAGATCAAATCTGGCACGGTTTTGAACTGTGCCAGAATCAGGTGTTCCAAAATGGCCATTTTTTCTGGCACGGTTTAAAAGTGTGCCAGATTTGACTAAATAGGAACACTTCTAGCACACTTTTAAACCGTGCCAGAATTTGATATTTCGGGCACACTTTTGGCACAGTTTCGAACTGTGCCAGATTGATCACATTTTCATAAAAAATTGACACGGTTTAAAACTATGCCAAAATTTGATATACTTTTGGCACGTTTTTGAACTGTGCCAAATTTTTGGATAAAAGAAAAAAAAAATATTTCAAAATAAGAAAATTCACAAATTACAAATCTTGCACGTTGTTGATAAACTAATGTACATACAAACTTCAAAATATTACAAGTCTTTAGTAGTTCATAGATAAAAAAAATGGGCAGAGTTTCCTCTATTTTCTGGACATTCTAAAATCTGCTAATATAAAACATGCGTAACATAAAGCCCGCACTGCCACAAAATATAACAATAAACTTACAAAAGCCCACACGTCCATAAACGTTAACAATAAACTTACAAAATCCCACACGGCCACAACACAAAAACATAGAATCATGAATAAACCCCTTGTTGTAAACTATTGAGTTCTCCGTGTGTTCCACGTGAATAAATGCTAACAATAAAATGTTATCCTGCAAAAAAAATAGGATACAAAAAAAAAGATATTACTAACCAAGTAATTTATTAAAAAAACTTACTCAAGTTAAAAAAATTACATATAGGAGTTGCAATTATTATTATATTCTAAAATTGAAACTCTTATGCAAGTTACATTGGTCCCGTGCGAGGTGTTCATGCCTCTTACGGGACCGTTTGGGGGCGGGTTTGGGTTTTCACCCTTTAAGGGCTTGTTTTTAAGCTTAATCGATATATTTTAAAATTATCGTCATATTCTCAAACCGAGAGGCCCACGACTACGCTATCAGTTCATACAAGTTACATTGGTCCCGTGCGAGGCGTTCATGCCTCTTACGGGACTGGTTTGGGTTTTCACCCTTTAAGTGCTTGTTTTTAAGCTTAATCGATATATTTTGAAATTATCGTCAAATTCTCAAACCGAGAGGCCCGTGACTACGCTTTCAGTTTGTACAAGTTACATTGGTCCCGTGCGAGGTGTTCGTGCCTCTTACGGGGCCGTTTGTGGGTTGGTTTGGGTTTTCACCCTTCAAGGGCTTTTTTTAAGCTTAATAGATATATTTTCAAATTATCATCATATTCTCAAACCGGGAGACCCGCGACTACGCGGTCAGTTTGTGCAACTTATATTGGTCCCGTGCGAGGTGTTTGTGCCTCTTATGGGGCCGTTTGGGTTTTCACCCTCAAACGGCTTGTTTTCAAGATTAATCTACATATTTTGAAATTATCGTCATATTCTCAAATCGGGAGACCCGCGACTACGCGGTCAGTTCATACAAGTTATATTGGTCCCGTGCGACGTGTTCATGCCTCTTACAGGGCCGTTTGGGGGCTGATTTGGGTTTTCACCTCAAACAGCTTGTTTTCAAGCCTAATCTGCGTATTTTGAAATTATCATCATATTCGCAAACCGAGAGGCCCGGGACTACGCGATCAGTTCGTACAAGTTACATTGGCCCCGTGCGAGGTGTTTGTGCCTCTTACGAGACCGTTTGGGGGTTGGTTTGGGTTTTCACCCTTTAAGGGCTTGTTTTTAAGCTTAATCGATATATTTTGAAATTATCATCATATTCTCAAATCGAGAGGCCCGGGACTACGCGTTCAGTTCATACAAGTTACATTGGTCCCGTGTGAGGTGTTCGTGCCTCTTACGGGACCGTTTGGGGGCTAGTTTGGGTTTTCACCCTTTAAGGGCTTGTTTTTAAGCTTAATGGGTATATTTTGAAATTATCGTCATATTCTCAAACCGAGAGGCCCGGGACTACATGGTCATTCATACAAGTTACATTGGTCCCGTGCAAGGTGTTCGTGCCTATTAATGGACCGTTTGGGGGCTAGTTTGGGTTTTCACCCTCAAACGGCTTGTTTTCAAGCCTAATCTACATATTTTGAAATTACCCTCATTACCAAGAAGTTTAATACTAATATGACAAAACACTTTAGAACTATTTGTGATGTGAAGGGGTGTTTGCAATCGAAGCGATAATTTAGCATTTTTTTAATTTATTTTATTTCAAATTTTACCCCAAATGCAAATGGAGATGGATAAGCCTGCAGGGGAGAGAAATTTTGTACCTGGAGGCCAAAATTGTTGGGATTACAGTGATGGATTCCTTCTTCAATTGAACTAATCTTAATAACGGGAAAAAGAGGCCTAAACGGTCCCTCCCATGCGATCCTCATGTCAGGCTGAACATTATCCAACAACTATGAGCTTATATTAAGGTCTAATGTCACAACAATTGAACAAAGTAATAAAATTAAACACAAATGATAACCAATTATAGTGCATATAATTGCATCAAAAGCACTAATTACATCACCAAACAACAACAATGAGCTTATAATTTGTAGTAAAATACACGATTCGTGTGTGTGTGCGTAACAAATAAAGAGCCAACAGGTGGCTACCATTAAATTTCCAAGTTTCACTAAAATTTCTCATAACCTCAAACCAATTAAAAATGATGCCGAAACATTACGGCAAAATTGGACGATTAAAAATGATGGCGAAAAGGTATTCACTTCTACACATCAATCTTGTAATTTAAAACCGGGCAAAATGAAACATTAGAGAATAGTGCATATCAAATGTATAAACAAACTATTTATATAAAATTGGAGCCTTATTCTTGTAAAAGATAGACATTCAACTGACCTAGAAAGTACACATCCATCCCTAATATATAGTATAATGTAATTTAAATCTATCAAGAATAAAATCCTTGCTTTTATACAGTGCAAGGATAATGTCTCTAAAGTAGAAAAGTTTAAAAAAAAAGTACACGGGAAGAAATCCTACAGAAATTTTCAATGTTTTGCATTTTCCTAAATTACAGAATCTTGTTACTAACCTGGGCATAGACTTCGTTTCTCTGGGCCGAGTTGGCTGAGAGCTGAAGCTGCAATCTCATTTGGAGATGAGATCGGTGAGGTTGGTGCCTTTCGTTGTGTTTATCAGCTGTGTTGTGTATATATATATATATATATATATATATATATATATATATATATATATATATATATATATATATATATATATATATATATAGCAGCAGTTATGTTTTGAAAAATTCCTCTAGTTTCGTTCGAGGCCAATCAATGCTTATTAAGACATTCTCAATGTCCTCAGCAATTCCTCTTCGATGGTTCAGT
The DNA here is from genome assembly GCA_949130495.1 of Sambucus nigra. Lineage (NCBI taxonomy): Eukaryota > Viridiplantae > Streptophyta > Magnoliopsida > Dipsacales > Adoxaceae > Sambucus > Sambucus nigra. Next base: position 728,638,734 of record OX422209.1, on the reverse strand, counting down.
AATCATTGAAAACCAATACTTGTTAACGCAATCGAACTTACAATTCAAAAAGGAATTTCTTGATGCATTTCTGGGAGATTTTATGCAATGAGACCATTATATTAAGGACTAGATTGATTCATTTGAAAGAGGCCAAGACAATTGATTGAAGAGATCGATAATAGACAATCGAACCTCCCTCATATCTCCTGGTCAGGGGACCTTTGAAAAGATTATTGATTCTTGGAAAAAATTATTTTGTAATTGATTATCAAGAGGCTATTTTTTCAGCTTCTTTTGTTTAAGGTGGATTTTTTGTCTCCCTTTTGTATCGCCTTTTTTTTTTATCAATAAAGTTTGTTTCTAATTAATCTGTCACACACAAAACACAGTCCAAAGTAGAACAGTCAGATTGCTCACGAATAAGTTAGACTTCACTGGGAGATTTATGAAGAGAAAATATGTTTTGAAATTTCATTATATCTTCTAGTAAATATAAGCATGATAAACGTGTCTTATTGGTTTCAAAAAATGATATTGCATGGGGGGGGGGGGGGGGTAAGTATATAACTATTTTACTGAAATTAAATCAAATTACCAATAAATCATCCGTATGTCTTTCCATCCTTGTAACAAAAACAACCTCATTCATACCAAAACAAAAAAGGCATCAATTCGTTAATCAATAATATATAAGAAAGGAACAAAGAAAAAGTAAAAGTGAAGCAAATGAATATGCGAAACTATCTCAGAAAGACATCCCTAAAGAAGAAGAGATAATTGACCTTCTTCTAAAAATTCATCCAGGAAATTGGATGTGAGTTCTTCCCAATGACTATAGCCCCGTATCCCTGACTATTTCCTAGAAGAAAAAATAATGGGAAAAAAATAATTAGCAAGAGACCCATAAATATCAATATACACTGATACATTCATGTTATTGATGTTCTGTGAGTTTTTGGGCTTCCTTAAAATTTCAAACTCCCCCATTACGATATCAATTATACTAGAACCAAATGACACTTGATGACTTCACTTAACGATGCTTTGACGGATGGAAAGACATTCCAGAATTGTAGTGTCTCGTCCCCTGCTCTAGTTACCACTGTCTGGAAAAACAAAGTTCAGTTGAACAATTAATCTTCCAACTGAGTAATAAACATATTATAAACATATGCCTAAACTGTGAAACCTTACCTGACCATCAGGATACATGGCAAGAGGGGGTCTAAATAACATGATAGCAACCAATGAGGGGGTCTCAATAATTTGGATTCTACAACTGCCAAATGTCAGAGTGGACTTTAATATAAAATGAACTCTCACGGGAATACAAGATCCATAACTAGAGTAATTATTGCAAGCATTTTGATAAGAACATGAATGGAAGGTCTGGTTGTGTCTTTTAATGGGTCTCCAATAGTATCGTCCGTAATAGCTACTTTGTGACACCCCCTTTTCCACAAAGATCCCATCTCTATATACTTCTTGGCATTATCCCACGCACCACCTATAGTATTCAAGAATAGAGCCATTAGAATACCAAAAACCGTTGCGAACATCAACATGGAAGCCACCACTATAGCACCCAATAGAGGATGCCATGTATAGTATCCCAATATTCGAAACACGAGACCAACAGCTATAGGTGATACAATATCTAATAGTCAATGTTTCATTCTATTTAGTGCTTAAAGGAAGGAACAGATCAATATTAAGTAATTTTGAGTCTAATTATTATCTACATCAATTCCTAACTACCTCTCCTTAATCTGGGCTTCCAATTCTAGATATATGTATATGAATATATAGTAGTATAGGCTATAGAAAGATTGGGAAGGACAAAATTGCTGATCACCCTGTCAATTATGAACGCGTCCACTCCTAGATTTATTAAAATCTATTGGGTGTACGAAAAGAAGGTTCGATTGACGGAAAATTCAATGCAGTTTCCAACTACAGCAGGGACTTTCTTCATGGCTTTGCCAACTGCCAAAATTTCAATAAAATAGTATTGCGAAATAATTGTACATTCACGGTCACATTGCAATTGTCAACAGATCAAAAGTTCAACCCAAGTGGAGCAATTACATGTTATTCTTCATATCCCATTCTTGAGGGTAAGCACATGATGATTCAACATGAATTTGCCAAACCATGACCTTCGAGTAATCCACGTGTAGGAATTCCATTTTGCTTCCATCCTCCTTAACTTGTTGAATAAATGCGCTCATCTCTAATTAATAAGAACATTCTTAATTAATGTGTAAAATTACAGAACTCTTTCTCTTCCTTTTGTTAACCAATTCATTATTTGTGTGTGTGTATAGGGAGGGGCAGCAGAGATGATATGGTATTTGCAGTTCCCATTTCAGCATGAGAATTGTCTTAAATATTATTTATTATCTTGGTGAAGAGAAAAAAGGAAAAAATAATTTCATCTAATTCGACCTCAATATTCATTAAAATAATCCTATAAGTATTATGCCTCGTACATTTAGTTAAAGATACTTTTCATTGTTTAACCATTTTACCCTAAAACAAAAATGGACTTATAATGATTTTTTACTAACATCACTGTCAACAACTATGGAGGAATGACCACTAACTTGAAAGCCCTCCTTGATGGTATCAATCTGCGTAATAGGCTCAAAAGTAAGAGGGTTCCATCTCTTTTGATCCCAAAGTAAAGTACTGATGTAGCCATACCCTGACATTTTGATATGCAATCTATGTAATCTTTTTGCCACGTCATCGGTGTGCCATCTAATAACTCAAGTCCCGTTACAAATTGGACCCTCCTACGTCGTTTGACTTTAGCTCTGCATTAGCTTGGTCACTATCCAGGTTCCAAAATGACTGCCAAACAAAAAGTTGGAAATCGAAGAAAAGCTCACTTGATTGGAAAAATGGTTAGAGATTTTTAAGGGCATAAAGAGATCCATTCAAAGTATATTTTCATTGCAATGCAATCAAGTATACAAAGTAGAAAACAAATGATCCATAGCACACATTCCTAAAAGGAAAAGCTTCTGAATAATCTTCAGAGAGTAACAATAACTTATATCACCAATACTTGTACTAAGGAATGGAGAGTTAAGCCAACACAAAAAAACAACACAAAGAATAAATGAGCATAGGATTTATATCCTCTCTAATACCACCCTCATAATATAATAAAATTGCACATATATGAGATAAGGGAAAATAATGAGGGGAAACACCTACAACAAAAAGATAAATTACAATTTTGTGGTACCACACCTCACCCATTCATTTATTAATCATGTCGGTATTAACTTAGTCTTGTATTGACTTATCCTACCAAAACATTGCATAATGCCCATAATATTTTTATTATATTAAATTTGTTGTGAACGACCTTACTGCCATAGGAAAACCATGTATTATTACAAATCTATCTATGTAGAAAATTTAACATTTTTTGTCGATAAATGAGTTGTACTACCTTTTAAAAAAAACTTTCCTCAAAATAAAGTATTATTTTGTCTCGCCCGACAATAATACGATACTGATAACGAGTCAAAAATTGGGCTGCCTAGTCTATGACTGAAACTTTGTCTTTGAACCATTAACAAAATGACATCCTAGTGACTATGTGGCGGAGATGCCCTGTCCACTGGCTTAATTGGTTGATGTCAAATCTTCAGTTCTCAATTCGAAGGTGAATATAGTATTTGACCAAATTTTCCTTTGTTTCATTCCCATATGTACATTTACTCTCTTATGTTTATATCATCTAGGGGTTGTTATACCCCTGTAATTGGATAATGCTACCAGGAGACGTGATTTTGGTCCCTACGCTTGTGTTTTGGTGGAAATAGATCATGATAAGTATTTGTCAAAGTTAATTGTTATTGAACGAAAATTTGGGAGGGGGGTTATGTCACTGTTAAATATGAAAATTCCCCTTTTAAGTGTATCAAATGTGGAGGAATTGGGAATTTGGACTTATCTAACAAAGCGTAAATTATAATGCCCAATGAGAGTCATTCTCATTTACTTAGTTTAGTGTTCATTTCAGCTCTGATCTATGGACCAATAGGTGTCCATCTATGGGTTAGTTTTCATTCCAGTTCTGATCAATAGGTGTCTATCTCTGGATGGTTTGATGGTATCCTTGGCAAGATAATTATCTAGGGTGACCTATTTTTGAATACCTGAGCATTGATACTCAATAGCATTATTATTTAACAACTACAGTTTCTGATCTTATATAGAATGGTAAGTGGGAGATCCCACCATGTACGAGCTTTGACTTCCCTCTCCTATGTCATAGGATTGCCAATTAATACCTTCCCTTTCACAATAGGTGGGACCAAATTATTTGGGAAACCTCCAATACAAATGATTTATTATTTTCAAAAGCCTATAATTGTGTGAGGAAACATACTCCTATCACTGATATTTTTAAATGAATTTGGCAAAACTTAGTCCCCCCTAAAATATCAATTCTCTCTTGGAAATATATTCATAGAAGTCTTCCCATTGATGATTAGCTCAAAATATGTGGCATTCCATCTGTTTCAACCTGCTTATTGTGTAATCAAGTTGAGGAAACTATAAATAATTTATTTTTATAGTGTGACTTTGCAAAAAGATTATGGATTTGCATTGTTTCTTTGTTCAATATAAATTTCCTAACTTCCCCAGTGTTGCAGAGTTTAAACATTTTATCATTAAACAATTGTTTGGTCCTCAACTCACTAATACTTAGAAGGCGGCAATCCTCTATGGAATGTACATGATTGGGATTGTCATAAATAGGATGATGTTTGATAATATTATACCTAACTTCACAAGGATGTGAAATAGCAAGCCTGGATTCAAGAAGTTGAGAGTTAAGTCATAACTGATATGCACTATAATTTTTGTAGAGTAAACATCATATAACATAAGAATTTATTAATTGAGGGCTTTAATATGGAATGATAACTTTCTAAAATACACACATGCTTAAAGAATGTGTAACGACTCACTATTTAATTCAACTTGTATGTGTGATATTAAGTGAATAATAAACAAACCCCATACACAAAACTATAATAAATTTCATATTGCTAGTAATGTACCTTTGCTCTTAATAGATGCAAAAATTAGACTTAATTGTAGAAGACAATAGCTTACCTTTGTTCTTAATCACAGTAGTGACTTTGACAATGATTGTACAAGCCAATCAGTGTATTTTTCTCTGGAGTTGAGCCCTACAAAATTAAAGGGAAATCTCACAACACATTTTAGTAGTCTCTAATGCTATGTCCTACCATAGTGAATTATTTTATTTTCTTACCATAAACAAACCTAAAATAACAAAAGCTTGATTGAATTCATGCACTATTCCAAAAAAATTCCTATATAATCATAGGATCAAGAGATAATACAAAATGTTAGATAAATAGGTTGTGTGATATCAAAGAATTAATGCTCCACTAAGGCCCTAATAGGATTAAACTAAATTCAATCATGCAAGTAGCAATGGATACAAGAAGGCATGAGTATTTCTATTCAAGCCATATCTCTTAACCAAATTAAAACATCACACCCACATATCAATCCAAGCTAACCCCATTTACAACACAAATTCACAATTTGTAGTAAACAACGGGCACATTCTTTTGACACATATGTAATTAGTTTGGATTTGGTTCTAGTTTTTGGTACGAGTAGAATTATTCATAAGGCATATGTGTAAAGTAATAAATCATAGCACACTGAAATTACTTTTTTTTAATCTCAAACGCCATCGGCACCCAAACAAAACTCAAATCAATCTGACTATAAACCCTAATTGATCCAAATTGAAACCATAAATAATCATAATAGAAACCCTAATTTAAACCCAAATTGACCCCAAGTCGAAACCCTTATTGCAACCCCCTCAAATATTCTATATTGCAATCACATAAACAAAGAGTAACCCTTTGATCCACACACCCTTCAAATCATGAACATCTTAAACCTTAAATCATGAACCTCATACAAAACGTCAACAAAAATTTACCTGAAACCCATATTCAGATCAAACATACATACACACACACACGCACACACGCACACACACACATATATATATATATATATATATATATATATATATATATATATATATATATATATATATATATATATATATATATAGAGAGAGAGAGAGAGAGAGAGAGAGAGAGAGAGAGAGCACCTAGGTGCTCAACGTGATGGAGAAGATGTGATGAAAAATGGCGGGTGAGAGAGAGTGACGGGAAGAGATAGGGCATACACGATAGTGAGGGGGAAAGAGAGGGAACCCGCGAGAGGGGGTTTGAGCGGGAATGTTTATGGGTCTCTAAATAATTTGGAGGAATGGTATTTTTTTAGGGTATTTATACCTTAGTTAAGTGTGCTCAATTTTGGCACACTTTTAAACAGTGACAAATTTTAGCACGATTTTAATCTGTGCCAAAATTTTAAAATCAAGGTGTGCCAAATTTCTATTTTTGGTGTAGTGATTTGTTAGTGATTGCGGATGCGACCAACATTTTTCGGTGATTTGTCCGACATGGAACTCGGTACAATTTGTGTGTGTAGTGCACAGCACTAGTACTTCAAAAAAAATCAAACAAATTTGGGGAAACCATTTTTTTTATTAATATTGAAATGAAATGAGTACAGTACATTACTGATAGTACTTCCTTAGGTGTTCAGCGTTCCACAGATTCTTGAACTCTTCACCCTTCAATATCTTTATTCTGTAAGTGTCAGGTCGGACAACTGTTGAAATGCGATATAGCCCATGCCAATTAGCTTCAAGTTTGTTGTTCTTTTGAATTACATTCTTCAACACATAATCGCATTCCTTTAAGTTGGTCGGTTTCACCCTTTTGTTATAAAAATGTGCAGTGCTTTATTGATAGGCTGCATTTCTCAAAGCTCCATCTTCATGCACTTCTTCTAGCATGTCTAAATCCAACCTTCTCATCAAATCACTGATCATGGAATTGAAGTTAAGAACTCTATGTTTAGGGAAACCTAGCTCGGCTGGAATTACTACTTTAGTACCAAATTCCAACATGTAGGGCGTATCCCCAGTAGCAGTTCTAGGAGTTATTCGATATGCCAACAGAACAGAGTGCAGTTCGTTGATCTAATTACCCTTGGATTTGTCTAACCTCTTCTTCAACCAATTTAACAAAGTCCTATTTGTCACCTTAGTTTGGCCATTTCTCTGTGGATGGCCTGGAGAAGAATGGAGCTTTTGAACATTGGATTGGGCACAATAGACAACAAATTCTTCATTGTCAAACTGAGTGCCATTGTCGGTGATAAATGCATAGGGCAAACCATATCTGCATATAATTTTCTTTCAAATGAACAAATTAACTTTCTCATATGACATATCTATCAGGGGTCCATCTTCCACCCATTTAGTAAAATAATCCACAGCTACAACTAGGTACTTAAATTCTCCTTAGGTGGTCAGTAATGGCCCGACCAAGTCAATCCCCCACATTGCAAAGGTCCATGGTTAAGTTATTGGGGTCAAAGCATCCTGTGGAGTCTTGCGTATACTTGAGAACCTCTGGCACTTATCGCATTTCTTAGCAAAGGCTGCACAATTTGCTCACATAGTTGGCCAGTAGGACCCCTGTGTATTAATCCTTTGCAATAACGTTCTTCCTGCTACGTGGGCTTCACAATACCCCTCAAGAACCTACTCAATCAAATATTTTACCTCGGATGGATGAACACAATGCTGTAAACTCGCAGTCAGTCCTCTCATGTACAATAAACCATTATCTAGCACATATATCGTTGCCTTGTACTTTAACTTCTTGGCTGCGACTAGGTTAGCTGGTAGAACTCCATCTTCAATATAAACTATAATGGGATCCATCCAAGATGGTCCCATGTCAACTGCAATGAAATTGATCATCAATGCTCCTATTAGCAATAAACTCAATATGAATAGTTCTTTGTAGCTCAATTCTGGTGGCTGAGGCTAGCCAAGCAAGTGCATTAGCTCGGGTATTTTCCAATCTTAGAATTCTAGTCATCCAAAGAGCTGGCAAAGTTGTAATCACCTCTAGATCTTTAGATAGATATCTAGACATCAATGCTCCTTTAGTCGCATACAGACTCAACACCTAATTTACCACTATCTGTGAATCACGATATACCATAACTTGCTCGACATTCGATGATTTGGCTAAACTTAAGCCTAAAATCAAATCTTCATACTCCGCCTCATTTTTTGATGCTTGAAATTGGAATTGTAGAGCGTATTTTATATCAATACCATCTAGAGTGTTGAGTATAATACCTTCCCCACATCCAATAGAACAGGAAGACCCATCAATATACAAATTCCATATAGGAAGACTTTTATGAAATGCTTGGTTTGTTAAAATTCCTTTATGTAATATCTTGCTCTGTACTTCCACATATCTCCTAGACATCTCATATTCTCTACTGGAAGACTCTGGATAATCAATTATAATTTCTTCTCCACTTTCCTTTATTTGGAGTTGGTCAGCCATATCTTCAGTTGGTCTATCACCTCCCAAATGTTGCTCGGTTGGGGTTCCTTATTGCTCGGGAACCGCTAGGTAAGTGAACTCCGTAATGAAATTTGCTACAGCTTGGCCTTTCAAAGAAGACCTTGGCTCATATAAAATGTCATATTCCCCCAAATCCATAGCCCAATACATCAATCTTCCAGATTTCTCTGACTTATGCAAAGCTTGCCTATGAGACATATCAATGTATACCACTATAATATGGGCTTGAAAATACGGCTTCATGCTTCTACTAGCCTCAAATAAAGCCGGTGCTAACTTCTCCAGCCTGGGATATCTGACCTCTATTGCTCGAAAAGCTTTGCTTGTGCAGTAAACTGGCTTTTGAACTCCATTCTCCTATCTAATCAAAGCGGAGCTCACGGTCGACTCAAACACAACCAAGTACAAATATAACTTCTCTCCCAAAACTGGTCGGGAATGAAATGATGGTGATCCCAGGTACTTATTTAATTCCCTAAAAGTTTTTTTTGCACTCATCAGTCCATTCAAAGGTCTTTCTAAGCACCTTGAAGAATGGCAAACACTTGTAAGTTTCTCAGAACACAAATCTATTCAGCGTAGAAACGCTCCCTGTCAGCCTTTAGACTTCCTTCTTATTGGTCGGGGACTGCATTTTAATCAATGCCTTGATCTTGTGTGGATTAGCTTCAATCCACCATTGGTTTACTGTATACCCTAGGAACATTCCTTCAATTATTGTGGTCCCACTTTCCACACATAAGACACCTCTCTGTGTCAATCCCCTGTCTCTAGCCCCAATGGCCATATCGGGGTTGTCCCTATCGCGTACTTATTAGTCTTGATCTAAATTGTTACCCTCGTTGTCCCTTTGGCTTTGCTAGACCTATGGGACTCGTCACTGGCCTCGATGACCCGAATTAAATTCACCGTCAATCGGTAGGAATTTAACTGATATAAATCATATATATGTGTTCCTTTACTAGGTATCCCCTTATGGTGCCTCACTAGCACTGCTAAATACGATCTTGCCTTTTGGTCAGATACTCCACCTCTCTTGGCTTCCTTCTCACCTAGGTATTGATATCAAATCAAAAACATACTACGTTGATAACTATAAAACTAGTCATCCTTGCTGGAGTTTTCCATCCATGCTTGTGTATTACCCTCGAGTCCATTATTAACTCATGGGCCCGTTCTTGAACTCTGCATCCACCTCATGGGGTACGAAGTTTGCTGCATAATTCAAATTTCCCTTATGTCTAGCCACTGTCCGGACCTTCTGAAGTAAGTAGTGAAATCTCCTTTGCCTACCGGTTGAAAAGGATGTTGAGAAGAATTGCGATCAAATCGCACCCTAAATTCCTTATTATTCATGGTATTTTTCCATGGTTATGGTGACTGACTCCTACCACTACAACATTACCCCATTGGGCCAACATTTCATTCAATTTTTTTTTGTCCTGGGTGCTGTCGCACACCACCCTACACAATTGTCTTTGGGTTTTCTCCTCCAATTAACTTATCGCTCTACTCTGCTACTCGAATCCTTATAGATGGCCCTTCCAAAAAGGGTGCTTCCACACTTTCCCCACCCCTTGCTGACTACGTTGGGTGAGACTGAAATTGTACCACCATTATCTACAACAGTGCTTTGGGATACTATCGCTCTCGGGTGATTATTCTATCACCACCGTCCTGAAAAAAATCAAAGTGATTCCTATCATGATCATCATTTCCAGAATACCCCATGTTTTCTATTGAGCCTCTCCTCCTACAATCCTCTTATGGCCCTCGTTGGTCATCCCAAAGAATGTTCAGTGTACAAAGCCCAACCGAACTATGTATGAATCACATCATTATACTTGATAGCAGGAGAATGTAAGTCGCATACGTAGGGGAATACAACAATCATATCATAAGGCTCTACATCAAAGAACACTAAGCTGAAATGTGAAAAGCCGCACAGATCTTAAGGACACTAGAACCTAATGCTCTGATACCATCTATGACACCCCGCCTAATAAAATACCAAGTGATCAGTCCTATATGATATTAAAATAGTAGTCTTATTTGGTTCATTCTTATCATCACTGTCAAAAACTTTTTAAAACTTACTAACAACTTAGTATTCAAAAAGCTGGTGCCAAATTTTATCTTTATTAATCCAAACAAAATAAGTGCGAAAATAAAATAATACATCCAATGATGAAAGAATCAATAATCACATAGATTAATAAAAGTCTTGCCTAATAAACCATCGGCGAAAACCAAGATAAACCAAACTAACAGAGTAATAATTCCATACAATCTAAAATGAAGTAACTGAATAAACTGTGAGCGACATGCTCGAGATAGACTGGAATCATACTCCTATACCATAAATAGAATGAGAGAAGCGTCTATCCAAATCCTGCAACATCCACATATTCTGCAGCAGCAAATCCCTGGAATGAAATCAAGTCTGGCATCCCTGTGGCTGGATACCTAAAAGGTTTTGAAAATATTTTATAGCAAGGATTAAAACCCAAAACGTTTTGAAAATATTTAGTAAGTGATTAACATAACATCAATTAAAAATGCATGAATGAGCTTCATATTTAAGTTACTGTCGCACTCTCTTGAGGACATACTCACCCCTCCACTAATGTGCCCACCTAACGCTTTCTTTATCTCCCAACTAGTCCTTTACCTCGAAGCTAGATACTTGATATAACTCTTGTCAACCGCCCTACTCCATCCCGAGTATTTTTAAGGCATGATATATAAGTTATTTATCACCTTAATTTAATTAATCAGCTTTCCTTGAAATCCATATGCCATTCACTAATTATATAAGTAATACCAATTCCTCCATGATTTAAATTACCCATATATAATTATTTATCCCATTATATACGTAAAACAACATTCCAACATTCACACATTTGTTGAATATACATATATAATTCATATATAATTAATACAATTCACTTCATGTATTTAATCATCTGTATATAACTATTTATCCCAATATATACGTACAACCGTATTACAACATTCACAAATATGTTGAACATATATATAGCCCATCCTCCCGAGTAATAACTCACCGGATGTATTCTCTAAAGTTCTATCACACTAGGTGTGCTCACATAACCTAGTTACCCCAAGTCGGAATCGCTCACCAACTTGGCCAAAAATATAAATATAATGGAGGCGGTATTATTCCTTCCCTGAAAGTGAGATAAGCCCTTCACCCATATAACGGACGCTATGACCTGGGGATATAGTCATCCTACTCCTCAAGCTAGGGGATTCACCTACTTCAGGCAACCTCCCTTGATAGCACTAGAGCATATAAATTAAATAAATATCTAGTCACTGATATTTAATAACACACACACACACACAATATATATATATATATATATATATATATATATATATATTTATATACACGCACTATCACCACACCGTATATATATAATAATTTGTTCCCGGCATTACCATGCACCAAATCCGTAGCACTAGCTTATAATTTTTCCTGAGTCTATGGTCCGACTCTAATTTAATTAATTTACACATTCATTAAATACTTTGGTGTCACTCAACCAATACCCTGACTCGGTCACTAGGCCCGTATTTATTATTACTCGAGTCCATATTCAGACTCCAAATTAATTAATTACTCCTCAATTAATTCATCAATAATGTAGTGTTACTCAACTACTATACCCAAATATTCGTTCGGCTCATAATTTAATACTTATGAATTTATTTCCTAAAATTCCTCCCATAAGATTTCACACCCTTATGTCCGTTTAATATTATTAATACGACCTCCAACAAGTCCTAGGTAATCAGAATTACTTTAGTTTGCACTAATTATATCCCCTTAAAAGTCCCCCAAACAATTTAAGGCTTATTAAAGAAATTGGGCGTCACTGCCAAAATTCATGCTGAGTCAATCGATCGACTCCCAGGGTCGATTGATCGATCGAGTAGTTCCTCTTCTCCGATTTCCAGTTTCCACCATTGTTAAACCCTTAAGCTTTCCATTCACTCTCAAACTTCTACCTAATCACAATCAACATTTACTCCTGGTAAAAATTATTTCTAATCGTCCTAGAGACCTTAGTTTATCAACTAATTTACATATCAATCCATGTATCCCCGATTTGGGTTTTCATCCGGGTTTTTATCTAACGAATCAATTTCATCATTCTCAGTAGAAATTAATCGCCAACACAAATTGGATTCCACCCTACAATTCGATTCCAACAATCCCATATCATAATCTAACATTAATTGAGTAATTAATCTACATATATTACTTTAATTCAGAAAAACCCATTTTATTGTCAACACACACCCAAAAACGGATTTTAAATACACCCACTATGATATGAATTGATTATCACAAATTTAAAATCACAGCAAGTGAACCACTTGCCTCTAATTGTTCGTAGAGTCTGATCCGTTGAAGTATAGGAAGGTTTGATGAAGAACACCTAAACCCTCTCTTGATTTGTCTTGAAAAGCTCCCAAAATTGCTCTCAAATTGCTTCCTCTATTTCCCTGTCAAAGCCTTAGATTTGGAATATAAATTTTGTCGTTCAATACTCTAAGACCTAGTTTCATTATACCTGTTGATGTAAAGAATTATATTATCTCTAATTTATCAATCACATATAAAGAAATTAATAAGACAAAGGATTTTTAAAGTGGTTCAGCCTGAAGAGAATGGCCTACGTCCACTATTTTTGTATTGCTGAGTGTTTATTTGGAATCTCGATAATAAGTTTACCAAGAGATCCAAAGTCCCCTTCTTATGAGGAGGTTACAATGTATTTATAGCCTTGAGGATGTACATATGAAAGGATAATGCGTTGTTATCTAGTAGACATATATACATTTGTATGATAATAATGTGCATTTAATGCATAGCTGTCTTTTGATTCTCTTGTTTTAGATGCTCTGCACGCTAAGTAGCTCGGACTGCTTAAGTTGCTCGGGGTGCCTGAGTCGCTCGTCTAAAGTATTTGTATTTGCCACGTAGGCTGACACATGTCTTCAGGTGATTGGTCCATATCAGCAAACTAAATTTGGTATCAACAGAAGCCCCCAATGTTTCACAATTGAGGTTGAAGGAGAGTGTGGAACATTTTATTTTGCTTGCAAATTGCCTTGATTATTGGTCTTCATGAATTTTAGGAAAGTTTTCAACATATATAGTTCCTTTTTGAGCACATAATATCAGGCTTCATAAATATTTTGAATTTTCACGATCACTTCAATATTTGTGCCTTTTTCTTCTTTTAGCCGTTGGGAATGCAAACGTCTTTACTTGTAATCATTGTTTTCCTCTATTCCTGAGGTAAAGTATTTAAATGCGACAGAAATCCTATAGTTTTTTCACTTTTCAAATCTGCATCCCTGAACTCTTCATCTTCTCTTTAACTTGTGCCTTCGTTCTTTCCATCGTTTATTGACAACTGATCTCTATTTCTTCTGTAAGATTTTCTTCCTTCTTCTTTATTTTCTTTATTCACCATGGTTTATCTTGTTGAATCGTTAGACAAATTTTGATCTGAGTTTTCAATCCCTTCGTGGGTTATTTTGGAAGAACTTTTTTATCCTTGTGATTTAATTTCTTTGGCGGAGGGACACTGGTTCCTAAGATTTTTTATAGCTGAGTGTGGTTTTTCTTTCTCGCCAAATCCCCTGTGTTTGGAGTTTTGCCAATAATTCGATATTGTACCTGCAAGAGTAACTCCAAATACATAGAGGGTAGTTAATGGCGTACACAGGTTGAATCAACTTCATGGGACTCGTTTAGGAATCCCATAAATTATGTATTTCTATAGATGGGTAACTATCAACAATACTTTCTATTTAAAAACTAGGTTTTCGAATAGAGCGTTAGTTGTCAATCTTCCCGTTGCCAATAGGGATTATTTTGATCATGGGGTTGTAAAGAAAAGTTAGCAACACCCTCCATTAAGTGGAGATGACGTGTACCAAGGTCCCAGGTGTCCGCTTTATGGCAATGGGATAGGTTGTTTTTATTTTTAAAATCTTGTTTTCTTTGTATTCGATGAAATGCACCACTGACATTTGATTTTGTTTGTTACAGTTGACAGTAAAAGAAAACCTCCAAAAGAAATCGAGGTTAACATAAAGAATTTAAAACTTATCTGAAGCTTGCATCAATCTGTTGCTGGGGAACACATTAGATGTTCTTCTTATGTGTTGCAATACAAAAGTTACACCTCATCTTTCATTGCTCGTCCTCGTCCGTTGGTGGTTGATCTTGATCAGGCACCAACCTCTGAAACTAGTGTAGAAAGTTCTTCTTCTGACTTGAGTATTCCTATTACTGATATAATGAAGAAGAGAAAATCTCCTGCCTTTTTTGACAAGTCTGCCTTTCCCACTGATGAGGCAAAGAAGAATAAACAAGATGTCCCAGATGAAGGGATAGAGAATACAGATGTACCCCCTTCTATTGCTGCCAAGGAAACTGGAAAGAAGCCCCCTATGCCTCCGATTAAGACTGTTGTCATTTCATCTTTGAGTGAGACTATTGTCATTCCACCAACAGAGACAACTCCTTCTTCCCTTAGGAGATTAAAAAGAAGTTCTTCTGAGAGACCTGTTGAACCTATCTGTTAACCTTCAAATATTGAAGGTAGTTTTCCAGCTCTTGTTCTTACTAGATCTGCTGTGGGCTTGATAAGATCCTGGACTGTTCCAGAATTCCAAGGTGTTAAAGACACCTTTTCTCGTGAGAGACTTACTACATTAGAGGCTCAACACATTACTTCAGTGAGTATCTTTAGTCTGAGTTCTTTATTTCTAGTACTATGCTCATATATTGACTTAAAATTTTTCCTTTTTTCAGCTTGTGACTTGCTTCAATAGTATTTTGAAGAAGGATAAAGCCATCAGGGCTTCTAGCTCGTCGGGTGGGGTAGAAGAAGCTTTTACTGGACTAACCCAATCTTTGAGGGAATCTCGTCAGAAGTACGAGGAAGACAAAGATGCTCGGGAGAAGCAACTCAAGTCTGTTGAAGAAAACCGAGATCAATCTGTGACTGCCTCCAAAGAGTTGGAGAAGAAATTGAAGGAGGTCGAACAACATAATAGAGAGCTTGAAGTCAAACTTAAATCTGCTGAGAAACACAATATAGAGGCAGAAGAAAAATAGAAGTCTGCCGAGGAGCTTCTGAGAGAAAGGACCTCCTCTGAGAAAGTAAAAAGGAAAGTTGTTGTTAACAAATCTTTCAATGCTGGTTGGGACAAAGGTTGGAACAAAGGCCTGGCAGTCATGTCTTCTCAAATGGAATATGCCAGTGTCAAATATTTTAGGGATGGATGGGTAGCAGCCTTGAAGGAGTTGAAGGTTGCTGAGAATTCTGAGTTGTTCCAGCAGCATATTCATGGCCCTCCTCCCTCTCCTGAAGAAGAAGAAGAAGATGAAACATCTTCAGATGAGTCCTCCTTGATGACAGGAGAGCAGGTCCCTGGTATTGCTATTTCCCCACCCTCAGAGCAAGTCTAACAAGACAGCATATCTACCGAGCAGTTGCCCTTGCCCTCCGAGCAACCAACCCCTTCATCCAAACCTTCTGAAGAAGTCCTAGGAAATAAGGAGAAGGTGTAAAGTTGTTCGGGTCCTTTGTTTTTCTATTTTCGTGAATGTAACCTTAAACTATGTTTTCCTTGATTATGATGAATAAAATTTGAACTCCTGTTGTTCGTCTGTAATTTCTCTCTTACTTGCCCTGTTCGCACTATTGTTGATTTTTGTTATTCTTCTCTTTACTAGTTTATAGCCAGGATGGAGCTCTTATCAGCTCATGATACAGAGTTGATGAGGAAATATAATGACTACTTCAAAGATGGTCATGCAGACCTTAATGAGGCCCAGATAACTGATATCCTTGGATCAGGTGCTTCTGACCGAGCAGTTGAAGCTTACCAATACTTGAAGTGCTTACTTGATCGAGCTGTATCCAATAATGTGGCCTACTACGAGATGATTGAAGATCTTCAAGGAAAGATTGAGGAGCTTTAACAGCAGTACAAATAATCTACAACACTTTTACATCAAGGTTATGAGAAAAAGTACCATCAATTGAGTGTTGATAAAGGATATGGCAAGTTCATTTCTGCTCATGAGAAGAAGGATAGCGTGTTAAAGCTTGAAGTTGAAGATCACAGACATATTGCCAAGCTGCTGGAGCAGGAGAACATTGCTTTGCAAGAGGAGATAAAATAACTCAAATTTGTTTCTTCTTCTTTGGGAGCCTTGGTCCCCGTTAATGATGATGGTTTTTTCTTCTTGGAGGTAGAAAATGCTAACTTACGAGATGAGTTAGAAACTTTGAAATGAGTTGGACCCTCCATATCCACTTGTGGTAGAGCAAGATCTTCTCGTAGACGAGCAAGGGCTGGTCGGGTCACCATTGAAGAAGTGAGAACTCAATCAGCTTTAGAGAATCAAGCCGTTCAATTAATGGCGAAGAACCAAGCCTTGGCAGAAATGTTTAGGAAGATTCTGAACTTCACCGAGCAACTCTCTAATCAAACTTCTGTTCTGGAAAGTAGAGAAATTCTGGTGAAGAAACTCCATGAGCAACTTGAGAGGTTAACTTATCAATTTCATAAACAGCCTAGGGAATTTTGGATGGCTGGGTATAATGAAGCTCTATATCATCTTGATTCTCGTTTGCAGCAATAGAATAATGAGGGGTACAAGCAGGGTTGGTTGAACGCTATGTGTGTGCTAAAATTGGAGCAAGGACACTACTTATGGGATTATTATGAGCCTGGAGTGCTCGATTTGCCCGTGCCTCCTTTTAAGCTTGATATTAGTTGGATTCCTTCTCGTGCAATTCCTTGATGCCTGATTTCAAAGTATCTTGATGATTATAGTCTTTATGCAAACTTTGAGATAGCTCGTCCAAAACACTTGCTCGATCGTCCATCCATAATGAATGTCAGAATGTTGCGAGATCTAAACTTTATAAATTCTCCTTATGCATTAGATGATCCTCCAGCTGGGGTGGAACCTGTTTCAAAAGTAGAGGGAAAGAAACCCATAGAATATGTTATGTTTATGTAATGAATCAGACTTCATATCATATGTAATCTACTTGATTTTAATGAATAAATTTTTAGTTTTTGACAATTTCATTCTTTCTTCGAAATAATTTTGTAGAACGTCCTTGTTTGTTGGTTGGTGAATATGTGTGTGTGTGTGTGTGTGTGTATATATATATATATATATATATATAATACTTATCCCATTTGCTGTTTTATTATAGTGACTTGTCACTCTTTGGGCCTAAGTAATGGAATGATTTTCATCCCATGTTTGCTTAGTTGTAGTAATCTCGTATGGATTACCTGGTTACCTACACAGTGGACGCCCCGGGAGGTTTTCCATCTTCTTGCCTAGTTTGATACCAACTAATCGGACTTAGTGGTTATTGATTTACCGACCATCCGGAGTTGGTAGTATTGAGTTACCGACCAATCGGAGTTGGGGGTAATTTAATTGCCGACCAACTGAAGTTGGTGGTTATGAGTTACCGACCAACCGAAGTTGGTGGTAATGAGTTCCCGACCAATCGGAGTTGGTGGCAATTGAATTGCCGACCAACCAGAGTTGGTGGTTATGAGTTACCGACCAACCGGAGTTGGGGGTAATTGAATTGTCGACCAACCGGAGTTGGTGGTTATGAGTTACCGACCAATTGGAGTTTGTGGTAATGAGTTCCCAACCAACCGGAGTTGGTGGTAATTGAATTTCTGACCAACCAGAGTTGGTGGTTATGAGTTACCGACCAATCGAAGTTGGTGGTAATGATTTACCGACCAACCAAAGTTGATGGTTTTTGCTTTGATTTTGGGTTTGTGTAGTGTGTAGCACTAATATTTTGAAAATTTTCAACAAAGAAGGAAAATGGGCCAAACATCACTTTATTCATATTGAAGAGACTGTATTACATAGGAATTTCAATTACTGATAGTACTTGCGTAGGTGTTCCGCATTCCATGCATTCTTGAATTCTTCTCCTTCCAAAGTTTTAATTCTGTATGTTCCTGGACGAACAACTTCAGTTACTCTATAAGGTCCATGCCAATTGGCTTCCAGTTTGTTATGCTTTTGGATCACTTTCTTTAGTACATAATCCCCTTCTTTCAAATCACACTTCTTCACTCTTTTGTTGTATAACAAAGCTGTTCGTTGTTGATATGTTGCATTCCTGATTGCTACTTCTTCCCTAACTTCTTTAAGCATATCTAGGTCTAATCTTGTCATCAAGTAACTGATAGGAGAATTGAAATTAAGTACCCTATACGTGGGTAGACCCAATTCAGCAGGTATGACAGCCTCACATCCAAATATCAACATATATGGAGAATCTCCCATTGATGTTCCTGGTGTGGTGCGATAAGCCCACAACACAGAGTGTAGCTCGTTAATCCAATTTCCCTTCGCATCATCCAATCATTTTTTTAAACCATTCAGTAGCGTTCTATTTGTCACCTCAGTTTTTCCATTGCTTTGGGGATGGCCTGGTGCAGAGTGGATCTTCAGGACACTAGATTGATGATAATATACAGCAAACTCCTAGTTGTCAAACTGGGTTCCATGGTCAGTAATGAATGCATATGGTAGACCATATCTGCAAATAATACTCTTCCAAATAAATTGATAGACTTTTTCGTATGTCATGTCAATTAGAGGCTCGACTTCCACCCATTTAGTCAAATAATCCACAACAACCACGAGGTATTTGAATCTTCCCCTGGTCGATGGAAGTTGCCCGACCAAGTCTATTCCCCACATGGAGAATGACCAAGGGGAGGTGATAGGTGTTAATAATGCCTGGGGAGTTCTTTAGATGGAAGAGAAACGTTGGCATTTATCGCACTTTTTAGCGTAAGCTGCGCAGTCAGATCTCATCGCTAGCCAGTAATACCCCTGCCCTGTTATTCTCTGCAAAAGCGTCCGACTTACTATATGGGCTCCACAGGACCCTTCATGAACCTCTTCAATTAAGTCTTTAACTTCAGAGGGATGGACACATCTCTGTAGTGCTGCTACAACTCCTCTTCTGTACAGAATGCCATTGGTCAGTATGTAACGAGCATCTTTGAACTTCAATTTTTTGGCTGCGAGTTTATCAGTGGGCAAAGCCCCCTCTTCGATATAGGCCCTGATGGGGTCCATCCAAGATGGTCCCATGTCAAGGGTAGTGAAATTCATTATCAAATCTTCTTCTATGCTCCGATCAACCAGGATTTCTATTTGGATTATTCTTTGTAACTTGGTGCATGTTGCTGATGCCAGTCGAACTAGGGCATCGGCCCTTGCATTTTCCAGTCTCAGTATTCTGATCAACTGTACTTCGGTAAAAGTCGAGACAACCTACATAGCCTTTTCATGATACTTAACCATTAGTTCTCCTTTTGTTGTATAGAATCCGAGAATTTGATTTACGATTAATTGTGAATCACTGAACACCACGACCTGCTCTGCCTTCATGGTTTTAGCCAAACTTAGACCCACAATCATAGCTTCATATTCAGCTTCATTTTTAGAGGATTTAAACTAAAAACATAGAGCATATTCTATATCAATCTCATCAGGACTGTTTAAAACAATTCCTGCTCCACTGCCTGTAGTGCACGAAGAGCCATCCACATACAAATTCCACACAGGTACTTCATTATCAAACTCTTCGTCTGACAAAGCTCCTCGGTGGAATATTTTATGCTTCCTTTTGTCTTCTCCCAACACTTATCGCTCCTTGTTAATTATCTTCTCTTGATTTCCCACGGATGGAGGTTGGTCGGGGATTAAATTTGATGGTCCTGTAACATCCAGGGGTTGGTCTGTATTAAACTCATGTTCTTCGGAGGTATCAGATTGAGTAAACTTTGTGATAAAATCCACTACTTCCTCCCCCTTAAGTGATGATCTAGGCTCATAAACTATATCATATTCACCGAGTTCTACTACCCAGTACATCAATCTTCCTGATTTTTCTGGTTTATGCAGAGCCTGTCTCAATGGCATATCAGTATACACCACTATAGTATGGGCTTGGAAGTATTGCCTCATCCTTCTACTCGCTTCGATTAGTGCCAGTGCCAACTTTTCCAACCTTGGATATCTGATCTCTGCTCCTCATAAAGCCTTGCTGGTGTAATAGACCGGTTTTTGGATTCCGTCCTCCACTCTTATCAATGCCGAACTAACTGCATTCTCTGAAACTGCCAGATACAAGTATAATCTTTCTCCCATCACTGGTCTAGATAATAATGGAGGTGTCCCCAGATATTTCTTTAATTCTTGAAAGGCCTCCTCGCATTCATCATTCCACTCAAAAAAATTTCGGAGTGTTTTGAAGAATGGGAGGCATCTGTCTGTTGCTTGTGACACAAATCTGTTAAGTGCTGCGACTCGCCCTGTGAGGCTTTGCACTTCATTCTTCGTAGTTGGAGATCGTAGCTCCAATAGGGCCTTGATCTTCTCAGGGTTTGCTTCAATACCTCGTTGGTTAACAATATATCCGAGAAACATACCTTCTCGCACCCCAAATATGCATTTGGTGGGATTCAACTTCATTTGATATTTTTCTAGTTGATCAAAGGTCTAACCTAGGTCAACTAGATGATTAGCAGCTTTCTTGCTCTTCGTCAGTATATCGTCGACATAAACCTCCATGTTATGACTGATTTGCTCTGCGAACACCTTATTCATCAGCCGCTGATATGTTGCACCTGCATTTTTAAGTCCGAAAGGCATAACATTATAGCAATAAGTTCCCCTTGGGGTGATAAAAGAGGTACTTTCCCTGTCCTCAGGCTTCATTTTAATCTGGTTGTAACCAGAATAAGCATCCATAAAACTCAACAATTCATGCCCCGAGGTAGCATCCACTAGTTGATCGATTCGGGGCAAAGGAAAATAATCCTTTGGGCAGGCTTTATTAAGATCAGTGAAGTCCACACACATCCTCCACTTATTATTTTTCTTCTTTACCATCACCACATTTGCTAGCCAATCAGGATATTTGACATCCTCAATAAAAAAGGCTTTCTGTAGTTTCTTTACTTCTTCCTGTATTGCTTGATTCTTTTCAGGGCTAAACACTCTTCTTCGCTGCTTCACTAGCTTGACCTCCTTGTTCACGTTGAGCTCGTAGCACAGGAAACTCGGGTCTATCCCTGACATGTCTTCATGACTCCATGCGAAAGTCTATTTTCTGCTCCTTAGAAATGATATCAGCTCCTTTCTTATCGATTCATCTAATGACGCACCAATTTGGGTTGTTCGTTCTGGGTGTTCATCATCTAAAACGATATTTTTGGTAGCTTCCATGACCTGGCCCTTCACGAGTTGAGACTCATCTCTAGGGTCTAATGTCTCAATCTCTGCATCTTCAATTTCATCCACTTGATAAGTAATAGTCTTCTTCCTGGATTATTTGCATTCCTCATGTTCGATAGATGAATAGTAGCATTCCCGAGCTACTTTTTGGTCTCCTTTCACCACTCCCACTCCAAAGTTGGTTGGGAATTTCAAATATTGATGTACGGTAGATGGTACTGCTTCGAACTTCTTCAGACCTACCCTTCCCATGATGATATTGTAAGCTGATTGGACATTTTTATCCATTACAAAAAAGCGTACTCTTTCTGTTCGACAAGTAGGCCATGTACCGATAAGCATATCCAACTTGATCGTCCCAAGTGGAAAAACTATTTCACCAGAAAAACCGAGGAGGGGCCTATGATAAGGCTCCAATTGGGCTAACTTTAAATTCAAACTGTCGAAGCATGGGTAGAACATGATGTCTGCAGAGCTACCATTGTCCACCAGCACTCGTGAAATCACCACTTCCTTCATTCTCATCTTGATCACCAATGGGTCATCATGAGGATATAGTACACCTGCCAGGTCATTTTTAGAGAAACCAATTACCATTTTTTCCTTATTCACCTTCCTCGGGCGGTCATCTTCAGCCAAATTTATTCGCTGTATGTACGAGCAAGCTTGAGCCTCATTGAGGTAAGCTTTCCTCTCCACAGTAAGATCTCCACCTCCACCTGTAATAACATTACATTTAAATGATCCAAAATGGATTGAAAATACCTCACGCTCTGGTTGTCTTGGTCTTTTAGGGAGGTCGGGATCATCTTCTGGATCATCTTCTGGATCTCTCTTCTTATCTTCTTTTGCTCGATGAGGAGATTTAGATCTTTTCCTTCCTTGGTTGTTGGTCCTCCCATCATTTTGGCGATCAACATACTTAGCCAATTTTCCTCGCCTGATGAGTGCCTCAATTTCATTCTGGAGAGTTATGCAACACTTGGTCGTATGACCATGGTCTTTGTGGAATTCGCAATATTTGGACTTGTCCCTTTTGTCAGGATCTGCCTTCATTTTTCCTGTCCAGGCTAACTCCTCGCTGCTCTTGATCTCCTCCAGAATGTGATTTATATCTACTTTCAATAGGGTATAATTTCCAAATTTCCTCATCTGCTCCAGTGCTTGCTTACCTTTTGACGGCATGTTGTCACCGTTGTTATTCTGATCCTTCTTCTCGATTTTACCAGCTTTAACCTTGGTCTCCTTAGTTTCTGTATTCTTCTTCGCAGCTATGGCTTCCTCAGCGTTCATGATCTTGGCTGCCTTTGCCATCAGTTCTGCCATGGTCCTAGGTGGATCTTTAGCCAGAGTATAGTACAACTTGTCTGGTAATAGTCCACTCATCAGAGCAGTAATTGTTGTCTTTTCCTCGTAGTCAATTACTTCAAGAGTCTCGTTATTGAAACAAGTAATGTAGTCCCTAGTACTTTCTTATGACTTCTGTCTAACACTCAATAAGTGTGCTACTTGTTTAACTGGTTTTTCTCCAACACAGAAATTTCCTATGAACAGCTCTGCCAGTTAAAGGAAAGTCGCAATCTTCCCCCGAGGAAGGTTGTTATACCATATCTGGGCTGACCCGGTGAGAGTTTCTAAAAATGCCCTACATCTCATCTCATCTAGAACTGCATAAATGTCGACAGCAGCTTGGTATTGTTCTATATGAAGGACATGGTTAGTTTTTCCATCGTATTTAGGCGTCACTATAGGAGCTTTAAATTTTGATGGTGTGGAAAAATCCATAATTGCCTGTACGAATGGTGTCCCTTGGACAAAAGTTCTTTGTAGAGGATTTTTAGCCTTGGCCATTTCCCCTAATCTGTCCTCTAACCTTTAAATAGAGCCTTTCCATGCATCGTTTTCCACCTCGGGCCTATTTGTTCGAGCAACTGATCGCATTGAGTTTTCCTCTTGGGATCTTTCATTACGAGCTACTGGGTGCGATTGGGCAGAACCTTCCCTTAGGTCGGATATTTGTTGAGAATTCTTCGACGTAATCCTAGGAGGACTTCTATTCCTCCTAGGACCTAAACGATCAAAAGAAGAGACCCTACTCAACCTTTCCAGAGCACTAGTCCTTTCTGGAGTTAGAATGACGTTCCGTTGAGAATTTATAGCTCGTACTGACGAAGTCCGGCCAGGTTGATACGAAGGATCACTAAATCTTTCGGTACGATATGACTCGGTACGCCTGGATTGAGAGACCTCCGGGAATAGCGTTCGTCTTGTTCTTCAGTATGGTAGATGGGTATTTCTCTGAACACTTCTTTGTCTAGATTGGGCCGGCACTCCACCTTGAACAGTTTGTATAAGTTTATGCATGGTCTCTTACATGGCCGTTTGCCCTTGGGCTAAATTAGCCATTATTCCTGCCAGATCTTGAACATTTGGTGGAGTAAAAGGGTTTGGAGGGACCCCAGTGTTTCGATTACTGGATTCCGGATTATCATCCATAGATGATGAATTGTTTTGGTGAAAAACGTTAAGTACAGTCGTTTTCCACAGACGGCGCCAATCTGTTGATGTAAAAAATTAGATTATCTCTAATTTATCAATCACAGATAAAGAAATTAATAAGACAAAGGATTTTTAAAGTGGTTCAGCCTGAAGAGAATGGCCTATGTCCACTATTTTTGTATTGCTGAGTGTTTATTTGGAATCTCGATAATAAGTTTACCAAGAGATCCAAAGTCCCCTTTTTATGAGGAGGTTACAATGTATTTATAGCCTTGAGGTTGTACATATGAAAGGACAATGCGTTGTTATCTAGTAGGCATATACATATGTATGATAATAATGTGCATTTAATGCGTAGCTGTCTTTTGATTATCTTGTTTTAGATGCTCTGCACGCTAAGTAGCTCGGACCGCTTAAGTTGCTCGGGGCGCCTGAGTTGCTCGTCTAAGGTATTTTTATTTTCCACGTAGGTTGACACGTGTCTTCAAATGATTGGTCCATATCAGCAGACTAAATTTGGTATCAACAATATGAAATCCCATTTTTAGCCTAATAGGCCCAGCCCAAATGACCCGAACACTCCTATGTGGGCTCGGTTATGCTTGAAAATGCCCCGTGACCCATTTACTATCCTCGGGTACACTTTTTTGACTATCTTGGCCCATTCGGACTCAACCATGCACTCAGAATTGTCATCCGAATTAATTTATAAAAATCCTTATCTTACATACAAATTAGTTTATACCTACTCCCGGTTGAGATAAATAAATGTCACGTCACTAATACACGTTATGACGTAATTAAATTTTCCCCAAATATTAACCATTACTCTCCGATTAATATGTAAATAAATATTACCATAATTAATTCAATTAAATTACGTCACACAAGTAATTTAATTTTTTTTGAATAAATTAAATATTAAATGCACAGAAATACGGGGTGTTACATACCACTTACTTCTTAGATATTTAGAAGAACATTCTAGCTAAAGACCCTTCTAGAAATGTTACACCTTTAATGTACCCATATAACTATAAAAGCTCATAGCCCATATTAAATTACAATTTAGCCCAATAAATAAAACTACTTATTTGAGCCCAATTTAAATACAAATTAAATAAGCCCACAAACCAAGTTTAATTTTCAACAAGGACAGTTGAACCACATATGGTTTAAATTATGATAAGCTAGTCTTGCATATATTTTTCCAACAGAAAGAACAAAGCAAAATCATCACAGTGCACTGAAAATCCATCATTACGTTTTGAAGTTCACTTCGAACTGTTTCTTCTGGCACACTTTCCATGAATTGTACAAGAAGATATTTTGATTGTAGACCCAAGTGTTGATGTTTTGTTATAAACAATCTCATGAGTTTTTTTTTATTTCGTAATTAGTTCCATTTTAGCAGTTATTACTTGTTTTAACTTCTATCCATTGAGAACTTAGGCAGGTATTTTTTTCCCCACACTCTCTGTGAACACATCATAAATAGGACTAAGAATAAATAATATTATGACATGTTTGATTGACCGTGTTTTTCATGAAAGATTATAATTTTCTTTCGATTTTCCATTTTTTGTGTGTATGATTGTAAAAATTTCCACATAATTATTTCTAAAAAAAACACTCACGTGACCTATTTTCCTTATAAAGTAAGAAAACAACTTTCGACTACCCCTTAAGAATTGGTTTGCAAGTAAAATTCTACCCACTATTGTCAACAAGATCGTCTTTATCTTCGTTATCTCTAACCCATATCCCGTTATTTCTCACTCGCGACCTACCTCTTGTTGTTGGAACAATACCTCCATATTTCCCTATTTCTCTCCATTGGAAACGAATATCAGGATATCCGTAAGTGTCTCGCTCCTCATTCTCTCTCTGTGTGTACATATATTCTCAAAGTAAGTTTCCTTTTCTTCTCGGTAGAGTATAATTGTAGAAATTTGTTTGGAAGAGTTGTTTACACAAGATTCAGTGAGGTCATGTAAAGTTGTACTGTGAATTTGTATTATGTCAAGGGATCATATCTTGATATGTATGTAGATAGTGTATATAAACATGTTTCTTTTATCATTGACAATGCTTGAATAATGCTGTCAAATCTCCCGAAAGAAAATCATATCAAACCCATCCAAAATCCCCATACACATAAAAGCCACACACTACTCAAAAGCTAAACTATCCCATGTAGGTACTCTCAACTGTGAAGCAACATCATTGTTCCCATTAATAATTTATAAAAGTTTAAATCAAATATCTTAATCACTACATGTCACAAACAGTTATTTGTGTTTGATTAGCATTTAGTTAAGGCTTATTATTATTATTATTATTATTATTATTATTATTATTATTATTATTATTATTATTATTATTATTATTATTATCATTATTATTATTATTATTATTATTATTATTATTATTATTATTATTATTATTATTATTATTATTATTATTATTATTATTATTATAAATTCTAATTAATTTTTGTGTGGTATCTATTCTGCGTTAATTTTTCACAGCAGAATAACATAGGGGTTAAAATATGAATATATTTTAAGATAATTTTATATTAATAATTTTATACATTATATGTTAATACATTATACACACACACACACACACACACACACACACACACACACATTAGCATACGCTATACACGAACACATCGGATCCCAATGTTTGGGAATAATACACAAAATATGTAAGACCTTTCGATTTTATCATTATAACCTATAGTTTGAATGTCACATGATTGCTCACTGCCTCGTCAGAATTGATTTGTTTTCAGAAACACCAGTTGCTATAGATCCATAATTCGTTCTTGCTAGTGATTTAGTTCAATGTTGGGGTAATATGTGCTATTATCGATAGTAGATTATGTTGGCGGAATAAAAAAATCCGGATGCAGTTTCCATCTTGCATGTTTATCACATTTTCGGATGCATAATATTGTTGTGCTTAATTTTAATCGAAATGAATTGATCATGGGTGGATACAGGAAACTACAACATGAAAAATGCAAATTGTCACCACTATGTTAAATGACAAAAATAAAATACAAGGAAAGAAAGAAAGGAAGGAAACATAAATTTCACAAGTAAAGATTAAGTTTAACTGTTATAAAGTTATAAATTGTTATTAACTATTAAAGTCGGATTGATAATAATTTATTTTGTATTCTGTGCAGAATGACGATGGATTTGCTTGGAGTAGTTATTTTCGCGGGAGCTCGGAGTTGCGGTTTCTTGTATTATGGATTCATATCGTTGTTTATTTAATGCAGATAGCTTCTTGAACATCTTTTGACATCAATGATTTTTTGGATATCATTTGATTTAATATAATGGATTGCCATTTGATGTCATTTCTGGGCATCATTTGATGTAATAGGATTTTTGGCAGACTTTATTTTGTACTTCATACTTGAATTGGGAGAATGTATTGTTTTGCATGACATATATGTATGGATTTTGAGCAATATAATTTTTTGTTATAAACGTTTATGTTCCGCTAACTTTAAATCATCTTTAATGATTATTGCATGAAAAACAATAGCAAGAAATTATCAGTGTACGAAAAAATAATAGCAAAAAAATAAAATAGAACAGTTAGGGAAACAATTTATTTTAATCTCCTATGGCAACCTACCTTTTTGTTGCCAACGGTGATTTTTTTTGCGAAAAAGTCAACTTTGATGTTAAAAGGTATACATTTGGCATCACAAAAAAGTTATGATGCTAAAAGTATATCTTTTAGCAACAAAAAAAGCTGTAATGCGAAATATATACATTTTGGTGGAACAAATATTTTGTTGCCGAAGGTCATCCTATGCGACCTTTGGTAAGATAAATAATATTATTGTATAAAAAATTTAAAAATAAATAATATACATTTGGCAACACATTTGTGTGTTGCCAAAACTATACTTTCAGTAACATAATTCATTTTGTCGCCAAAGACTTTCCCGGAGAGACTTTGGACAACAAGCTAGCAACAGAACATATTTTGTTGTCAATACTTATTGGCGACATATTTGTAACTATTAGCGACATACATCGTATGATGCCTATGTTGCTTATTCTTATAGTGTCCTCTAGAAATTTCATAATGAATGGAAGCGTTGGTGAAGGGTCCTTCTTGTGCAAACAAGGAGGGAACCTCCATTTAGATCATTACAGTTATAGATCTTTTTGGGATATATAATTTCTTTGGGGGTTATTTGATGCAATGATGTAACTAAACTCAAATGCGCAACTCCATGTCACTATTTTTATTTTCGAAAAATTCAAATAAGAAAAACCCCGTGTTTAATACGCTAGAAACCCAAGTAACCAAGGTTACAAAAGCGGGCCATCCTACCAGTGGTGGAGCCAAGATATATATTTGGGTGGGGCACTCAAAAAGCATGAGCCAAAAAAATTTCTATGAATGTTGGTGGTTTGGGGACGGGAGCCTCGAGATGATTTTTTAGTGGTTGTTTATAACATTTTTAGAATTATTCATTTACGTCTAACATGTTATCGCTTTTTAGTCATATTTTATGTACCCTTCTTTTAATAATAGCAACATTTGGCCAGATATAGTATAAATTATGTGTGACGAAATTAATTTAATTAGGTCCCTAGAATAATATGTTAATGATTTAGATTTAATTAAATTAATTAAACAAAAATGCTATTTTTGTATCTATTTAAAATAATATATGTGCTTAAGAAATATTTTAAGATGAAAATGCTTTGAGATGAATTAATAACAAGTTTAGTATAGATTCCATAGAATCAAAATTTTAGTTAAAAGTCAAATGAAATGTTTAGACACGCAAAACATTTTTGCTGACGTCCCAAAAAGTTTGTGCAAAACGTCCAAAAACATTTTAACATTTTGCATTGCCAACGTCCAAGGCGGTCTGAAGATTTGATTTGACTTTTTAATATATTATAATATATGTCGGGTTTAACACAAGGAATGTTTCCCTTGCTTATTTAACAAACTGTGCTCATATGATCATATCGGTCTCACACACACACACCAAACTCTTTGTCCGAATCAGCTTTAGTCATCTTACTACAATGGTAAACACTGAAAGTTTCTTGGCAATTGTTACCGTGCTCATGGGTTTCCTGGCAATAAAGTATCAAGGAAAGCCAGAAACCCCATTTGAAATTAATTTAATTTGGTCACTAAAATAATATGTTAAACGATTTAAATTTAATTAAATTAATTAAACAAAAATGTGATTTTTGTATCTATTTAAAATAAGGGTCAATTATTAAATAGTCCCTACTATAAATATATATTTTTTAAAAATGACACATATTTTTAGTTTAACCCATTTAGTCCCTCAAGCACTCAATATTCTCTTATTTTTAGAGGTCCGCGCTAGCGGCACTCCCTCTCCAAAATATGTGGCAAAGGACTTTTTGAGGCAAAATAAAAAAGTTTAGACTAAATGGGTATTAAAAAATGTCCGAGGGACTATTTGGTATATGTCCTTTAAAATAATATATATGTTTAAGAAATATTTTAAGATGAAAATGCTTTGAGATGAATTAATAACAGTCTGAGTATGAATTCCATAAAATCAAAATTTAAGATGTATTGAATAGAAACGTTCAAAAATTTAGTTCAATAAAAAAGAAGAGATGAAATGGCGAGACAAAGTCTTAATCGTAGTAGTATGTATAATCCACTCAACAAATGAAATCTTAATGCCTGATGCTGCAAAACGCCAGAAGCCACCCCTTAAACGTCAACTTTTTAATATATTATAATAGTAAAATGTCAAATTTGTAATTATAACATTTTGCATGGCCAATGTCGAAGCCGGTCTGAAGAACCCATTTGACTTTTTAATAAATGTGGGTCTAACACAAGTGATGCTTCCCTCTTCCCTCGCTTATTTAACAAACTGTGCTCATATGGTCATATCGGTCTCACACACCCAACTCTTTGTCTTTGTTTCCAAATAAGTTTAGTGATCTTACTACAATGGTAAACACTGAAAGTTTCTTTCCAATTGTTACCGTGCTCATGGGCTTCCTGGCTATAAAGTATCAAGGAAAGCCAGAAAGCCCATTTGAAACACACCCGAAGACGATGCGGGTGGTTCTTATTAGTCTGCTCGGGTACGCTGTAGGGAAATACGTGGAACCGGACTTGCCATCTCCCATTTACGTCCAAGTCCAAGGCCTCATTTTGCTGCTGTTATTCACTTGTCTTGTTTCACTCTTTCTCCCAGACTATTTCCGGCCACTTCTGTATTCCACGTGCATCCTGTTTTCAGCTGCTCAACGGTTTCACACCAAACTTGTTCAACTCTCCAACTTCCTAATGCGTAGGGACGAACTTCCTGTTCGTTTGCCGGATCCAATCCCTTCACCTCCACACAGACTCCGCTTTTAAGCTTAATTCGCCGCCGATATTTAAATAGCTATCGTTTGGTCTTTTATCAAACATCAGTGACGTGTCTTGGATTTTATTACGTACTTGTAATAGTATTAGTGGAAAATGGGCAGGTTTGGCCCAATTTGGACGGGTTTATCAAATATGTATTGAGATAATATCCGGTCCGGGTTAGCATGCTTCCCCTAACTGTTTTTTTTTCCCTTAGTTCTGTTCTTTTCAAGTAAATATATAAAACAATTGGGTGGTGTTCGAGTTATATGTAATTAATAATTCATATCATATTTTATTAGATCATATCGAGTATTAATATGTTCTTGTTCCTGTTTTAATTGTCCACATCAGTAGGCAATCACTTCGGTCGGGTATAATAAAATTTTTGGATAAAAATCCAAAAGGGTAATGAAAATAGCAAGGGTTTATTAAGTTAGAAAATGCAGGGAATTTTTGTGTTGATTTTTTGCCAAATATATTCATAACAAGAGGATTTATTTGTAGGAAAATTTTGCTTAGGTAAGAAACACCTACTAGTTGGGAAGAAAATTTTGCTTACTTAAGAAACACCTACCTAATTGGGAAGAAGTTTACCGTCAAACTAATCAACGCATATCAAAATGTAAAGATAAATACAAATTGATATAAATAAACTCTCGGGCTTATGCCCATACAAATCCCGATATGAAATAAAATGAACAAATGAATAAGTACAACCTATACTTGAATCAATGGAACGGAATCCGCCACGTCAAATGCAACTGCAAGTCTGATCCATCGTAAGTCCCGCTATCAGTGTTTATACGAAAACTTGGGGGGAAAATATTTATAATTTTGGGTCAGAGCCCTAGAGTTGCAAGGATTCTTCACCAATAAATATTCAGAATATAACTAACTCATACTTCATATCTCTCCATCGACACTCACACGTATCAAGTATCTCACCTCTCATCTAGAAGTACTCCTACTCGCATCCTCAAACAATTACCAAATTATGGATTTCCATTGTCTAATTTGACATGTAATGATAAAGACATCTAGCTATGTATCAACTAAAAGTGAGTGTTTACTCTTAACACCCGAGTCCCCGGATTAACTTTCTTAATGTTGCCCACTAAATTCTATATAAATTCAGGTATACATATTTTTACGTCACATAATATTCCTCGACCTTAGTCTATCTCTTCGGACTATTTGATTTTTAATTCACACTAATTATCGTCTACGCCATTAGCCTATGGGATTTCATTCTCCTTAGTTACCGTCTACATTCTTAGCTTGTCCAATTATTATTCTCATTAATAATTGTCTACCAAATTCGGCCATTAGAACTTACTTTCGTTCTTAATTATCCACATTATGATATTAATACGACTTGGTTATCATTAAGTGTTTTCTACATCTACAGACTATGAGAACGCATTCTCATGCAAGGCATACCACAATGTGTAGATAGATTAATACATATGTGTGCATATGTATGTACGACACATGAAGACATCTGTCTTCGGTGTCATGTTCATGTTCTATTGATAATACCCGGAGGAGATCCTTATCCCAAAACGGGTAACAAAACACAAGAAAGTGGGGTGGTACCTACGCAGTACACCAGTTCACAACTCATACCCAGC
Source organism: Sambucus nigra (assembly GCA_949130495.1). Lineage (NCBI taxonomy): Eukaryota > Viridiplantae > Streptophyta > Magnoliopsida > Dipsacales > Adoxaceae > Sambucus > Sambucus nigra. The sequence continues at coordinate 728,606,284 of OX422209.1, read as the reverse complement.
GGTGACAAATGATTCCAGCGTCTACACCCACCTCTCGTAAGTGGCGTTGCTACATAGTACTTGTAATATAACCTAACACTACGTCTATACCACCTGTGCCGATCTGTGCTCCGGTCCCGAACGTGTGCACCACAATCGATAGTCCACGACTCAGGTATGTCCACACACAATATTATAATACATATTATTATCCAATATATACAAACAGTTACTCTATAACTAATTTTACCCACGGAAATATCATTCATATAAATATAGACTTTTCGGCTTGATCATAATACTTTAGTCAGTTATTAAATCACACATATTAAGTCGCCATCCTGCAACTGCTCCCCAATTAAAGATGAACTCCCATATATTTTCTCTTAGACTTAATAGTCAAATTTACTTCATCAATTATTTCTTCATAAATATATATAGGTATAGTTATTCTCAAACTAACATTCCCAAATTAATTAATGATTTCAGTATATTGCCCTCTTGACTTAGATGTTAATCCTTCTAGATTATTAATAACCATTATCTTCTTGTTCTTTTAGAATTAGGTTTATATGTACATATATAAGGAGTCAACTAATATGTATAGGTATTTACAACGTAACTACTATCACAACCTATACAAACCATCCTGATTTATCCCACTAGGCTTAGGATACATTTCTACTTAGTATCCCTATAAGGAAATAATTTGAGAGAGCTAACCATTAATTATATTCCCAAGCATTCGGCGTATCTCTAATAGGTAATTCTTTTATTCAAACTTATCCCGTTTTAAATCATAAAATTACCATCATATCTTTTAGGGTCTTATCATTTATGTGCCCCTACCAAAATTTCCCAACCAACTAGGTACATCTCGACCTTTTAATATATTTATTCCATATAGTTTTATTCAAGAATCCCATGTAAATCATCTTGTTCATATAGTTAACTTGTACTTTAAGTTGTCGCCGTATTACGAACTCGTTGCCAATTTAACTGTGTATATAAGTTCATAGAAGTATCATTAATATCTTGGAATAAGTCACTATACCTCACTTGAACGAAAATGGTCTCTCACACCCTTTCGTAGAAAAATCATAACTAATTCAAAAAATCAGAAAAATACGAGGCCGGCGCCCACGAGATCGTAATGAAATTTTTTATAAGCAAATATATCGAATCGATTCGAAAGGGAGGCCGGATCGATTCGGTTTTCCCAGTAAGTCGATAGCAGGTTTTCTTTCAAGATGGAATTTTTCCCAATCAATTCTAAAATGCATCAAACTGTGTTCTACCGATTCAACAAATTAATTTATGATATGTGTTGATACCAAAATTCACCATCTTACGTAGACCAGTCACAAGTCAGCACGTGTCATCCATCATGGCACAAGTCCAAGTCAGCATGGTGCAAATCCCCGACCAACAGAGAAAGCTCGACTAACAGTTTGGGAAGCCCGACCAACAACAAGTAGTCCGACGAACCTGGTCAGTGAAGCGCCAACAGCCTTATACTTTATGATCATTATGTACTGATGTAAATGCCTAATTTATGAAAGAATTCCATCCTTTGACATTATGACTCTTGACACCCCTCATGGGATATAAATACATTGTAACCCCCATCGCTTCGAGGGGAGGAAAAAAACAAACAAAGGTAATCAAGCAATACATAATAGTGGACGTCGACTTTTCCCTTTAGCCGAACCACTTTAAAACTCTTGTCTTATTTATTTAATTATTTATCTGTGATCAATTAATTAGATCTAGTCTAGTTTTTTGCATCAACAGATTAGCGTCGTTTGTTAGAACGTATTTCTAAATGTTTTCACCTACAATTCATACTACATGATTGATATTCCTGAATCTAGCAATCGGAACGATGAAATTCCATCAGTTTCCTCTACTCCACCAACCACTAATAATTTGACTGGAATCCTGGCTAGCCTAGCCAGAGGTCAAGAGGCGATGCAAGTTACCATGAGACAATTAGTCCAGACTTTACAAGTCGGAGTCCCTGCCCAATCGAACTATAAAAATATGCATCCCCTAGTGTCCAAGAGCATTGGGTACAACCATTCAAGGACTTCTAAAGATCCTTCTTATCATCCGGGTCAACATCTTCCGTGAGGATCCCTAATTATTATGATGGGCAATCCTTCACGCCTGAACGTCTAAGTTCTTTGGAAAGGCTAAGCAGAAAATCTCCCTTTAGGCGTTTAGGACCTCGTGGGAACATAAATGTTCCTAGAGCTTTGTCGAGAAATACCCAGAAACCAACCAACCAAAGAGAGGGCACATCACAGTCAAGAGTAAATACCCAACGAGTTGTTCCTCCCAAGCGACGCTCACAAGAGGAAAGTTCTGCGCAGACTGTTGGAGGAGGAGAGAGATTCGCAACTCACAAGTATAGTGCTGAAAATGATGCCTGAAAGGTTTCAATTCAACGCTTGGAGGATAGGTTGGGAGAAATTTCTAAGGCTAAAAATTCTCTCCAAAAAATTTTAGTGAAGGGATCTCCCTTTGTGCAAGCCATTGTGGATTTTCCTACTCCAGCCAAGTTCAAAGCTCCAGTGGTAACTACCAAGTATGATGGGAAAATAGATCATGTCTTGCACATAGATTAGTACTAAGCAACTGCTGATATTTATGTTATTCCTGATGAAATAAGGTGTAGAGCATTTTTAGGAACGATAATCGGACCTACTCAGATTTGGTACAATAGCCTTTCTCGAGGGAAAATTTCAAGCTTCAACGAGCTTGCTGAATTTTTCATTGGTAATTTTTGCTTTGGTGCAAAACCAGTAAAGCGGGTAGCATATTTGCTCGGTGTGAGATAAAAGGTCAGGGAGAGTACAAAGGATTATATCACTCGCTTCAACACTGAGAAATTAGAGGTAGTTGATTATGAGGAAAATATAGCCATCACAGCCCTTGTGAGTGGGATACTACCTAACAAGATCTACAATACTTTGGCAAGGGATCCTCAAAAGACAATGACTTAATCGATGGCCCAGGAAACAAAGATTATGAATGCCGAGGAGGCAATGGCAGCTAAGAAGAATTCATATGCAAAGGTTGAAGGTAAGTCTGATAAGAAGGAACACAAAGACCACTCTGAGATTAAGGATTGTAAAGGGAAATGAAGTCTAGATCGACTGAAAAAGTATACTAATTATACTCCTCTGATAGTGGGTATCCATCACGTGCTAGACAAAATAAAGAACAACAACGAGCTACAATGGACTAGAAAGTTGAAAGCACCCACTGAGGGAAGGGATAAGTCCAAATATTACGAGTTCCACAAGAACCATGGTCATACGACCAACATGTGTATTTCTCTCCAGAATGAGATTGAAGCACTCAGCCGACGAGGAAAGTTGGAAATATTTGTTGATCGGCATAATGGTGGCAGAGCTCGACAGAGGTCTAAATCTCCTTCTAAACCTAGAGACGAGAAGAAGAGGAACCATGATGATGATCCAGAGGATGATCCCGAGCTCCCCAAGAATACAAGATAGCCAGAACGTGAGGTATTTATGCTTAGTTTTGGGTCATTTGATTATCATATGATTACAGGTGGAGATGCAGGAGGAGGATACCATACAGCTGAAAGGAAGGTTTGCCTCAATGAGGCTCAAGCTTGCTCCTACATCCAGTAAATCAACCTTACCGAGGAAGACCGAATAAGGAAAGTCAACAAGGATAAGCTAGAAATCGTATTATCAAAAAATAATCTATTAGGAGTGTTGTATCCTCATAACGATCCTTTGGAGGTTAAAGTCAGAATGGAAGATGTGATTATAGCCAGCGTGTTGGTGGATAATCGTAGCTCGGCAGACATTATGTTTTACCCCTGTTTTGACAGCTTAAATTTGAAGCATAGACAACTGGAACCTTATCGCAGGCCTTTTATAGGTTTTTCTGGCGAGAAGATATTTCCTTTGGGGACAATCAAGTTAGATGTGTTGATCGGGACATGGCCAGCGAGCAGGATAAAAAAGGTGCATTTCTTTGTAACTGACAAAAATGTTCATTTTTCTTATAATATGATAATGGTAAGAGTAGGATTGAAGAAATTCTAAGATGTGACTTCTACTGTCCACTAATGTTTGAAGTTCTCGACCAACTTTGGAGTTGGCATAGTGAAGGGAGATCAAAAGTAGCTCGAGACTGCTACTACTCATCTGCCGAGTAAGAGGATATGACAGAGGTGAAGAGGAGAACCACCACTTACCAAGTAGATATGTCTGAGCCGAACAGAGAATCTGAGGTTGAAACCTTGGACCCAAGAGAGGAATTAGAGCTGGTAAAAAGCTAGGTGATGGAGGTAACGAAGAACATTATATGGGATGATGATAATCCGGAACGAACAACTCAAATAGGAGCATTATTGGATCCAGTCCTCAAACAAGAGTTGGTGACTTTCTTAAGACTGTGAAATCATGTATTCATATGGAGCTATGAATATATGCCTAGAATCAATCCAAACTTTCTGTGCCACAAGCTCAACATTAATAAGGAGGTCAAGCCTGTAAAGTAGTGAATAAGAGTTTTTAGCCTGGAGAAGAACAAGGCCATACAGGAGGAAGTAGAGAAGCTTTAAAAATCTTCCTTTATTGAGGATGTGAAGTATTCTAAGTGATTGTCCAATTTAGTTGTGGTAAAAATGAAGAATAATAAATGGAGGATGTGTGTAGAGTTTAGTGACTTGAACAAGGCGTGCCCCAAAAATCATTTTCCCCTACCACGAATTGATTAACTTGTTGATGCTACTTCAGGGAACGAGTTGCTGAGTTTTGTTGCTTCTTATTCTGGCTATAACCATATCAAAATGAAGCCTAAAGACAGAGAGAGTACTTCCTTTATTACTCCCTGAGGAACTTATTGTTATAATATTATGCCATTTGGTTTAAGAAATGCAGGTGCCACCTGTCAACGACTAGTGAACAAAGTATTTGAGGAGCAAATAGGCAAAAACATAGAGGTATATGTTGATGATATGCTAACAAAGAGAAAGAAAGCTACCGACCATATCGCCAACCTCAGCCAGACGTTCGATCAGTTAGAGAAGCACCAGATGAAATTGAACCAAACTAAATGCGTCTTTAGAGTACAGTAATTGTGTCCAGAGTGAGTTAGGGGATAGGAGTGGGATGCCCAGCAGGGATAACAATTATGAAGTTTTGGTTCAGTTGGATGAGAATATTATGTCTAGGAACCATTTGGGCTGCCGGTGTATAGGCGAGTGGAAGTATGAGTTTTATCCTTGGATAGATGGGGTGAACTTTGTGACACGAGTGGTCACAGTATTCTTCTTAACACTATATTCGTGCGGGAGACAAGTTTAGTGGGTGTATCGTAGTGTTACTATCAAGTATATGTTTACCATAGGGTAACGGGGCTCTCTTTTGTTTTACTTGCAGGGGAGCAAGTGTGAACACTGAGAGGGTATATTTTATAAGGTTAACTCATTTTGAGAAGTGTTATGAGAGCATGATTTTTCTGGGTATGAACTGGTTAGCGATGGGTAAGCGATGGTGGGCGGTTACAGGAAGACTATCGTGTTCGCAGTTCTAAGGCAGGACGCGTGTTCTTATGTGATGACTCATCTGAAAGAGGGTCGAGCTCGCGATTATATTAATTCATAAGGTAGATTTCAAAGGGTACAGTTGTCTAGTTATCTTAAATCTTGGTGCATAGGGACTTTTACTGATGTGATTCAGGACATGGCGGATTGACCATGGGGTGAAGATATTTAGTTTATTAGGGACTTAGCGCTAAGGACTCAGTGATAGTGCGAGCGCGGAATTATATAACTCCTTTAGAGACGAGGGAGTCAATAATCATACCTATGAGTATAAGGACAGAGTTTTGAATGTTCTGACTATATACTTTGGTCAACAAAAATCAATGAACGACAATGCTAGTGTTTAATGCATTGGGGAAAGTTCTTTTGGGCTCGTTTATGAAAAGCATAAGCCCAAATGAGCGTCGGTAGTGGAGAGACGTTATATGATGCTAGGACATCATTTTAAATGGCGATTATTGAATGTGTGGAGAAAAAACTTTGAACTGAGAGCTATGGCTCTATAAGGCAAGTATAGCCGGGTAGTGCTACGAAAGAAGCACTGAGAAAACTTTTGCACCACAAGTTAATGGACGAGGCAACATCGATAAGATTAAATTATAATTTGGGGAAATATCGAATGTAATCATATGATATAGTGTGATCTGTGGGGTAACCTTGAAAGAAAAATATTATGTATGTGACGTCTGTGATGTTGTGTAAATATGCATGGGATATAGGGTGCATGAGCGCCCTGGTTAGTGTGATTTCAAAGTCGTCTTAAATAAAGGGACGTGTGAATAAACATATTAAATGTATGCCTGCGGGGAAGTCAAAAAATATGTGGAAAAGTGTAGCGAACTGAAATCCGTTTGAGAAAGAAAATGGTCTGACTAGATGTCTATCTAGGAGAACTACCTCCACCGTAGGGAGTGGAAAGGTGAGGGAGTTCTATGCAATAAGATATATCTAGGCAAAGGAGAAATCCACATTTTTCAGGGAAAATAGAAAAGAGTATCACTTAGTCACATGCCTAGAGTGTTTTTACGCATAGACATGGTGTAGATTCCTACTTGACGAAAACTGCACAAGGAATAGAGATCTTGAGCATGGGAATTGATGTTGAATGAGACATAGTGGTTGATTTGAGGGTATCAACCAGGAATTTTTTTTTGAAATTTTATGGTTCCAGTGATGGAATTAATGCTCGAGTTGGTAAAATTGTAGAGGGGTTAAGGTTTCCATTGGGTTACTGAATGCATTGACCTGAACACGAATTGTTATCTTGTAATGGGTTAAACTATCGAGTAGTATAACCAACTTTACTATTAACGGAAGGAGTGAAACAGAACAAGCTGTCATCCAATATTATTAGGAAATTGAGTGAGACTTTTCAGTCCCACCTTTGGTAAAAAGTGTCAGGAGGTGATAGGGACAGAGTTACATATTGGGTTGAACATGTTGCCCATAAGTCGATGGATAAACGGGAAGCGAGGATTGTGCATTTTATATTTTTGGGTAATTCAGGAGTAGTAATTACCACAGGTAGAGTTAAGTGTGATGCCTTGTAACAATTTAGTCTATGTGACACCTTAGAAGACCTTATGGAAAAGGTTTCATTATCCACCTTTGGTAGATAAGAGGTGGGGAAATAACAAGCTGCTAGGACCCGAAATGGTTTATGGTCCATCAGCGGGAATTAAGTAAGTTATATCCTTTCGTATAGTTCAGGGACGTAAAGCGGGGTACGTCACTGTGAGTTAAAGTTTGGAGTTTGACATGCTTAGTCAGGGATGATGCGGGTGATTACTCGAAAGATAGTCACGCATTTTGCAATAAGGAAATTAACACCCATACAGAAGGGGAATTTCCTAACATAAAGATAGTAGAGCCGGTGGAGTAAAAGCTCATCGTTTGAGGCATTGTATGGTCGGGACCATCTAATTAGAGATTGGTGACCATCGAGAGAACTTCCTAGCACGGGCCACTCGAGGAGATTGATTTGCAGCCAGACATCTCATAGAAAGAGAGATCCAAGGCTATTTTGGGTCGGAGTGAGCGAAAGCTACGATCTAAGGTGCTGCCACTAGTCAGAGTTTGATGGGGGCACAACAGTATTGACGAGTCTACGTGAGAGAGGGGGGAGGATATGACCAAATTTTGGGGACGAAATTCCTTTGTAAGGGGGGAGTATGTAACACCCCCTATTTCTGTGCATTTAATATTTAATTAATTTGAAAAAAAATTAAATTGCTTGTGTGATGTAATTTAATTTAATTAATTATGGTAATATTCATTTAAATATTAATTAGAGTGTAATGGTTAATATTTGGGATAAATTTTATTACTAAGTCAATAGTAATAATTAAATTATATCATAACGTGTATTGCTGACGTGATATTTATTTATCTCAATCGGGAGTCGGTATAGACTAATTTGAGTGTGAGATAAGGATTTTTATAAATTAATTCGTATGCCGATTCTGAGTGCACGGTTGAGTCCGGATGGGTCGAGATAGTCGAAAAAGTGTATCCAGGGGTAGAAAATGGGTCACGGGCATTTTTATGCATAATCGGGCCCATACGGGAGTATTCGGGCTTGGGAAATTAGGTTAAAAACGGGATTTGGTATAATGAAACTAGGTCTTAGAGTATTGAACGGAATAAATCATATTCTAAACCTAGGGCTTTGAGAGATAAATAGAGGAAGCAATTTGGGGAGTTTTTGAAGACAAATCAAGAGAGGGATTTGGGTGTTCTTCATCAAACCTTCCTCTACCTCAACGGATCAGACTCTACAAACAATTAGAGGCAAGTGGTTAACTTACTGTGATTTTAAATTTGTGATAATCAATTCAGATCATAGTGGGTGTATTTAAAATCCGTTTTTGGGTGTGTGTTGACAATAAAATGGGTCTTTCTGAATTAGAGTAATATGTGTAGATTAATTACTCAATTAATGTTAGATTATGATATGGGACTGTTGGAATCAGAATGTAGGGTGGAATCCAGTCTGTGTTGGTGATTAATTTCGACTGAGAATGATGAAATTGATTTTGTTAGATAAAAACCCGGATGAAAACCCAAATCGGGGATACATGGAATGATATGTAAATTAGTTGATAAACTAAGGTCTCTAGGACGATTATAGCCTATTTTTACAAGGAGTAAATGTTGATTGTGATTGGATGGATGTTTGAGAGTGAATGAAAAGCTGAAGGGATTAATAATAGTGGAAACTGGAAATCGGAGAAGAGGAACTACTTGATCGATCGATCGACCTTGGGAGTCGATCGATCGACTCAGCATGAATTTTGGTAGTGACACCTATTTTCTTTAATATGCCTTAAATTGTTTGGGGGAATTTTAAGGGGATATAATTAGTGCAAATTAACATAATTCTTATTACCTAGGACTTATTGGAGGTGGTATTAAGAATGTTAAACAGACATAAGGGTATAAAATCTTATGGGAGAAATTTTAGGAAATAAATTCATAAGTATTAAATTACGATCGAACGAATATTCAGGTATGGTAGTTCAGTGACACTACATTATTGGTAAATTAATTGAGTAGTAATTAATTAATTTGGAGTCGGAATATGGACTCGAGTAATAATAAATACGGGCCAAGTGAGTGAGTCTGGGTATTGGTTGAGTGACACCAAAGTATTAAATTAATTAATGTGTAAATTAATTAAATTATGGTCGGACCATAGACTCGGGAAAAATTATAGGCTCGTGCTACGGATTTGGTGCATGGTAATCCCCGAAACAAATTATTATATATATACAGTGTGGTGATAGTGTGTATATATATATATATATATATATATATATATATATATATATATATATATATATATATATATTGTGTGTGCTATTAAATATCAATGACTAGATATTTATTTAATTTATATGCTCTAGTGCTATCAAGGGTGGTTATGCGAAGTGGGTGAATCCCCTAGATTTTGAAGTAGGGTGAGTATATACCTAGGTCATAGCGCCTGTTACATGTTTGAAGGGCTTATCTCACTTTCAGGGAAGGAATATGACCGCCTCCATTATATTTATATTTGTTGGTGAGCGATTCCGACTTGGGGTAACTAGGTTATGTGAGCATACCTAGTGTGATAGCACTTCAGAGAATACATCCGGTGAGTTATTACTCTGGAGGATGGGCTATATATATGTTCAATATATGTGTGAATTTTATAATATGGTTATACATATATAATGGGATAAATAGTTATATACGGGTGATTAAATATAGGAAGTGAATTGTATTAATTATATATGAATTATATATGTATATTCAACAAATGTGTGAATGTTAGAATGTGGTTTTACGTATATAATAGGATAAATAATTATATACGGGTAATTTAATACATGGAGGAAATGGTATTACTTGTATAACTGGTGAATGTTATGTGGCATTCAAGGAAAGATGATTAATTAAATTAAGGTGATAAATAACTTATATATCATGCATTAAAAATACTCGGGATGGAGTAGGATGGTTGACAAGAGTTATATCAAGTATCTAGTTTCGGGGTAAAGGACTATGTGGGAGATAAATAAAGCGTTAGGTGGGCACATTAGTGGAGGGGTAAGTATGTCCTCAAGAGAGTGCGACACTAACTTAAATATGAAGCGCTTTCATGCATTTTTAATTGATGTTATGTTAATCACTTGATAAATATTTTCAAAACGTTTTAGGTTCTAACCCTTGTTATCAAATATTTTCAAAACCTTTTAGGTGTCCAGCCACAAGGACGCCAGACTTGATTTCATTTCAGGGATTCGGTGATGCAACATATGTGGATGTTGTAGGATTTGGATAGACGCTTCTCTCATTCTATTTCTAGTATAAGAGTATGATTCCAGTCTATCGCGAGCATGTCTCTCACAGTTTATTTAGTTACTTCATTTCATATTGTATGGAACTATTACTCCGTTAGTTTGATTTATCTTGGTTTTCGCTGATGGTTTATTCGGCAAGACTTTTATTAATCTATGTGATTATTGATTCTTTCAGCGTTGGATGTATTATTTTATTTCCCATTTATTTTGTTCGGATGAATAAAGATAAAATTTGGCACTAGATTTTTTAATTCTAGGTGGTTAGTAAGTTTTAAAAAGTTTTCGACAGTGATGCTAAGAATGAACCAAATGAGACTCCTCTTTTAATTTGATATAGGACTAATCACCCGGTATTTTATTTGGTGGGGTGTCACATGGTAGTTGGGAGTTCTATTAATGAGTCACTAGATTCTTTCATTGGCACCTATAAGTAGGGAGGTGTCTAGCCATTTTGTATCAAGAAAAAAACTTAGTGAGTTCTAATAAAGAGTTTCTTTCACCAAATAGTTCTCCACTCATCTTTTCTATATTTTTCTCCATTTCTCAATATGTATATACAACCTCTTCCAATAAAGTTGTATCAGAGCCAAGGTTCTAAAATGGCTAATGTTATGGTTCCTTTACAAATCCCTCAACTCACTAAAGATAACTACTACCATTGGAGTATCAAGATGAAGGTGTTACTCTCTTCTAAAGATGTTTGGGAGATTGTTGAAAAAGGCTAAAATGAGCCTCAAGATGAAGCAACTCTATCCCAAGCTCAAAAGGATAGATTAAAAGAAGCAAGGAGGACATATAAAAAGGCTCTCACTCTCATTCACCAAGCATTGGATGAAGGTACGTTTGAGAAAATTGCATTTGCCATAACCCTCAAAGAAGCATGGGAGACTCTACTAAATTTTTATAAGGGGATTAAGAAGGTAAAGAAGGTTCGTCTCAAAACACTTAGAGGTGAGTTTGAGTTTTTACATATGAAAGATTCCGAGTTACTTTAAGATTATTTTGCTAGAGTTTTGGAGATTGTCAATCAACTAAAAACTAATGGTGAAAATATGAGCGACGCACGGGTGGTAGAAAATCCTACGCTCTTTAATTTCCAAGTTTGACTATCTTGTTGCAGCAATTCAAGAATCTAAAGATACGGATTCTATGGGAATTGATGACCTCATGGGATCCTTAAAAGCCCATGGAGAGAGACTTAACAGAAAAAACTATGAGACTTTAGAGAAAGCTCTTCAAACAAATCTTACTCTAAAAGAGGGAAGATATATCAATAACAAACAGAGCCAAAGAGGAAGATGTAGAGGTCAATTTTGAGGACGAGGCGGTGTGAAGTTTTTCAACAATGAAAGGAAAAACTCATATCCATCAAGAGGACGTGGAACAAGGAGCACCACAAGTCCAAGGTACGGAAAATATCAAATTAAGTGTTATAATTGTAAAAAATGTAGTCATTATGCTTCGAAATGTAGAAGTAACGCTAATATTGAGGAGAAGGCTAACTACGTTAAAAAGGAAAAGCACGAGGATTAGACCTTGTTATTAGCATACAAAAGAGAATATAATGGGGAAAGCAAGACATGATATCTTAACATGGGAGCAAGCAATCATGTGTGTGGAAAAAAGTACATGTTTGTGAAACTTGATGAATCGGTAAGGGGAAATATTACTTTTGGAGATGAATCAAAAGTGTCGGTGAAAGGAAAAGGTAAGATTTTGATTCGTATGAAAAATGGGAAGTACCAATTTATTTCAAATGTCTACTATGTGCCAAACATGAAAACAAATATCTTGAGTCCGAGGAAACTCTTAGAGAAAGGTTATGATATCCACATGAAAGATCATAGTCTTTCTTTAAGAGATCAAAAAATGAATTTAATTGCAAAAGTACCTATGGAAAGAAGTATAATGTTTTTGCTAAACATTCAAAGCAAAGGAGCAATGTGTTTAAATGATTGTTTTAAAGACACGTCCTTGCTTTGGCACTTAAGGTTTGGGAATTTAAATTTTGGTGGCTTAAAATTGTTGCATAACAAAAGAATGGTTAATGCGCTGCCTTCTATTAATCATCCAGATCAGTTATGTGAAGGATGCCTACTCGATTAACATTCTAGAATTAGTTTTCCAAAGGAGTTAATTATAAGTGCAAAGAAGCCCCTAGAACTCATTCATACCGATGTGTGTGGACCTATTACTCCTTGTTCTTTTGGCAAAAATAGAAACTTTATTCTTTTCATTGATGATTTTAGTAGAAAGACATGGGTTTATTTCTTAAAAGAAAAATAAGAAGTGTTTTGTTCTTTTAAGAAATTTAAAGCACTTGTGGAAAAAAAGTGGTTTTGAAATAAAATCTATGCAATCCGATAAAGGAGGCGAATTCACTTCTAAAGAGTTTGAAACGTTTTGTGAATAAAATGGGATATGCCATCCTTTAACGGTTTCATACTCACCTCAACAAAATGGAGTTGTTGAAAGAAAAAATAGATTTATTTTAAATATGACTCGAAGCATGTTGAAAATTAAAAGAATGCCAAAATAATTTTGGGCCAAAGTGGTGGATTATGTCCTTTATCTGTCAAATAGAATCCCCACTAGAAGTGTGTGGAATAAAACTCCACAAGAAGCATGGATAGGGAGAAAACCCAAAATTTCTCATTTGAGAGTATTTGGGAGCATTGCATAGGCTCATGTGATGGATCAAAAACGGACAAAGCTTGATGACAAGAGTGAAAAATACGTATTTGTTGGCTATGATTCATGCTCCAATGGCTACAAGTTATAAAATCCAATCAGTTGAAAAGTCATCACAAGTAGAGATGTTAAGTTTGATAAACAAGGCTCGTGGAATTGGGATGCCCAGGAGGAAAACTATAACTTTATTCCTCTGTTTTAAGAAGAAGATGAAGATAGCAGCAATGGATATGTAGAAGAGCCTATTATGCCACCTCCATCACCACTATCATCCACTCATGGAGATTCATCACCATCATCATCATCAATTCAAAGTTCACATGAAAGAGTCCCACGTTTGAGAAGCTTGAATGAAATATACGAGGTAATTGAAAATCAAAATGATATAACTCTATTTTGTCTTTTTGCCAATTGTGAACCTATAGGTTTTAAAGAAGCCATACAAAGCAAGAGATGGAAGGATGCAATGGATTATGAGATAAAAGCTATTGAAAATAATGAAACATGGGATTTGACAAGTCTTCCCAAAGGGCACAAAGATATTGGAGTCAAATGGGTATATAAAGCCAAGAATAATGCCAAGACTAGTCACCAAATGATTTAAGAAACATTATGGAATTGACTATGAAGAGGTATTTGCTCCAGTTGCACGTCTTGAAACCACAAGGTTAATTATCTCTTTAGCAACTCAAAATAGATGAAAAATCCATCAAATGGATGTGAAGTCCGCTTTTCTAAATGGCCATCTTGTAGAAGAAGTATATGTAGAGTAACCCATGGGGTATGTTGTGAAAGGCAACGAAGATAAGGTGTTAAAATTGAGCAAGGCATTATACGACCTAAAACAAGCACCCAGGGCTTGGAATAGTTTAATTGACCAATATCTTCATAAAAATGTCTTCAAAAAATGCCCCTATGAGCATGCCTTATACACAAAGGTGAATGGAAATAAAGATATTTTAATTGTTTGCCTGTATATGAATGATTTAATCTTTACAAGAAATGATGTAAGGATAATTGAGGAGTTTAAGAAGGCAATGGCAAGATAATTTGAGATGACCGATATTGGGCACATGTCCTACTACCTTAGCATACAAGTGAAGCAAGAGAAAGAAGGAATATTTATTTCTTAAGAAATCTATACAAAGGAAGTTCTCCAGAAATTCAAGATGAATGAATGTCAGCGCGTAATCACCCCCATGGAATATGGAACCAAGTTGTTAAAGCACGAAGAAGGAGAAATAGTGGATCCAATATATTTCAAGAGCCTCATTGGAAGCTTGTGATACTTAATATGCACAAGTCCCATTATCCTCTTTGGAGTTGGACTTATTAGTCATTATATAGACACTCCAACAATAACACACTTGAAGGATGGAAGAAGGATCCTTTGCTACATTAAAGGTATAATTGACCATGGATATTTTATTCAATTTATGAAAGTTTCAAGCTTGTTGGCTACAGTGAGAGTGATTGGGGAGGAGACTTAGATGATGGAAAAAGCATAAGTGGGTTCGTGTTCTACATGGGAGATTTTGCATTCACATGGAGTTCAACGAAGCAACCTATTGTCACTCTTTTCCACTTGTCAAGCTGAATACGTAGCCACCACAAATTGTGTGTGTCATGCAATTTGGTTGAAGAATTTGATAAAAGATCTTAACATACCCGAAGATACAATTGAGATATGCGTTGACAATAAATCAGCAATTGCATTACCAAAGAATCCAGGTTTCCATGATAGAAGTAAGCACATGGACACAAGGTATCACTACCTTCGTGAATGTGTGGAAAAAAAGGAGGTACAATTGAAGTACATAGAGTCTCATGACCAAGTTGCCGACATCTTTACTAAGCCACTCAAGCATGAAGTGTTCCACAATCTATGAAGACTACTTGGAGTTGCAAAACCATGTTTAAGAGGGGGTGTTAAAAATTAAACTTGGTTTGTGGGCTTATTTAATTTGTATTTAAATTGGGCTCAAATAAGTAGTATTATTTATTGGGCTAAATTATAATTTAATATGGTCTAGCTTAATTAGTTGTTATGCGATTTTATAGTTATATGGGTCCATTAAAGGTGTAACATTTCTAGAAGGGTCTTTAGCTAGAATGTTATTCTAAATATCTAAGAAGTAGGTGGTAGTTGGGAGTTGTAATTAACGAGTCACTAGATTCTTCCCTTGGAACATATAATTATGGAGGTGTCTAGCCATTTTGTATCAAGCAAAAAACTTAGTGAGTTCTAATAAAGAGTTTCTTTCACCAAATAGTTCTCCACTCATCTTTTCTATATTTTTCTCCTTCTCTCTCAAAATATATATATATATATATATATATATATATATATATATATATATATATATATATATATATATATATATATATATATATATATATATATACAACCTCTTCCAATAGTCCCCTGCACAGCAGGACAAACCTCAGTCAATCTGATCCCAAAAAGGAAAAAAAATTATTTCGCTTCTACTAACATGGATTTTTATGAGGATTAGAATGTTATCCAGGTCCTTTCAGAGCCTTCACCGCCTAGGGAACATGATATTCGAGTGATTGTTTGAGTGTTCAGTCATCAAATGATGTTGAACATGAAAAGAGTCCACGTTTTGAAAGACGTGGTAATTCGATGGATGAATTTAGAAAGAAATTCAAGATGTAAATTCTTACAGAACTGATGGTACAAGTGGGAATAAAATATTCTCATGCATTGAATCTGATCCAGTCGTGTCAGGTTAAAATTACACACACTTTCATATAAATGGAAACGAGAGCTATGAAGGAAGCAAATCGATCTAGGATTAAATGATTAAGGGAGTCGTACCTGTCTCCTGTATAACCTTCTCTCTCTAAAAGTTAGCTCTCTAAAGTAACCATTAGCTCCCCATGCATGCCGGTGGGGTTGCTGGCCCTTCATGCTGGCCTCCATCTTTAGAAGCTAACCTCTCTAAGGAAGACGAGGAAGACATTCGCATCCATAGTAAGAAGATATAAAAAGAGCACCATGTAGAGACTATAGACTTTGAACAACATATGAGGGTTGCGATGGATTGTGAAGTCATGTCTCCCACCCACATGATGGAGGAGGACTACCCCATCCCTAATACAGGTCTTAAAAATTCAACGCCGAAAACCAACAACAAATTACCCAATACTCTTTCCTACAAAGATGCTGTTGAAAGCAAAAAACCTTACAACATGGATATTTATTTTAATGAGTCTACTAGAGCCTCGTCTGATGATGACATGGAACAAGGCTCATAAGGAGACCTTAACCTTAACCATGAACCTGAAGAAGACCATGACCCGCTTTGCCCGACTATCATTATCCCCCAAAAATATGTGGACAAACTTAGGAAAAGATGGAAAGAGAGCGTGATAGTTAGCCTACTTGGAAGAAATATTGGATTCAAGATGCTTGTTAACAAGGTTCCGTCTATATGGAACCTCCATGGCGATTACAAAATTATTGATTTGGAAAAGGGCCACTACCTCTTTAAGTTTTCCATAAAATAATACTATTTCAATGTTATTATTGGAGGCCCTTGGATCATCAATGGTCATTACCTCATTATTAGAAACTGGACATCGAACTTTAATCCCATGGACAACAATAATCACGACCACTTTGTGGGCAAGACTTCCACGCCTACCCATTTAATGGTTTAACAAAAAAATCATTTTCCATATAGGTAGTAAACTGCGCAGACCAATTAAAATGGACTTCAACTCCGTTTCTTTGACCAGGGGGAAATACGCTCGGATTTGCATTAAGGTGGATATCTCCAAACTGCTTAACCCATGCTATAAACTGGATGGGAGGAAATATCGAGTTGAATATGAATTATTGACTTATATCTGATTCACTTGTGGTAGAATTGGTCACAAGAGTGAGTTTTTCCAAGTTCTAAGAGCCTCACAGTGCACCACTTTCTCACGGGTTAATCCCAACCAGCCTCCGACGGATGGGGTAGATCATCCCAGCTATCCCAACTCACAGTACTGTCCCAATGGTAACATTCCCACAACGGTTAACAATTTGGAGTCTACGCTAGATACTTTTGGTGAATAACCAATGGACTCTAGCTTTGGCCCTTGGATGCTAGAAAAGAAAAAACATAGCATTAGCCGTCTTCTTGGGCATGACAGAAATGCTAGGTACGAAAATAATAAAGGAACTGCAAACAATAGACTTTCTAGTCTGGAGCAGTACGAAGGAGGTTACTCCATCATGCTCTTTTATCCCATCAAGTCAACAGTTGATGAAACAACGTACGAGATATAACAATAACATAAATAAAGAGGAAAGGTGCCAGACACTGTCGTCCTTGGGGACTTTATGAAGGGGATGACTCCACCAATTAAAACTTACACAGTGTCGACTAAAGAAGTGACTGAGGGTACAGTGACTAAACCTCCTTCCAGTAATAGAAACAGGCGATCTCTTAAGGACAACTCTGGACATGAGCCTTAAGAATTAGTCAAAGAATTAATGCCTCACAATATTACTAACTCAGAAACCGTCCCACAGGTAAATGACTCTACTAGTAATTTTTTACTAATTAATGCCAAGATACGTTCCAACCACCCCCTCTATGTCGTTTTCTTCCCTTTTTGGTTCTAATATAAATAAATCACATCCCCCTACCCCATATAATATTTCATTGCCTGCTTGTATACTCTCTCACTATGACCCTTCTTTCACCTCTTTTATTAAAGATCACCCCCTTGATTTTTCGATTGTCCCCCATGGATCCTCCTCCCTTCCCCATTGCAATGATAGGAAACCTCTAAACACAACACCTTTGCCTGTCAAAAGGGAGAGAGTAGTTCACCACAACCCTAGGGATGGAAATGTCGGTTATCGCGAGGATAATGTTGAGTGCCGCTCAAATACGAACTGTACTCTGAACCCTAGAGAAAACCAAGGGGGAAGAAATGACCATATTAGGGAGAATAATGAAGTTGTCTTCGATCAATAGAATTAAGAACACCCTTCCGTGGCCTTATTATAATGAAATCCCCATCCTTAATAATTTTTCCTCTATGTTTGTGCTGACTTGGAATTATAGAGGGGCGGGGAAACCCCTTTTTAAACCCACGTTCGCCAAACTCTGTAGAAACTTCAAACCTATTGTGGTCATCCTTATTGAGACGTAAACTGCCTTTGCCAACTTATCCAATTATTTTATTGATTTGGACTTTACCAACTGGGAGGTTTCCAAGGCACGTGGATGTTCTAGGGGTATTGGGGTCCTTTGGAACAAAAGCACCATTAATCTAAGAACCATCACTATATCCACCCAATCCTTCCATCTCCTGGTCACCCTTAAGGGCTACGATGAATGGCTTCTCTCCGCTATCTACGCCAACCCTAACTACACCTTTTGCCAAAATTTTTGGCACAATCTGAAATAGCTCGCCCAAGATCTTGAGACTCCCTGGTTGGCGACGGGTGATTTCAACGACCACTCTGACCCCTCTGAGAAAAGGAGTTATTCTAGTCGTAATAGAGAGTCTAGATGTACAAAATTTGCAGAGAACGTAGATAGCTGTAATCTTACGGACTTCGGTAGTACGAGACCTCGCCTTACCTGGACTAATAGTAAAGATGGATTTGTCAATACCCCCGTCAGACATAATAGATCCCTCACTAACCCTGCATGGCGCATGTTGTTTCCTGAAGTAGTTGTGAAAAATCTCCCATGCACTGCATCTAACCATTACCCCATGATCATCAACATTGAAAGTAAAAACCCCAACATGTTCATTCCTTGTCCTTTTACATTACTTTCTTATTGGTTTTATCGTGATGATTTCCTTAATATTATCTTAAATAACTGGAACATTAACTCCAATTTTCATCACAACTTGGATACTTGTTTATCGATTATTAAACACTGGAACCATGCCGTGTTTGGCAACATTAATATTAATAAAAAAATGCATTCTTCGTAGAATTAAAGGTATACAAATAGCTCAGGAAGCCCACTTCTCCCACAACCTTGAGATTCATGAAAAATAGCTTATTAATGAGTATAACGACATCCTTCGCCATGATGAGATCCTTTGGAAACAGAAATCTCGTATCAAGTGGCTTAGTGAAGGTGACAAAAACACTAAGTTTTTCCATACTTCCACTATTATTAGAAGACGTCAGAATAAAATTGATTGATTAAAAATTTATGGAGAATGGGTGGACGATAGTGAGAGAATTATTCCCCATAGTAACAGCTATTTTTTTCTCTTTTCTCGAAACTCGGGAACACTACGCATGATAGTGTGTTCTATAATCTTGACCACCCCCTCCTTAAGGAGATTGATAATAACATTTTAGCCACCCCTTTTCTTTTGACGAGGTTAGACATGAGGTTTTTAGTATGAATGGCCTTAAAGCCCCTGGACCGGTAGGCATCCAACCTATATTTTACCATACTTTTGGGGAGACTACCCGTGGTGACAATTATTATGCAACACAAATAAATGTGAGAGAAGTAATTACATAGAAAGAATAAGGAAGACAAAATATCAATCACACAACAAAAGATATACGTGGTTCAGCAAAGATGTTCCTACGTCCACGGTGGTTCAGTCAGTATTATTTCTCTATATTCTGGAGAATGATTACAGAGAATACAACTTGTCCATTTGCCCCGTACCTAGGGTTTGATATATACATTTACATGTACGTGAGTGGAGGTGATGGGTTCCTCCATGTTTCCCATCTCCCTTATAACTTTCCTTTATGGGATCGTAGGGGAGACCAGATCAATATAAAAGATGAAGGGCCTGGACTTTGGGCCGCCAGGACTGGGCTACTCATCCAGGCCCATGGTTCTAAATTCTGGGTACCCAAAATTGCCCCTAAATTTGTTGTGCCATGTGTACGGGCCCAACAGATTTAAATGATTAGCCATAATGGACGTGTTACAATTCCTCGGGAGCTGTGGGTTGATTTTGGCGGCAGCCTCTTCGCTTACTGTGCACTATGATTAGATTTTGAAGGCTCGTTGGAATAACCACATTTTTCCTGTCGTTTCAGACTTTCCAGCACTCTTCTGTTTTCTGAGAATTTTAGCACCCCGTTCCTTTTACTCTCAATCTCCATTCCCATTGCTTCTTAGTCATCTTAAGCTCATGCTTCTTCATCACTTGAACCGATCTTCTATTTTGTAAGTTTTTCGTGCCCTTTCTTTGCACTTTCTCTTTGGTTTGTAGCTTTTCTTTGTGCTTTCCAATGGCGAAGATTGGAAATAGATCGATCTCTGAGTTTAGAAAGTTCTACAACATCCCTGAGTGGGTAGAGATTGAGTGTTGTGCCTCGCCTCCTAAGAATGTTAGGGATATAGAGGATGCCCACTGGATCCATGTTTTGTTACTTTCTCAGGGGGGACTTACTTTTCCCCCTAATGATCTATTTTTGCATTTCTATGGCTATTTCAATATCGTCCCCGCACAATGCTCGCCAGATGTGTGGAAAATAGTGAACGGTGTGCATAGGATAAATCAGTTGTATGGAACTAGGTTAGGACTTGCCGAGGTCTGTTTCTGTTACTCCTTTTCTCGAACTAGCTCAGGTGTCCTCTACCTCAAAGCTAGGAGTCCTGACAGGGTATTGGTAGTTAATCTACCTGATTCCCATAAGGACTATTGGCAAGAGGGTTTCCTTGTTAGAAATTGGCAATTTTCTCCCCAATTTGAAGGGTCGAGGTCTGAGAGGTTTACTGTCCCCTTTTATGGGGAAGAATATATAGGTAGACATTGTACTGTTGTTTTAATCTCTGCTGATTTATGACTTTTCTAACTCCTCTTTGCTTTTTCTTCTACAGCAAGGTCAAAGAACTTGGAGCCTGCTCTTAGCGAGGTTCGAATCTCGGAGTTGGTGAAAGCTTAGAACATCAGAGAGCCTTTGGGTGATGGAGAGCATCCCAGGTCTGCTGCCTTCTTGTTAGAGTATAAGAACATATGCTCCATCTTCATAGCACGGCCAATGGACAGTGTACCAGAGTTTCATTCTTTGGGAGAGACTACTGCTGAGCTGATCCAGTTGGACAAAGAAGAGAGCAGCTCTGAGAGTGATCCTGCAGGAAATTTGTGTGGAGGGAGCTCTGACAGTAGCAGTTCCTCTGATTCTGAGGAGAATTCTGAAGTTCGAGGATCGTCGAGCACTTCCAGTAGTTCGGGTGAAGAGATGCCTCCAAGGAAGAATCTGATTAGAGATGATGATGATGATGACGTGCTTCTTGCACAAAGGTTGAAGAAATATAAGTCTTCTTCTGGGGCCGTGGCTACTGGTTCTCGATCTTCTACTCAGGAGCAAGAGAGGAAGAGGAGAGAGGAAAAGCAGGTGAAAGAGAGGGAGAGGAAAAAAGACGAGGAGAGGAAGAAGGTGGAGGAGAAGAAGAAGGTCGAGGAGAAGAAGAGAGTGGAGGAGAGGAAGAGGATGGAGAAAGAGAAGGAGGAGGAGAGGAGAAATATGGAGTCAAGGACAAAGGCAGGGAAAGCCTTGGTCCCGATATCTGCTTTGCCCGAGGGGGCTTCAGTTGCCATTTCTCCTCAGCTAGCTCCAGCGCTTCTCGAGAGGGAAGTTCTCCCTGCAGATCGCCAGAGGGCGCTGGGGTCTGATCAATTGTCCCTGCAAGCTAGCCAGAGGCTAGCCTCGGTAAGATTCTCTTCCAATTTTCAATTCTTTAAAATTTTTTAATGGTTTCTCCTTCTTGATTTCTTCTTTACTCCTTGTAGTTTGTGATTGAATTTTCTCTGCTCTATCGCTCTCGCGATGAGTTGGTGATAAGGAATGGCGAGCTGGAGTAGCAGAAGTCCGCTCTGCAAGCCAGGGGCTCTCAGCTGGAGGCTGACTTAAAGACTGCTGACGTAGCTCGAGTTTCGTCTGATCTGGCCCTCGTCAACTCTAATCGAGAGAGGGATGATGCGGTTAAGGAGCTGGGCGAGCTGAGGCAGGCTTATGATTTAGCATGCTCGAGCAAGATGGATCTCGCGGAGGAAAACAGGGTTCTGACGGAGCAACTGAAGGCGGAAAGGGCCGAGGCAGCCACCATCAAGGAGGATTCATACAACTCCGGGTGGGTTTCTTTTTATGAAAATCCTAAGGTTCAGATAGGCTACATCAGCCATTTGAACATCAAGAAGGGCTGGAACAAAGCTCTTCTAGCTGCTGGGGTTGATGCTGAGTCTCCCCTGTTCGACGAGCATGACCCGGGTCCCAAACCAACTGTGGGCGAAGAAGCTCCTGCCCCAGCCATCGAGGGTGTTGATCTTCCCTCTGAGACAGTTCCTGCTGGTGTTTGCCCTGCTTAGGCGACTGAGGGCATCCCTGCAGAGGGGGATGCCTCTGATGCTGCTGACAAGGGGAAGCAACCAACCATCTCTGGGCAACCTGAGGTTGCCAGTTAATCTACCTTTAGGATTTATTTTTGTACTTTTGCTTGTAATTTTCCAAGTTTCTTCTGCTCGATGCACTTGATTTTTATTAATGAAATGAGAAGATTCTTCTTTTGTTTGTGCTGATATCTTTTTCTCCTCTATCTTTATTTTACTTGTAGTCGATTGATGTTGATGACTATATTCCCGCTACTTCCCAACTGGGTAGAACCCTTGGTCCTAATGTAAGCCCTGCAGTTCGCCAGGCCTTTGTTAGACTTTGCAAGTCACTTAGGTCTAGGAATCAGAAATATAAAGAGCAGCCGAGCTAGTGGCTACGCTAAAGGACAGGCTCCAGGAAATGGAAGAAATTGGTGCCTCGGTACAAGAAGAAGTCAGTGCACTGAGAGCAAGGTTACTAGAGGCCACCGAGATTAACCAAGTTGGGGAGTTCTTGCAGCAGGAGAATGAAGACCTGAGGAGGGAGGCCTTAAAGCTTAAGGAGCATTCGCCGAGCACCATTTCGGTAGTCCTGTAAGGCTCCTCGTTATCGCGAGCTGGATCTCGTCCTCCCCTTCCGCGTGCTGGTAGGGGTGCCAAGGGTAGGAACAGGGAAGCCGAGGAACAGCGTGATAGGGAGATGGAGGAGCTGGACTACGATGTCCGGCGAGCTTATGTAATTGCTGCTGGGCTCCAGAGGGACGTTACCCGACTGCGGCATTTATTCAAGAAGGGTCCTCGACAAGCGTGGGCTGATGGTTATGATCAGGGCTGGCTGGATGCTCCAACAAGACTATCAGAGTTTGAGGAACTTTCTTTCATCAGAGGGTGGTTAAGTGCCCTGAAAGAGCTGCAGGTCCCGAGGAACTCGGTGTTATGGTATCGACACGAGATGTCCTCCTCCATTATGATGCCTAATCCATTAAGAAGAGATGACCAATGGATCCCCATTGATGCTATTCCTCGGCAACTATTGGAGTTGGACACAAACAAGGTCGTGGAAGAGCTAGCCCCTGCTCCTGATGATGGAAGAAGAGCTAAAGTGGCAGATTACCTTGTTCGGAGGCTTCCACCTCCTTGAGATTTTGCAAGTTGTTACTCTTTAGTTCCTTCTGATAATGTAAATGCTTTGGGCGAGCTTCACCGACTAAACATGTATTATCATTATTTGTAAATATAAAAGATTAATGAAAAGTTCGTGTTTAGGAAAATTTTCCAGACTAAACGTGTTCATCCAATCTTTCTATATTTTTTTTGCTTCATAATCATTCTTGTTTTGTCATGTGACACGACTCAGAATGTGTCTCTAAAGTGTGTACTCTCTAGGCTCAAGTGCAAGCCTGTCGTTCAAGTAATAATCCGACAAGTCGGGTATCGATCCTCAGGGAAAAAGGACAACAAGAGCTGTGACGACGGAATAAGACTGAGGAATCCTAACGTTGACTCTAAGAAGAAAAGAAAAGATTGATTTGGATTTTGGGAATGATTGATCTAAATGCAATAATGAAATTGTGAAAAAATGCAATTACACTAAATTACCTAAAAATGTGAATGAAAGATTTAAATTGAACTTTTAAATGAGATGATGGAAAAATAGGACGGGAATACAATCCCCCAACCCTAGTGTACTGCAGTTATAATATTAATCGTAAATTTATCTAATTAATTTGACCCAGTCTTTAGTACTCCCAAGCATTACGTATACGAGGTTCAAGCCCGCGTCATACTTAATCAAAGGTTGAGTAAATCAGTATCACGATACCGACACTCGAATTGTATTCTCAATCATCCCGGTTACCCAGGGGCAAACGAGATATTTAGACCTACAATTGTTGTATCCCTACGCAATACGGTCACAATTAATCACTAAATTCAGAGGATAAATTTTATACGTGCAATTACCACATCAGGTTGGGTTCATGTAACCCGACCTTAGAAAATCTAGCCTAACATGATGAAAGTGATGAAACAGTGTTTAACATGCAAATGTTCATGATTAATCTAAGGACAATTGATGGAATACTGTAGAATAGAATCACAAAGAAGAAACAACTTACTAAAATTACCCAAGGAACAATCGCAGCAATAGATAAAATTGGTGATCACACAAACTTTGAATAAACCTTCAATCCTTGAATAAAACTGGAAATTGTATCTACAACAAGGGTTTGTGGAAGAAAAATGAGAAATTAAAAGTAACTCCCCACGTTCTTGCCTACTTTACAATGAATATAATTCGGGTTTTTATACCCTACCAGAAATTACAAGAAGTTGAGTCTAAATCGGAGTCTTTAGAGGAGAATCAGAAAACAAAATCTCGATGGGCGGACCGGTCCGGCCCTTAGGCGGATCGGTCTGCCTCTAAAGCGGATCGGTTCTTTTATTTTCCAGGCGGACCGGTCCGGGGCGGATCGGTTCTTTTATTTTTTCTCTTCTTCGATTCTCTTTCGGTTCGCAGTTCTCTGGAGTTTGCACAGCGGACCGGTCCGGGTTGAGGGCGGACCGGTCTGCCTATTTGACTTTTCCTTCAGACTTTGACTGCCCATATCTTTTGCTCCGGGTATCCGATTGATGTGCCGTTTCTTCCTAAGTGCTTGTGAGGATGATACCTTCAACTTCTCTTTAGGTACCTCATCCGGATTCTGGGTATAAATGACTCTTTAGCCCTTTTGACTTTTCTTGTTGACTTTCTCTATTCTTCCGGTTTCCTTCTTCCATTTCTTGACATTAGATACCTGCAAAATCATAACGAAATACCAGAAACTCGGTGTGCTTGTTAGGATGAGTCAATAGCAAGATTATGAGATAAAGTCAATCCAATTACGTTGTTCGAGGTGATTAAAGTACCGAAATTAAGGGATAAATTAGGAAGAATTTATGCCTAATCAAACCCCCCTAACTTAGAACTTTGCGCGTCCCGAGCTATGTAAAAGAATTCTAGCAAAGCTCAATTCTTGAAAAACCTTTTATTGGGATAAAATACCTCTTTCGCGGGCATGCGATTGCATTTAGCGTATGCAACAAGCCTTTAAACCCCTAGGTTACCCTAGTGGGACGAGTTGTGTCTCGTGAGGGTTTGCAGAGAATCTACCCACAAAATTCGACTCAAAGAACTTCAAAATAACCAAAAATTGTGTAATTCAAACCTTTCCAGAAAATAATCATCATTAAGTCATGTTTACAAGTCTCAAACTGTAGTGCGTGTGTGCGAAGCCAGAAATATAACCGCCGATTTCCACCGATTAATCATTACGTTACTTATCCGAAAATTCGTTTTGATTTCAAATTCTCACGGGAAGCTCTCTCAAACGAACCACTCGGAATATGGCTTTTCTCTCGGTATGCGTGATAATAAGAGTAAATATAATGGACGCAAAATCACGCATACAATTAGAAAGACGGAAATTTAATGGTGAAAGGATCTCATCAACGGATTACGGTTTTAAAAACAGGAACATCGCCTCTATTTCGCGCATTTAACCTCTTATATTATCTTTTGGTGTATTAGCTCTCCACGCGGTACTCAATTTTCGCAATTTGGACTCGGTTAGGACTTTTTCGGGTTTAAGGTTGCATTGGGTAAAATGAAGGAGGTAAGGAAAGTTGGAATTCTGAAAATCATTCGTGATGTCCATTTGTGCTTTTTCCGGGCTATTGCTCATTTTTTTCTTCTTTTTCTAAATTTTTTTTTTTGTTTTTTTTGTTGAGCATACAATTTTGTTTCTTGCCCCTTTTTATGCACTTTTTGGACTTGAAATATGAATTTTTCACTTTTCACAATTCCGGCTATTTTGGGTTTTACGGGTTGTCAAACGAAAGGGAAAAATATTCGGCTCAATTTGGGTTACAAAAGGGATAATTTTTCGCTACTTTTTCTGGCCAATATTTTTGGTATGACAAACGAGGGCCTACTTCATTGTCCAAAATGCTAATTGCGTTACCATATGCGTTTCGAGGTAGATTTAAGCTAGAGACTAATTTGGCACGTTTTTCAAGGCAATATTGCACACATTTTTCAAAACCGATCAAAGTGAAAGGGTTGAGATCCTTGACAACTTATTAAGCGCTAAAAAGGACTTTGAGTTAACAATTAACTCGGATTGATTTAAAATCTCGCAAAACGTGATAGGCTCGAATCTCACCGGGTTCGTTAATCTCCACATTTATTCGTTAAGTCATCAATTTTTGCACAATTTCCATCTTTGGTCAATTGTGTATGTTGACTTTTTACACTTTGAGACTCCAATTTGACTTTTAATGATATTTTTGAAAATTTTGAATTCCAATTTTTATTTATTTTGAACAAAAATATTTTTTGATTTTTCAAAATTTTATGATTTTTTTTTTTGGAAATTTTTGGGCATTTTTGAAAATTTGTGAAGTTTTAGAAATATACACTTGTGA
Organism: Sambucus nigra; assembly: GCA_949130495.1. Classification (NCBI taxonomy): domain Eukaryota; kingdom Viridiplantae; phylum Streptophyta; class Magnoliopsida; order Dipsacales; family Adoxaceae; genus Sambucus; species Sambucus nigra. The sequence goes on along the minus strand of OX422209.1, from coordinate 728,579,374 downwards.
CCCCCCCTAACTTAGACTTTTGCATTGTCCTCAAGTAAAAAGGACTAAAATCTAAATAAGGAAAAATAAGAAGTGCAATAATTAAAACAAACAAATATAGAAAATGCAACTTTTTATATCATAAAACTGTGGTACAAACAGGAATACAGCATATGTATGATATGAGAAGGAACACATCAAAACAGTCCATAAGCAACAAAACATCACGGGGGAGGGAAATGGGATGAGCTGGGCGCGTCGGGGCCATAGGGGTCTTGAAAATGCGATGGGAGTGCCTCATACGGGTCCCCTAGGCGTCGGTACATATCCGCTTGCCTTCGAGCCGCCCGATTCTGATCTCGTTGGTAGTCGATCACAAAGGTATCGAACCGGTTCTCAAAGTTCTCGAATCGGGTCTCAAGGGTGGACAACCGGGTCGAGATATCGGTACCCGCCCACTCAAAGTCCGGGTCGTCCTCTTCGTCCGCCGACTCGTCGTCGGCGTCGACGTCACCCATTTCAATGTCCGCTTCGGTGGCCTCCTCGTCCGCGCTCTCTTCTGAGGCAGCCGCTTCCTCGCTATCATGACCTCGTCGTGCCCGGATTATGACTAGCTGTTTGGCACTCTTAGTGCGAGTGCCCTGTCCAAAGGGACCGGGAATCCGGGTGCGGTCGGCAGGGGCCTCAATGTCGGCGTCTTGGAGGATAGACGTGATCAAACGGGAATAGGGCAAAGGGGCGGTACCCTTCTCATCCAAAGAAGCGGCGATGATGTCGGCATACAATGTGCGGGCCAAATGGATGGAGGTTTGGGGATCGAAGAGATGGTAGGTCAAGGTGGCTTGCCGAGGTCTCATGGCGGAATCATTAGACGTTTGAAGAATGTTGGCGCATACGATTTGGAAAGTGAGGCGCGCCTTTTCATTGAGTTGTCCAACGGCGACGGTTTGGCCCGCCCAAGCCACGTTTGGAGCAATGCGCTCCATGATGACGTCCTTAGCGACCGGAGGAACGTTCCGTGGATAGGTGAAGTCTTGGGGGTCCGGAACACCAAAGGTGGCCAATTTGGCCGTGAGGATGGCTAAAGATAAAGGAACGACCATCCCATCGACGTAAGCTTGGGCCTCAAATTGGTCCGTCCGCACGAGTGTGCCATAGAATAACCGGACCTCGGAAGCCCACACGGCTTCATGGGGTTCGTTGAGGAAACGACACCACCCCCGGTCCATGAATAGGGCCGTGACAGAATTCGGCAGCGCGTTCCATTGAACCGCGCGCTCCATATGGAGTTTGCGGTTGGTCCCGAAGAAGGTGGTGCACCATCGCTCCTCTTGGAGGGAGCGAAACTCGTTGCTCCCAGAGTGTAAGATGTCGGTGGATGCGTATTTTGTGGGGGCAGAACGGGGGGCCATGGAGACAGAGAGAAGGAACTCAAAAAAATCTGGAGAGGGAGAGGATAGGAGTTGTGTTTGAGGTGTGAAGAAAAGGGGAGGGGAAGGGTTGAATTTATAGTGGAGGGGGGAAAGGATTTGGAGGGAAAAGGGGTATGGGGATGGAGGGAAAAGTTGTATGGGGAGGTGGGAAACCGAATTTGGAGGGAAGGATGGCAATTGGGGGGAAGGGGGGGGGGGGTGAATGGGAGGGCAGGATTAAATGAATCTGCAGAAGGCGGACCGGTCCGGTCCAGGGGCGGACCGGTCCGGTTCTTTAATTTCCAGAAAATTCGACAGGCGGACCGGTCCGGCCTAAAATTAAAGGAACCGGTCCGAGGGCGGACCGGTCCGGCCTTAAATTAAAGGAACCGGTCCGGCTTGGGGATTTTAGGCTGGAATTTCCCCGAAACTGGATTTCAACCTCTCTTCCTCGAAATATTGCACTTTTAAAACGCGCACCTCTCCAAATATAGACTAAGGACCTCTCAATATCACCGGTCACCCGAGTTGATCCAATTCCCGAACATGCACATGCTAAACCCGAATGTACCAAAATCCTAACGACACTCACTAACGCACACAACACACACGACTCTCACCCCATACGCGTCGGGGGTGCGACGACCTAACTGAAATCGTTCACTCTACCCCGTAAACGGGGTCCGACAACCAAACGTTGTCGACTTCCTCTTCGCACGCCTCAAAATATGGCTTTAGGCGTTGTCCATTCACTTTGAATGTATTTCCCCCTTTTAAATCTTCTAATTCGACAGCTCCGTGGGGGAAAACATTCTTGACAACAAACGGGCCAGACCATCGCGACCGCAACTTGCCCGGAAAGAGATGAAGCCGAGAGTTATAGAGAAGAACTTTTTGGCCGGGAAGAAACTCTTTGCGTCGAATGATGCTATCGTGAGCGTGTTTCATCCTTTCTTTGGCAATTTTGGCATTCTCATATGCATCATTGCGTATCTCCTCTAACTCATTTATTTGAAGCTTGCGAGCTTCACCGGCTTTATCCATGGCATAATTGAGCTCCTTAATTGCCCAATACGCTTTGTGTTCTATCTCCACGGGGAGATGGCAAGGCTTGCCATACACAAAGCGAAAAGGGGACATGCCAAGCTGATTTTTGTATGCGGTGCGATAGGCCCATAGCGAATCGTTCAGTCTAATTGACCAATCTTTCCGGTTAGGATTGACGGTCTTCTCGAGAATATTCTTGATCTCACGATTCGCTAGTTCGGCCTACCCATTTGTTTGTGGGTGATACGTCGTTCTAACCTTGTGAACGACGCCATACTTTCTCATGAGCTTCTCAAATGGCCTATTGCGAAAGTGCGTGCCATTGTCGCTAATTATCGCTTTCGGTGCGCTGAAGCGAGAAAGTATGTGTTCCTGTAGGAACTTTATCACCACCTTATTGTCATTAGTCTTAGTAGCTATAGCTTCTACCCATTTAGAAATGTAGTCTACCGCGACTAGGATGTATAGGAAACCAAAGGATGGGGGGAAGGGACCCATGAAGTCAATACCCCAACAATCGAATATCTCAATGATGAGTATGGGGGTAAGGGGCATCATGTCGCGTCGAGAGATGGCTCCCATTCGTTGGCACCTATTACATGACTTGCAAGCGTCATTTGCATCCCGGAAGATTGTGGGCCAATAGAGGCCGCATTGCAGAATTTTAGCGGCCGTCTTTTTCGCCGAGAAGTGACCTCCACATGCTTCCGAATGACAAAACTGGATGACCTTTGGAATCTCGTCATCCGGTACACATCGTCGGATGATTTGGTCGGCACAGTATTTAAAGAGGAAGGGATCATCGTAGAAGAACATGCGCGACCAATTAAGAAACCTCTTCTTATCTTGCGGTGTCCAATCGGGAGGGACGGCTCCCGTGACAAGATAGTTCACTATGTCCGCAAACCAGGGATATGAAGAAGTAGCAAAGAGTTGCTCATCCGGAAAATGCTCGTCTAGGGGTATGGGATCACTAGGTACGTCAGACGAAAGCCGAGATAAGTGGTCGGCAACGACGTTTTCTACTCCTTTCTTATCTTTGATGGAGAGATTGAACTCTTGTAGGAGTAGGATCCACCTTATGAGGCGCGGCTTGGCGTCTTTCTTAGCGAGTAGATATTTCAACGCCGCGTGGTCGGTGAAGACAATTATAGGAGAACCAATGAGATACGATTTGAACTTATCAAGGGCAAAGACTACTGCTAGCAACTCCTTCTCCGTGGTAGAGTAGTTGAGTTGAGGTCCGGTAAGGGTCCGTCTAGCGTAGTAGATGACATGAGCTTGTTTATCTTGATGTTGGCCCAAAAGGGCCCCAATCGCGTAACCGCTTGCATCACACATAAGTTCGAATGGTAGGGACCAATCCGGAACTTGCATGATGGGAGTGGACACGAGCATGTTCTTTAATTTGTCAAAGGATCTTTGGCATGCCTCGGTCCACTCAAACAGGTTGTCCTTCATGAGAAGGTTGCTTAAGGGTCTAGCGCTAGCACTAAAATCCTTAATGAACCTTCGATAAAACCCGGCGTGACCCAAGAATGAGCGCACGTCTTTAAGAGATCTCGGTGGGGGAAGGTCAGCTATGACATCTATCTTAGCCCTATCAACCTCTATATCTTTAGATGATACTATGTGGCCGAGAACTATTCCTTCAGTGACCATGAAATGGCATTTCTCCCAATTCAGCACTAAGTTCTTCTCCACGCACCGAGCAAGTACTTGTTCCAATTTTTCTAGACAACGATCGAAAGAGGTGCCAAAAACGCTGAAATCGTCCATGAACACCTCAAGTCCTCTTTCGACCATGTCACTAAATAAGCTCAACATGCACCTTTGAAAAGTCGCGGGTGCATTACACAAGCCGAATGTCATACGTTTGTAGGCAAACGTACCAAAAGGACAAGTGAAAGTTGTCTTCTCTTGGTCAAGTACATCTACCTCAATCTGGTTATATCCGGAATAACCATCAAGGAAGCAATAATAAGGGTGGCCCGCAGCTCTCTCAAGCATTTGATCAATGAATGGCAAGGGGAAATGATCTTTTCTTGTTCCCGCATTGAGTTTCCGATAATCAATGCAAACACGCCAACCGGTGGTGGTGCGTTGGGGAACAAGCTCTCCCTTAGCATTCTCAATCACAGTCATACCCGACTTCTTCGGGACGACTTGAATAGGGCTCACCCATTTGCTATCCGAGATTGGGTAGACAATCCCGGCATCCAATAGTTTAATGATCTCGGTTCTCACAACTTCTTTCATGTTGGGGTTCAGTCTTCTTTGCATTTCTCTAGAGGGCTTGACATCCTCTTCGAGGTGAATCTTGTGGGTGCCAATCAGAGGACTTATCCCCTTCAAATCATCTATACACCAACCAAAAGCACCTTGGTGCTTCCTCAGAATTCTCAACAATTTTCCCTCCTTCCCTTCATCTAGGCTAGAGGAGATAACAACAGGGAATGTCTCATCCTCTCCTAGGTAGGCATATTTGATTTGGGAGGGGAGTTTCTTTAATTCAAGAGTTGGAAAATTTTCGTCGGAGGGAACAACGCGTGTATCCCGTGGTGGTAACTCCTCGAATTTAGAAACCCAATTCACATCTCTCGCGTCCTCGTCCGACGCTCTCTCATTGAGTAACTCTCTTAACTCCCCAATCTCCCTCTCGTATTCAGTATAAGTCCCCTCACTCTCATTGCTCGAAACCAGACAGGATCCTAAGGCATCGCCCCAACAATTCTCCTCAATGTACTCCTCTACTATCTCATCTATGAGACTCACCGCGTGAATATCATCTTCCTCTCCCGTATGTTGGGCTATGTTGAAGATGATGGTCTCTAATGTCATATTCCCAAAAGTGAGCTGCATTCGCCCATTCCTTGTGTTAATAATAGCGTTAGCTGTCGCTAAAAATGGGCGCCCGAGAATGATGGGAACATGATTGGTCGAGATTAAGGAAGGCTCCGTGTCCCAAATGACAAAGTCTACCGGGAAGTAGAAAGTGTCAACTTGAATGATCACGTCCTCTACTACACCTCGTGGAACCTTCACAGTTCGATCCGCTAATTGGAGAGTGATTCTTGTGGGCTTGAGGTCGCCCAAATCAAGTTGCCTATAGATGGAGTAAGGGAGGATATTGACACTTGCTCCCAAGTCTAGTAAGGCTTTTTCAATTTTGTTCTCTCCAATGATGCAGGAAATGGTGGGTGCACCGGGATATTTGAATTTAGGAGGGAGCTCATTGAGTAGGATGGAGCTCACGTTCTGTGCTACGAAGACATTCTTCTTTACTTTCATCTTCCTTTTTACCGTCAACAAATCTTTGATGACTTTTGCATAAGCTGGAATTTGTTTGATGGCATCGAGGAATGGTAAATTCAGCTTTACTTGCTTTAGTATTTCTAGCACGTCATCACGTGGGTTTCCTTTCTGGGAAGGAATCAACCTTTGAGGAAACGGTGCCGCGGAGGGTGGTTTCACAACTACCTCGGGATCACTAGTGTCATCTTTATCACTCTCATTTGAGGGGACATCTTCGGCCTCTTTCGTGCCGGGCGAAATCACCTTATCTTTGGTTGCGTCGTGTGGGGGAGGTGATAAATCAACGACTCTCCCACTACGAAGAGTGGTCACAGCTTGACATTGCTCCTGATGATCAGTAGAAGTGGAGCTAACACTAGTTTGACCTTGGGGAGGTCTTTGGCCCTGGGCAGGAAACTTGCCCTTCTCTTGAACGCTCAACGAGGATTGAATTTTGGACAGGTTCGCATTTATGTCGCCAATTAGACGATCATATTTGGCATTGTTTGCGGTCTGGCTAGTGATGAATTGATTCATCGTATCCTCGAGAGTTCTCCGCTGTGGTGGGATATAATTTCCGTGAGGTGGTGGTGCTTGCACATGTCCTTGCATGTGTGGAGCTTGTTGAAATTGTTGTGGAGGAGGAGGGGCAACATGCGAAGGAGGGTTCATTGCGGCATGTTGTTGCCCGTAGCTAAATCCGGGATGATTTTTCCACGAAGTGTTGTATGAATTCCCGTGCGGGGCACCAAAATTACCCTTAAAGCCTCCTACACCACTAACTTTCTCCTGCAACATTACTTTGCAGGCGGGTATCATCGGGCATTCCTCAGTTGAATGTCCCGCCTCACAAATCGCACACACCTTTTCGACGGGATTCTTGATAGATCCAACTACCTCACATAAATCTCGAAATCCTTTCTCAAGAGTGTCCAACCGACTGTCCGACATAGAGGTCTTATCTACATGGTATAGGCCGGACGCCGATGGAGTGGTGGTCGCTTGACGATTTCGATTCTGAGCATTAGGATCAGAAATATCCCAAGATTGGGTAGTCTCGGTGACATACCTCAGGTGAAGCTCAGCATCGTGGCAGTCTAGTTCGATAAATGGACCACTACCCATGGTTTCAATGAGTTGCTTGGAGTTAAGGTTCAACCCATTATAGAGGAAGGAAATAATTTGAGCTGTATCAAATCCATGATGGGGGCACGAAGCAGTTAACTCATTGAAACGCTCATAACATCGATGGAATGGCTCATTATCCAATTGCCTGAACGATTGAATCTGAGCCTTTATGGAGATTGTTCGATGTGGTGGAAAGAACTTCTTGAGAAATCTGGATTGTAACTCGTTCCAAGATGGAATCGAGCTCGGAGGTAAAGACCATAGCCAGGTCTTAGCTTTATCTTTTAACGAGAATGGGAAGAGTTTGAGGCGAATCACCTCTTGTGTGCAAGTTTGATCGTTGAGAGTATCACACACGTCCTCAAATTCCCTTATATGCAGGTATGCCTTTTCTAAATCCATACCGTGATAGTGTGGTAGCATCTGGATCATCCCATTTTTGAATCGGAACTGCCCGGCATTATACGGGAGTATAATGCATCCCAGAGTGACAGTGCGCTCGGGATATAAGAATTCTCTCAATGGGCGGTACGGAGGCTCTTCTTCACCGGTAGTTGCATTACTATGCTGCGACATCTCTCTCTCACTTGACGACTCGGCGCTCTCACTGGGTGTGTTTGAAGAGTGTCCTATGAAGGAGAAGGGAGTGTTGCTAGAGATTGAGTGTGACAGTGTGGGAGGTGGGATCCAGAACTGTGGGGCGTTCGGAGTGTGGGGACTATCAGGATTGTACTCAACGAGTGGATTTTCGTGAATGCTGGTTGGAGTATTATGGGGTGTGGGAGTGGTTTCAGAATTTTGCATTAAGCTTGTGAGAGATGGTGGTGAATCTTTTTGTGCTTTTTATATTTTTTTGATTTTTTTTTTTTTTTGAATTTTTGAATTTTTGGTCAAAGCTTTGGATTGGCTCACTCTAATCCTAAGTCTACCTAAATCCCCGGCAACGGCGCCAAAAACTTGACACGACTCAGAATGTGTCTCTAAAGTGTGTACTCTCTAGGCTCAAGTGCAAGCCTGTCGTTCAAGTAATAATCCGACAAGTAGGGTATCGATCCTCAGGGAAAAAGGACAACAAGAGTTGTGACGACGGAATAAGACTGAGGAATCCTAACGTTGACTCTAAGAAGAAAAGAAAAGATTGATTTGGATTTTGGGAATGATTGATCTAAATGCAATAATGAAATTGTGAAAAAATGCAATTACACTAAATTACCTAAAAATGTGAATGAAAGATTTAAATTGAACTTTTAAATGAGATGATGGAAAAATAGGACGGGAATACAATCCCCCAACCCTAGTGTACTGCAGTTATAATATTAATCATAATTTTATCTAATTAATTTGACCCAGTCTTTAGTACTCCCAAGCATTACGTATACGAGGTTCAAGCCCGCGTCATACTTAATCAAAGGATGAGTAAATCAGTATCACGATAGCGACACTCGAATTGTATTCTCAATCATCCCGGTTACCCAGGGGAAAACGAGATATTTAGACCTACAATTGTTGTATCCCTAATCAATACGGTCACAATTAATCACTAAATTCAGAGGATAAATTTTATACGTGCAATTACCACATCAGGTTGGGTTCATGTAACCCGGCCTTAGAAAATCTAGCCTAACATGATGAAAGTGATGAAAACAGTGTTTAACATGCAAATGTTCATGATTAATCTAAGGACAATTGATGGAATACTGTAGAATAGAATCACAAAGAAGAAACAACTTACTAAAATTACCCAAGGAACAATCGCAGCAATAGATAAAATTGGTGATCACACAAACTTTGAATAAACCTTCAATCCTTGAATAAAACTGGAAATTGTATCTACAACTAGGGTTTGTGGAAGAAAAATGAGAAATTAAAAGTAACTCCCCACGTTCTTGCCTACTTTACAATGAATATAATTCGGGTTTTTATACCCTACCGGAAATTACAAGAAGTTGAGTCTAAATCGGAGTCTTTAGAGGAGAATCAGAAAACAAAATCTCGATGGGCGGACCGGTCCGGCCCTTAGGCGGATCGGTCTGCCTCTAAAGCGGATAGGTTCTTTTATTTTCCAGGCGGACCGGTCTGGGGCGGATCGGTTCTTTTATTTTTTCTCTTCTTCGGTTCTCTTTCGATTCGCAGTTCTCTGGAGTTTGCACAGCGGACCGGTCCGGGTTGAGGGCGGACCGGTCTGCCTATTTGACTTTTCCTTCAGACTTTGACTGCCCATATCTTTTGCTCCGGGTATCCGATTGATGTACCGTTTCTTCCTAAGTGCTTGTGAGGATGATACCTTCAACTTCTCTTTAGGTACCTCATCCGAATTCTGGGTATAAATGACTCTTTAGCCCTTTTGACTTTTCTTGTTGACTTTCTCTATTCTTCCGGTTTCCTTCTTCCATTTCTTGACATTAGATACCTGTAAAATCATAACGAAATACCAGAAACTCGGTGTACTTGTTAGGATGAGTCAATAGCAAGATTATGAGATAAAGTCAATCCAATTACGTTGTTCGAGGTGATTAAAGTACCAAAATTAAGGGATAAATTAGGAAGAATTTATGCCTAATCATCATGCGAGTGTCCCCCCAGTCCAGTATAATACCAAGATACCATTGTGCCCCACTTTACCTCTTAGGTTGTGTCGTCACACTTCCTTAGGCCTAAGTAGGGGAATTGGCGAGGACACACCTAGTATTGGATGTCTTTATCCGATCAGGATTTTGTTTAACCAAAGTAGGTTTGATGCCTAAGAATACTCTGTAGGGCTTCATATATTGCCAGGGGCAATGCTAAGAGGTCTTTCATGCTTCATGACTATGACCTGAGGAGGGGTGTTCCCCTGCTATGTCGACCATCGTGCCTGTGATTTGGAAAGGATGTGTAATAAAATGCAAATGTTATTAATCAGTAATCAACTAAAAGACTTTCATTAGTGATAAGGGAAATGAACTGTCCTTTCGCATAACAAATACAAGAAAAAGATTCAATAATAGAATTTCTTAAGATTAGCTGCGTTCCATGCTCGTGGTATCTCCCTGCCCTCCATCATTTCCAAATGATAGGCACCTTGCAGGTCGTCTCTAGTTATTTTAAGGAGTCCTTTCCAGTTTGGGCCTAGCTTGCCATCTGATGACTTTACCGCGTTGCCCAGGACTTTTCTTAGAACATAGTCCCCAACTTGGAATATTCTTGGGTTTACCCTTTTGTGGTACTGCTTCGCGAGCTGTTGCTGATAGCTTGCAAGTTTTATCAGTGAAAATTCTCTACGCTCGTCTGCCAGGTCGAGTCCGGCGAGCAACGTCTCATCATTCTGTCCTTGCTCGACAAGGTCGGATCTCATTATTGGCAATCCCGCTTCTAGTGGGATGATCGCCTCCATACCATATGTTAGTGAGAATGGCGTTTCCCCTGTTGCTCGCCGAGGGGTAGTTCGGTATGCCCATAGGATGTGGGGTAGCTCTGTTGACCATGCGCCTTTGGCTCGCTCTAACTGCTTCTTTAATCCATCGATCACAGTTTTGTTGGAAGCCTCTGCTTGTCCATTGCTCTGAGGGTAGGCTACTGAACTGAAGTTGTGCCTGATCCTGTGTTCATTACAGAAGTCTTGAAAGTGGCCACTCTTAAATTGTGTCCCATTATCAGTGATGATGGTTCTGGGGATTCTGAATCGAGTGATTATGTTTCTCCATATGAATCTTATCATATCAACATCTCGTATGTTTGCCAATGGTTCTACCTCGATCCATATGGTGAAGTAGTCAGTTGCGACCAACAGGTATTTGCGATTATCGGCAGCGGTGGGCAGTGGTCCCACGATGTCTATTCCCCATTGGGTGAAGGGCCATGGGCTGGGCAGGGATTTTAGGTCAATGGTGGGTTAGTGGATCATAGGAGCGTGGAGTTGGCATTTCAGACATTTTTGGACATATACCGCGGAGTCCTTTTGCATATATGGCCACCAATAACCTTCCTTCATTGCTCGAAAGGCTAGAGACCTTCCTCCGACGTGACTTTCACAGATTTCGTCGTGAAGCTCGCGCAATACTTTCTCGACATCGCCTGTATGGACGTATCTAAGATAGGGGCTGGAGAAGGATTTCTTATACAAGTCACCCCCTGTAGATAAGTGAAAGCGAGCATCTTCGACTCTTATCTGGTGGGCAGTTTTCTTATCCCCTGGGAGCGTTCCCTCCTTTAAATAGTTTTTTAAGGGGTCCATCCAGCTGGGGGCTGATCCCACCTGGAGTATTTGTTCCACGTTTGACAGCTTGCTGTTGTGGTTGATGCTCGGAAAAATGAGGAACTCAATGGGGATGACCCTTTTAAGGCTGGAGTCAACTGCTGAACTCAGGGCTGCTAAGGCATCAGCATGATTGTTTTGTCCCCTAGGAAACTGCTGGATGTTGATCTCCTCGAAGCTCGCCATCAATTTTTTTACCAAGGCGAGGTAGGCTGCCTTTCTTTCATCCTTCGCATTATAATCTCCACTTATCTGGTTGGAGACTAGTTGCGAATCACCGAACACCTGCAAACGTCTCGCTCCCAGGGTTTGCGCTTTTTGGAGACCTACTATTAGGTCTTTATACTCTGCTTCGTTGTTGGAGGCTGCGAATCCCAGTCTGATTCCTTGTTCATGGATTGTGTTTTCTGGAGGGATGAGAACAATGACTACCCCTGCCCCCTTTGAGTTGGAGGCTCCATCAACGAATAGTTTCCAGCTTTCCATTGTTGCTTAGTTGTTTTGATTTTTTTGCTGAGGTTAGTCGGAGAGTTCTTCGCTTGTGAGTTCGGCTATGAAATCAGTAAGTATCTGTCCCTTGATAGCTGTCCTTGGTTGAAATTGGATGTCAAACTGGTCGAGCTCGACTGACCATTTAGACAGTCTGCCCGATAAATCTGCTTTCCTTAGGACTGCCTTGAGGGGGTGCGATGTGAGGACGATGACAGTGTGAGCTTCGAAATAATGCTTTAGCTTCCTCGAGGCTATTACTAGGGCGAAAGCGAGCTTCTCCAATGGTAGGTACCTTTGCTCGGTGTCTAATAACATTTTGCTCGCGTAATAAACGGGGTGTTGGATCCCTGCCACCTCGTATATTAGCGCAGAGCTGACGGTGTGATTGGATACAGATAGTTATAGGTATAAAGAGTACTTTTACTATGGTATGACAAGTAGTGGTGGAGTGCTTAGGTAGGATTTAAGCTCGTCCAATGCTCGCGAGTAATCTGGGTTCCATTCTATCGATTTACTCCCCTTCAGGAGCTGGAAAAAAGGCTTGCATTTCTCAGAGGATCTGGAAATGAAGCGATTTAAGGCAGTGAGCATCCTAGTGAGCTTATGCACTTCTCGGATTGTGTGAGGAGGTTGCACTCTTTTGATTGCATCGATCTAGTCTGGATTAACTTCTATGCCTCGCTTACTGACCAGGTACCCAAGTAATTTTCCTGACTGGACACCGAAGGAACACTTGCTCGCATTAAGTTTCATCCGGTACTTCTTGAGGGTTTCGAAGGTACTTGACAGGTCCGATAGGTGATCTTCTTTCTTCTTGCTTTTAACGAGCATGTCATCGATGTATACCTCCATCGTGTTCCCCATTTGGCTCTTAAACATTTTAGTAACCAGCCGCTGATAGGTTGCCCCGGCATTTTTGAACCCAAAAGGCATGACCTTGTAACAATATAAACCAGCTGTCATGATGAACGCCGTCTTGTCCCGATCCGGTGCATACAAGGGGATCTGATGATATCCCGAGTATGCATCCAGGAAACTCATTCGCTCGTGAGCTGCGGTGGCATCTACTAGTTGGTCTATCTTTGGGAGGGGGAAGCTATCCTTGGGGCATGCTTTGTTGAGGTCGGTGAAGTCGATGCAAACTCTCCACTTCCCATTACTCTTCGGAACTAATAATGGGTTGGATAACCACTTGGGGAATTGCACTTCCCGTATGAATCCTACATCCAGCAGTTTCTCGACTTCCTTTTCTATTGCATTATCCTTCTCAGGTGTAGTTCATCGGGCCTTCTGCGTGATTGGCTTGAATGTGGGGTCGACGTGCAACTGATGACAGACCACACTAGGATTAATTCCGGGCAGCTCGTAGGGTTCCCATGCGAAGACATCTATGTTTCATTTCAGTAAGGTCGTCAACTCCTTCTGCTCTTCGTTGGTGAGAGATGCTCCTATCAAAAAAACTCTGCTACTGTCACCATCTTCGTCCATAATTTCTATTAGGTCCTCGACAACACGCTCGGAGGGGAGGAGCCTAGTTTCCTCTACTCCGGGTCTTCCATACCTTAATTGCTATTTGGAAGGCGTCTCACCTTCTTCATCTTTCTTGTTGGGTTGACCGAGTTTCTTCTCTGCCTTTGGTCGGATGGCTGCTATGAAGCACCTTCTCGCTATTGCTTGGTCACCGTGGATCTCCATTACTCCTTGTTCGGTTACATATTTGAGCTTCTGATGGTAGGTCGAGGGGACTGCCTTCATCGTATGAAGCCATCCCCTGCCGAGGATGGCCTGGTATGGCGAGTCGATGTTGACTACCAAAAACTCAATCATCTTGGAGATGTTTCCAGCACGTACTGGCAGTACTATCTTGCCCAGGGGCATGGTCATTTTTCCAGTGAAGCCGACCAAAGGAACAGTAGCTTCCTTTAGGTCGGCGACGCTCAATTTCAACTTTCTGAATAAGTAGAGGTACATTACTTCGGATGAGCTTCCTTGATCGACGAGCAACTTGTCAACGTCGAAGTTGGCTATCCTAAGTGTAATGACCAGAGCATCATGATGTGGGGTCCTTACTCCCACCAGATCTTCTTCTGTGAAAACAATATGCTTGTTATAGTTGATGTCCTCTACTCGTCTACGTTTTCCTGACTGGGACTTTGCTGGATCGATTTGAAAGGCCTGCATTACCGCCTTAAGTTTTTTCACTTCCATCTGAGCTGAGTTCCCTTGTATTTTCTTGATGTCAGACGCTCCGTGGATTACTACGAACTCATGTCCAGCATCTTCCTCTAACACGTTTTCAGGTCTCGCTTCTCTGTTGGCAGCCACTTTCCCTACCCTTTTCTCCACGTAGTCATTCAAGTGCCCAGACTGGGCCAACTCCTCGAGGTGAGACTTAAGAGCTTTGCAGTGTTTGGTCTTATGTCCTCCCTCTTTGTGGAAAGCGCATCTTAATGCATTGTTCCTCTTCGAGGGATCTCCTCCCATTTTTCGGGGTCACTTGATGAATGACTCATCCTTGATCTTCGTGAGAATTTTGTAAATTGGTTCTTTGAAGACGGTGTTGACTGCCTGGAATGATTTTGTCACATCAGGGTTCCCTCCATTCTTGGAGCCATTTTTGCCCCCACTCTTTCCTCCTTTCTTTTGGTTCTTAGTTTTCTCACTTCCCTTGGTAGTGAGATTAGCTCAACCGTTTTCTCCTACATTAAGGCGGGTGACATCTTCCACCTTTGCGTATTTCTCGATCCGGGCCATCTGGTCGTCAATAGTCATAGCTTCCTTCTTCATCAGGGACTGGTAAAGGAGGGAAGAGCTAGGAAGCCCAATTTTGAAGGAAGCCACTGCCACCTCTTCCGCACAGTCCTCAATCTCGTTGAATAACTCCCAGTATCTTTTCGCATAGTCTCGTAGGGTTTCTTGAGGCGTTTTATTCATTGTTAGAAGAGCATCCATCCTTTTGGGGTGGGAACTGCTGGTAATGAATCGGGCCGTAAAGAGTTCGGCTAGGGATTTGAAATTCTTGATTGAATGGTGGGGAAGCCTCTCAAACCACTTCTGTGCTACATCATGCAAGCTCGAAGGAAAAATGCGGCACATCAGGGCATCTCGATGATTCCAAAAAGTCATGGCCTGTCAATATTGACGGATGTGATCGATGGGATCATTTTTCCCGTCGTAAATCTTGAACCTTGGAATGGCAAATTTCTTGGGAGCCTATTCCTCTTCGATCTCCCTTGTGAAGGGTGACTTCATCTGGGCGTTGAGAGCTCTATTCGCGAGTTCTCTCATTGATCTCTCTCCTTGGTGAGCAGGGTGTTGGTCCATCTCTCTGCGAACTAGGTTTCGTATGTTCTCGTCGCTGCGAGCAGGGCTCTGGTAGCGGCGATCTCTTCGCAGCTGTTCGCGGAGGTCGTTGTCTGATTCGCCACCTTCGACTTTTTGGGATTCTCGCCTAGGGCTCCTTCCTCGGCTGCGAGACTTGCTCGCCTGAGGGCTAGGAGTGCGATATGGGCGTCTCCTGGTGTCACGACGTAGTTCCTTCTCCAGTCTTTCCAGTCTTCTTTTCAAGCGAGAATTCTCAGTCTCGTATCTGCGGAAAAACTCCCTCTGCTCGTGGAGCCTTGCCTCATATGCATCGATTAATCTGGATATCTGTGTGGACCTCGTTGGTCCTTGACTTTCCTCTGAGGCTGGCCTTTCCGGGCTAGCTATTTGGTCTGATCGTCGGACTTCAGACCTAATCCTGCGAGGAGCAGGTGGCTCTTAAATATCTCCTACTTGAGGGGCATTGCTGCTGTGACCAGACCTCTTAGATTCCTTTCCTGGTGTGCGCTCTTCTCAGGGAAAGATGAACGCTTACCACAGACGGCGCCAATTGCGGTGACAATTATTATGCAACACAAATAAATGTGAGAGAAGCAATTACCGAGAAAGAACAAGGAAGACAAAATATTGATCACACAACAAAAGATATACGTGGTTCAGCAAAGATGTGCCTACGTCCACGATGGTGCAGTCAGTATTATTTCTCTATATTCTGGAGAATGATTACAGAGAATACAACTTGTCCATTTGTCCCGGACCTAGGGTTTGATATATACATTTACATGTAGGTGAGTGGAGGTGATGGGTTCCTCCATGTTTCCCATCTCCCCTATAACTTTCCATTATGGGATCGTGGGGGAAACCGGATCAATATAAAAGATGAAGGGCCTGCACTTTGGGACGCCAGGACTGGGCCACTCATCCAGGCCCATGGTTCTAAATTCTGTGTACCCACACTACCAAAGTTAGCTTATTTAATTTTTTGAATGATTGTTTCACCTCCCTCACCTTTCCCGAGAACGCAAATTCTAGCCATATAACCCTGATCCCTAAAATTGACAACCCTGAATAGATCGCCCAATTTAGGTCTGTCACCCTCTCTAATGTGCCATACAAAATCTTAGCTAAAGTTATTGATAATAGGATCCGACCTATTCTCTATCGTATTATCAATCATAACCAAGCCAGCTTCCTCCCGAGTCACCAAACCTCGGATAATATTATTATTACTTATGAGATAATATACACTCTCAATAAAAAGAAGGGTAAAAGGGGTGGGGGGGGGGGGGGGGGGCTTTTCAAAATATACCTTGAAAAAACCTACGACAAGATTAGTTGGGAGTTTTGGGAACAGGTTCTAGTTTGGTATAATATCAGTCCTAAGATTATCCAACTTATACGCAGCTACATCACTAGCGCCTTCACCCCTATTCTATGGAACGGGGCTCCGCTTTCCAAGTTCAAACCCTCAAGGGGTCAGAGACAGTGCGACCCCCTATCCCCATACCTATTTGTCATGTGTATGGAATTCTTGGGAGCTTCCATTGACAACCAAGTGAACCAGGGAAGCTGGAAGGGGATCAAGGCATCCCTGAACAACCCAGTTAGCTCGCACCTCTTCTTTGCTGAGCATCTTATCCTCTTCACCGAAGCTTCATAGTCTTTCTTTGATGTCATCATGTGTACTCTAAATATGTTATGTGATATCTATGGGCAGACCCTGAGCCTATCGAAATCCAAAATCTTCATCTCCCTGAATATCCCAAGGAAAAGTGCCTATGAGCTGGGCAGAAGTTGTGGGATAAGCACCACCAGGGACCTGGGTATTTACCTCGGTACTAACCTCATACATGGTAGAACCAAAAACCAATCGCTTCACCCACATTGTTGGCAAGGTCTAAAAAAAACTCTCGGGTTGGAAGTCCAAGCTTCTCTCCCTCGCGGGGAGAACAATTCTCATACAAGCAATCTCCGCTACCATCCCCGTCTATAGCATGCAAACAACCCTTTTCCCCAAAAATATCAATGAGAAACTATACAAACTAAATTGGGATTTCCTTTAGGGAGACTCAGAATACTAGAAGAAAGTTCACCTTATTAATTGGAATACTGTTTGTCGCCCCAGAGTCCTTGGGGGATTGGTCCTGAGAACCAGCGAAGAAAATAATAGTGCTATTATCTCCAAAATCGATTGTAAGATCATGAATGATAAAAACTCGTGTTGGGTCCGTGTGCTAAGTGCGAAATATAAAACACAAGAGAATACTAGAAACTGAACATGAAAAGCTCAGGCTTCCCATATTTGGTGTGGTAAAGTTAAATACAAAAATAATATTGTGAAGAATACCAAGTGGGTGATTAGCGACGGTATGTCGACCGATATTTTCAAGGATTGGTGGATGGGTAACGCCCCCATACCCACACCCAGGACCCACACCAATAACCACACTGCACTCGTTAGTGACCTCATCAAGGACGGGGTCTGGAATGAAAAACTTATAAAGGAAACTTTTAACAATGACACTGCGAATAATATTTTGGGAATTGTTCTCCCTCACTCCCCAGGGATAACTGATAGCCCTAGATGGAGCCCTACAACCAATGGTAATTTTTTTATAAAATCTAGCTATAATTCTCTTATCAAGATCGACCTTAACACTTCCTCCCTTATTAACTGGAAATTAATTTGGAGAACTAAAACCCCCCAGAAGTTAAAAAATTTCTTCTGGCTCGTTTTTCATAAAAAAACTCCTTACCAATTTCCAGAGATTCAATCGACGCTTAACTGAAACTAAAAATTATTATTTTTGTGCTTTTGATGAAGATATTGAACATGTACTTACGAACTATCACTTTGACATTGCGGTTTGGAAAACAATCTACACTCCAGCCGTGTGGGTTACCCATGAAAACTCAAATTTTTTTGAATGGTTCAAAGATAATATATGGGACAACCCAACGACTAATGGATAATTTTTATTTATTTCTACTTTATGGCATATTCAGACAGTGCATAATAAACGCATTTTTGAAAACCGAAATATCACCCGGACATGGTTTGACCATGGAATTAGTTCTTATTACGAATTCCAAGGCTACTTTCAACCATATCCCGGGTAATATTACCGACACCCTCTTGAGTATTGGTTCCTCTACAGGTGACAAGATATTCACGGATGGCAGCTATGATCCCTTTAGTAAATTAGGAGGTTTTGGTGGCATGGTTAGAAGTAATGAACAATGATGGATCATGGGCTTCAATGGTAAAATCAGGGGAGATAGTAGCCATTTAAAAGCAGAGTTCATTGGAATTCTTCATAGGCTAAAATTTTCTATAATCAAGGGATGGAATGGACGCACTATTCATAGTGATTGCCTCAATGAAGTTCAGATTCTCAAAGGACGGGGACACCGGAACCACCCCCTGACCAACATCATTGACGAGTGCATGGGTATCATGAGAGAGATGAAAATCAGTGTCAACCATATTAGGCGCACTAATAATAAGTGGGTTTGTGGTATTGACCGCATTGGGAGACAATACGAGCAAGATTACTTTGAGTATAATGAGATCCCGGAAGACCTCCTTTTCCTTCTTGAGCATGAGGACCCGAAAAACATAATTGTTGCCCTCCAAGCTTGCATTGACCCCATCTACCACATCATCACCTTTGGGGGTTATGTACTGGACGACATGGAGAAGTGGAAGGGCGGTCTCTATGGTCGTCTATGGGGTACCCCTACTCTTCTGTGTGCCCTGATGGTGGGACTCTACCACAGTCTGAATATGGCTAAGATGCACAGCTGTAAATATATTATGGTTGAGACCGACTCCCATTAGTTGTTGAGATATTCAAGGGGGTTCAATATCATGAGACTGACTTTGAAAACATTAGGATTAACTACTATGAACTTATGAGGGTTGTGGGGGTGTATTTTACCTTTTCCCACTCTGGCAAGATTTGTGGTGCATACTGGTTGGCTCGGGAGGCCAAATTGCAAGAAGAAGCGCTTGTGGAAATTGAGGATGTCCCTTCCGTAATGCATTGGATCCTTGATAACCCCATGATATAGTCGGTTCCTGTCTGTGTTGGTCACTCGCTATTGTCTCTTACATTTTTTCTTGGCTTGCCTCGATGGCTTATGTTTCGGGTGATGTTATCTCCACTTAATCTCTTTTATTTCACTGTTGACCAAAAATAAAAACTCGAGCTAGATTGGCACCTGTTACTTATAGAATGTGCACTTGTTATGCTTTAACTAAGGCTCACTAGTCCTTGTTCAGCGTGATAATAAATGAGATGAAATCCATTCGTAGAGTGAGAACAGAGATTTAGTTTTTGGTTGAAGTTAGACGCATCATTCCTACCCCACCAGTGAAGCACGTTAGGTTTTTGATGAAGTTGAACAACAATACTGTCTCGATTGAGATAAAAAACAGAACTGTTGTTTATGGAACTATCACAAGTGTGTATATTAGTATGAACACACATTTGAAAAAAGTAAAACTTACACTCATGTGTAAGAATCCAATGACTCTTGATCACCTGAGTGTCAAGGGTAAAAATATTCGCTATTATATCCTTCTTGACAATATAAATATTCAGACTTTACTCAGGGCCGGCCTGAAAGTTTGAGGTGCCCAAGGCGAATTCAAAAATGTAGGCCTTTTACATAAATTCTTTTTTTTTCTCAAACATGTTTTTCTATAATAAATATTCAAGATTTTTTAATTCTAAATATATGTTCTAGAATCAAGAAATATTCTATTTTTATTGTGCAAACTCCAACTTGGTCGATGCCTTAAGATATTAGGTGTTCATGTACAAGACAATTGGCAGTAAAAAAAACATTATTTGTAGTTGCATAAAAAGATGATTAACATCGGTAAAAGAAAATTATTGCTAGCATGAAATGTACCTTTATTGTGTAAACTATTCGACCAAGTCATAATACTTATCATATCATTTTATGAAGACCTTATTGGAAAAATGTATAGTAAATTGAATACAAAAGAAGTAATTAGGATGTTCACGTTTAAAAAAATTGTAATTTGAGTTCGATTCTACATGTTTAAAATATGTGCTTACTATTTTTTTACCTTAATCATGTGTATTAACATTGAAATATTTTTGTGTTCAATAATTATATGTACAAACATAAATATTGATAATTTGTTTGGGGGCCTAAAATATATTATCAAAGTTGGAGGCCCAAGGCGGTTGCCTATTTGTCCTACCCCTTGGGTCGGCACTGACTTTACCGGTGGAAGATACGCCAAGGGTCAAGACAAAGAAGCCAACTGAAGGGAAACCAGTCGAGCGTGGTCATTGGCGTGACCGTTAGTTATGTTTCAGCAATTTTATGGTGCTTGTATATGTCAATAAAACTTGTGTTATGATCTCGCTGGCTGATTAAAATGGCAAAATATATTTATCCAGGAGGAACAATGCTAGTTCTTATTATCATTAATATGATTATGTTAGACATCGCATTGTCCAATTTATGTCAACTTTGTCAGCCTAACATCAGTGTGTCTTGATTACTTTCAAGTATGAGAAATATTTTTTTTGTAGCATACCTTGAGATGTTCAGGCCAGCTTACATGTACCTCGATTAATTCCCATTCGCGATTCATGACTTTCGCTGGCCAAGTATTATTTTGATCGAATTCGAATTGGGGACCAAACCCAATCCACCCCCAAAACTGTCCCAATGGAAACCCTATACCACTGGACTAAGAGGCTTGGTTAATTATGAGAAATATTATTTGTGATGGGTAACTATAGGTTTTGTTGTCCAGTAAATGAATCCATAGAAGTTGCCTCCTTTCTTTCATTTAAAAGCTGGATCGCGTCTTTTCATACCTAGGAAAGGAAATCACCACTTTAAAGCAAGTTGCCTAGGTTCTTAAGAAAGATATTTTGTTTTGTAAATACGAATTACCCCTTGACCTGATCTTCAATTAAAGTATAACATTATGAAAATTGTTTTGAAAATTCAATCATCATCATCATCATCCTTGCCTTAATCCCATCATATGGGTTCGACCATATGGATTCTTCTATTATATGCATTATTATCATTCAAGTTTAATTCCTTGAGGTCTATCCTAATAATTTCCTCCCACGTTATCTTAGGACGACCTCTTTTTCTTTTACCCTCTATTTCCAACAATCTTCCTCTTGTTATATGGGCATCTACTGGTCTACGCAACACATGTCTGTACCACCTAAGTCCACTTTCTCTTAATTTCTCGCTAATGGGAGAAAATCCTAACTTTTCTCTCACATATGGATTTTTAATTTTATCCTTTCTAGTAGTTCCAATCATTCACCAGAGCATCCTCATCTCACTAACATTGAGACACTCATCCCCATTCAAGGTCGCTAGCCTAACAACTGTTCTATAAAATTTTCCTTTTAATTTATTAGTTATCCTCTTATCGCATAACACCCCACTCGCTTGTCTCCATTTCATCCACAAGTTTCTATTCTACTCGTAACATCATCATCAATATCCCCATTACTTTGTAACATTTAGCCTAGATAATGAAATTTATTAGTTTTGTTTATCACTTTTTCTTCAATCTTTAACATTATGTTACTCGACCCCTCATTATTAAATTTACATTCCATAAATTTCGTTTTATTTTTACTGATTTTTAGACCCTTAGTCTCTAAGGCTTTTCTCCAAGTATCTACTCTCATTGCTAAGCTTTCCTTTGAAGTGTCTACTAAAACTATATCATCCGCAAACAAAGAGTAGTTTTTCCAAAGAGTTGTTTTTGGTTTTTTAAGGAAATAGTTCAAAGGAAAAAAAGTGAGATGCAATCCAAGGTGGCTGCACTTATAGATCCAAATTTTGTTTCTTTGAATTTAGGGAAGATCTTATGGATCACTTGAAGATTTTTACGACGATGTTTAGGAGTTTTGGACTAACGCTCACATTGCTTGTGGAGATCAACCTGATTTGGTTCAATTAGCTAAAATGTTATATAATAATTTTGAATCGATGTATGAAGAACATGTTATAACCTTTTAATGAGATTAGTGGGGTATAGAAAATCAGAATGCTCAAGTGTAGAGGCAAAGAATCTATCATTTTCTTCCTTATAAAAAAATTGAGACAAAGAAAGAGCTAGATATAATCGTTGTTTCTGTAATCCAAAAGCCTTTTGGGAACGAGTTTCAAAAGTCTTGTGTTGATATAATTTTGAATCAGAGTGACATCGGATTTTATCCGGATCCGGATCTGACCCATTTAAACAGATAGGGATTTTGAAAAAAAATGATAACCCGATAAGAAATCGGACCGGATATGGATTTACCCCAATCCAATTTATATATATACATATATATATATATATATATATATATAAACCTAGTAGCCTAATAGACACACGGCCTTAACACGCTCACTCTTTTCTCTCATTTTAGTCGTCACTCCCTCCTCCTCTCACAAGCGGACTCCCCCCTCGCCATATATATATATATATATATATATATATATATATATATATATATATATATATATAAACCCAGTAGCCTAATATACACAAAGCCTTAACACTTTCACCCTTTTCTCTCATTTTAGCCGTCACTCGCTCCTCCCTCTTCACGCCCTCCTCCCCTCACAGACGGACTCCCCCCTCACCACCTCCTTCCCCCTCACCCCCTCTCCCATCCTCTCGCCTCACTTCAGCAACATGTAATGATATATATGTAACGATATATATATATATATATATATATATATATATATATATATATATATATATATATATATATATATATATATGTGTGTGTGTGTGTGTGTGTGTGTGTGTATGTGTGTGTGTGTGTGTGTGTGTGTGCGCCAAATTATATTTTTTTAATTCATGTTCTGTTAAATGTTCTATTGGTGCCAAATTATATACGATTACTGTTCTTTTTGAATAAGTCACCTTATGGAAAACAAAAATTTGAGTTGGCATGCAACCAAATTAAGTTAAAGAACAAGAAAAAGTGCCAATGGACCTACGTAATAGGTGAAACTCCACGTATTTAATGCTTGAAACGACTTTGGAATTGTAAGAAGCTTTCAGTTGTTTGGAACAAATTGATAGAAATTACAATCATTTTCCATCCGAAGAAGAATGGGGTATGACAAATATAGTTTTTTATTGTTATATTTTCATTTCAAGAACCATTGATAATTATTTTCATTTTTTTCAGGAAATGAAGGTTTATGGAGTTCGGTTTGGAAGTGAAGTGAGACTTGGAAGTTTTATGAAGAGTTTAATTTTTATTTTTAGGTGTTGAATTTAGAATTTGAATGTTTTTATTTTGTTTGTAATGGATTAAGTTTTTATAACAATGTTAGATTAAGTTTGCAATATGCTTTTGTTTGTTTGGATGTTGAACTTTAAAACTTTGAAATATGTATGTGTGGTAATCCATTAATCTTAGCAGCTCTTTGTATCAAGCTAATGATATCGGAATGTGTATGCTACATATACATCATACAGTTTATATAATTAAAAAGATGGTTACCCTTTTTTTAGGAAACCAAATTTTATATACAACTTATATAAGGAAACCAATTTTTCCAAACATAGTTACTCCTACTATGATCAACAAAATTGCTCTCTTCACTGCAAAATCAATATATTTCATAAATATATTTCAATAAAAAATAAAAATTAATCCGATCGGATCAGATCAGATTATCGAATTTTTAATATATTCGGATTCGGTAATCCATATAAATATTCGTCGAATCCGAATCTGAAATTATCAAACGGATTCGGATGTGATGACCCCTGATTCGGTACGAATCCGATTCATTTACAAGCCTAATACCTACTACTTCAATCCAACTCTTATAATTGATAAACATTTGTAACACCCCGTGTTTTTAGAAAGAATTATTGGGACATAATTTAATTAAATAAATTCGAGAATAAAATAAATAGGTGGAATTTAAATTAAATTGTAGAATTTAAATTTAGAATAAATATATATTTGTGATTACATATTTATCTAACTCAACTGGGCATGATGGGTTGACTCGTTAAAAATAAAATCGAATGGTAATTCACTTATGGTTATGTGTTGGTTAGACATAATAAAAATGTGTATGTTGAGTAAAAATAATTTGGGCACATTATTGGAAACTCGTTTAGGTGTTTTAGACCTCTAAAAATGGGCACATGGTATTGGTATACCATTTGCGGAGTTATTGGGCCATTTCGATTATGGGTTTGGGCTCATTTGGGGCCCAAATATATGGTTCAAGGCTTAACTCGGGATTAACAAATGATACAAGTTAATTAGGGAGTTAGAGAGTCCAATTCATTAATCAAGAGTTAACTCTAGCGTCCCCCATCCCTAGAGAGAAGATACAAAGGGCCAAAGGGAGTAGGAGACTAAGGATTCAAGGGAGGAAACACATAATCATCCATAACATGCAAGAATTTTCTTACTTAAATTAACGCTCAATGTATTTCATAGTTCATCATTATAATTACTTGTGTAATTTATGGGTTATAAAGTGAAATTGATGATGGGATGATAGGATTCAATCTTATGCATGTAGAGGATTTAAAATCTGAATTTTGCCTTCAAAGAATTAATGATTGGAGATTTAACCTAGAAATTTAGAATGAGCATGAGGCTGAATTGGACTGTAGAATTCATGTTTTAGGATCTTAAATTAATGATACTTGTGATCCATGTGTATAACTAAAATCTGATTGGAATTGAAGATGATTATGGAATCGTATGTTAATTTGTACAATTCGCCAATCCAAATGATGTACTAAGTCATGGGGAAACTAATCTTATAGAAATATAACTGTATGGACCATTAGAATGGGAATTCGAGTAGAAAGAATGATGCTTACTGAAGTATCATAGCAGATATGGGATTTTGCCCAGATCCGAATTGGTTCGGCCTCCTAAGTCGAATCGATTTGTCCAGGCGAATTCATTTATCCCCAAGAGGTGAATCTATTCTTTTCCTGGGGCAAGTCAGGTTGGGACCAGGGATTTACTAGGGGAGATTTTTAGGAACTTATGCGAGTAGGTGGGAGGTCATCCATGTGAGTAGGTAGTTTACTAAAAATGGATTTGTGGCACTACTGGTCTATAGGAACCTATTAATTAACTAGACGGTTTATTCATGAATGGGGATTAGTACGGGATAATTAAATGGAATTCCTCGGGAATTATTAATAAGCGATTAATGGGATATCTCGGCGGGTGATTAGGGAAATTATTACCTAAACATGTTGCATGATAAAAATAGGTTTGTGTCACTATTTATATAGATATATGGGAACAATGGAAAATTAATTATATGGTTAATTTTAAAGTAAGAATATTACTTGGGAATTATGGTCACTGCTTATAGGATTGATGAATTCTGGGGTAAATTCGAAGGGAATTATTTTCCACTGGCAATGAAATATGAGATGAGAAGAAAATTTACGGACATTAGGAAGGAAGCACTGCACCAAATCCTGCAAATGGTCATGCCTGGGGGTCATGGCCTACATCCGTAACAAGCTGGCCATGACCTAAAATCGTGACCATATCATCCTTTGGCGTGATCAGACCATTACGACACTAGGTCATGGATGCTCCTGGAAGTGGTCACGGACCAAATCCCTGACCACTGTGGATCATGGACTTGGGTCGTGACCATCTTGGTGCCAAAATTCCCTCCAAGCTTGGTCGCGGATGGCTCATGGACTTAGGTTGTGACCATGTGCATGACGAAGCAACACACTCACATATGGGGTCGCAATTGTGGATCGAAACCATTTCCTGGAGTGGGTCACATCTTGGGGCCATGACCAACCCTCATTTGAATAGCCACATGTAGATAACTTATTAATCACGCATGGTGGGTCACGGCTCTAGGCTGAGACCACGTTCAACCATTAAAAATGCGCATCTTAGACCCCATTTCTCTCTTATGTGATTTTCGATTTCGACTCTAAGGGTTTTGTGCGGTTCTTGCATTTTGTGGATTTGTGGATTTTGGCTCTAAGATTTATGAAAGGTATGAGTCTATGTGTGTGTACATTTCGATTTGTGGATTTATGGCAGATTTATGTGTGTATGTGTGTGTATTTATAGATTTTTGTTTGTATATGTGTATATGTGTGTATGTATAGATTTCTATTTATATGTGTGTGTGTGTGTGTGTGTGTGTGTGTGTGTGTATAGATTTTTGTTTATATGTGTGTATATGTATGTGTACGTGTGTAACTATGAACAATTTATGTTTTATGTCAATAAACCCTAGACATTGTACGGTTTTTTTTATAAAAATATTATTCAAACTCCTAGACATTATATTTTTTTGACAAAATATAATTAAATGGATTTTTAATAAGTAAACTAAATTACATCCACTATGTTGTGGGTTGTATTCGTGTCATCATATTATATTGGAGGTTATATACGCGTCGTGATTTTTTTGACAAAATATAATTATATGGATTTTTTTGTCATTATATTATGGGTTATATGTGTGGCGTGACATTGTATTGGGGGGTTATATGCATGTCGTAGTTTTTTTTAACGAAATATAATCAAATGGTTTTTTACATTTTATTGGAGGTTACATGCTCATCGTTATGTTGTGATGTTTTAGATATTATTTACTTCTGTACTTTAAATAGGAGTCTCAAACACATGTGCACATTAAATATGATTTCCAAACACTTGGATTCAAAATACACATATACTTTTAAACTCTCTCGTAATAAACCCTAACAAAACATATTGCAAACGTGCACATTAAGTATGATTTTTCATCGAGGAGATCCAAAATGCAATGGATTAAGATAAGGATAGTGATGAGGTCCAAATTGTCTAGAAACAATTCGTCCATATGAGTATCAGTCAAATAATCTAACATACACTGATACTCGTATGGAAGAATTATTTCCTATTAGTGATGCTTTTGATTTATTTTGGATCAACGGTTCTCTTGTACTTGTCTGAATACAGGCTTGAACCTCTGTCAGAGGTCGTCAATGACTTACGGGGTTTCTGAAATGGTGGGCAATGAATTTCTCATCGCAAGAGTCAAGGAAGTTTTAGAGCTTCATTATCATATATTGGTCATTGACAATCAACCACGGGACACTCGGTTTAAGGATAGGACACGAATTTGAAAACAAGCACACTTATGCTTCAAAACATGTTGCCGGGGGGAGGCACTCCCAGCGGCACCCATATGTAATTGCGGGTGGAACGAACACCTCAAGCGCGCCTAACGTAACATGTAGTAACCGGCTGCGCAGCCGCGAGACTCCAAAGTTTGAGGATAGGACATGAATTTGAAAATAGGCACACTTAGGCTAAAGAACGTGCCGTGAGGGGCTCGACACCCCCAGCGGTAACCAAACGGAACCGCGGGTGGCACGAACACCTCGTGCACGTCCAACATAACACTTATCAACTGTCAGCGCAATCGTGGGACACTCGTTTTGAGGATTGAACACAAATTGGAAAACAGGCATACTTAGGCTTAAAAACGTATCACATGGGGGGCATGTCTAGCAACACCCAAATAACACTACGGGTGGAGCGAACACCTCATACGCATCCAACGTAACACATAGAAATTTCCTTCATAACCGCGCGACTCCCGTTTTGAGGATATGACACAAATTCGAAAACATGCACACTTAGGCTTCAAAACGTGCCGAGAGGAGGCGACACCCCTAGCGGCACCCAAGTGGCGCTTCGGGTGGCACTAACATGTCATGCGCCTCCAACGTAACATGTAGAAACTGCCCGTACAACTGTGGGACTCCTGGTTTGAGGATAGCACCCAAATTCATAAACATACACACATATGACTGAAAACGTGCAGGGGGGACCCCCAAAGAAACCAAAAGGCCACCACGGGTGGTACGAACACCTCATGTGCATCCAACGTAAAACATAGAAACTTCCCATGCATCCGCGAGACTCCTGATATGAGGATAGGACACGCATTTGAAAATAGGAACACTTAAGCTTGAAAATGTGTCGAGGGGGCCAGCACCCCCAGCGGCACCAAAACGGCACCATGGGTGGCACGATCATCTCGTTCCCATCCAACGTAATACATAGCAACCGCATGCGCAGCCATGGGACTTCCGATATAAGGATAGGACACTAATTTATAAAGAGGCACACTTAGGCTTGAAAACGTGTCGGGGGCGACCCCCCTGCGGAACCCAAATGTCACCACGGGAGGCACAAACACTTCATGTATGTCCAACGTAATAGGTTGAAACCGCCGGCGTAACCATGGGCCTCCCGATTTGAAGATAGGATGTGAATTCAAAAACAGGCACACTTAGGGTTGAAAATGTGCCAAGGGGATCGGTAGCCCCAGCGGAACCCGAACGGAACTGCAGGTGGCACCAACACCTCGTGTGAATCCAAGAAAACACGTAGCAACTTGTCGTGCAACCACGGGTCTCCCGGTTTGGGGATATGACATGAATTTGAAAATAGGCAAACTAAGGCTTGAAAATGAGCCGGGGGGGACCCCTAGTGGCACCCAAATGGTACCGGAGGTGGCATGAACAATCATACACGTCCAATGTAACAGGTAGGAACTGCCCACGCATCCGTGGGACTCCCAATTTCAGGATATGATACGAATTCAAAAATAGGCACACTTAGGCTTGAAAATGTGCCGCGGGGGGCGTCACCCCCAGGGGAATCCAAACGGCACTACAGGTAACATGAAAATACCTTACGCATCTAACTTAACACGTAGCAACCTCCCGAGTAGCCGCGGGACTCCCGATCTAAGGATAGGACACGAATTCAAAAACATGCACAATTAGGTTTGAAAACGGGCCACGCGGGGATGACATTAGAAACGGCACCCAAACGAAACTGCGGGTGGAAAAAACACCTCGTGTGTATACAACGTAACATGTAGCAAAATGCTTGCACAACACGAGACTCTCAGTTTGAGGATAGGACACAAATTTGAAAACATACAAACTTAGGCTTGAAATGTGTCGAGGGTATCCCTACAAGCACCCAACTGGCACCTCGGGTTCCACTAACACCCCGTGGCAGCCCAAAGTAACACGCAGCAACCACCTGCGCATTCACGGGACTCCCAGTTTAAGGATATGATATGAATTCAAAAACAGGCACACTTGGGCTTGAAAATGTGTCACGGGGGCCTGTACCCCCAACGACATGTAAATGGAACTACAGGTAGCATGAACACCTCGTGCTCATCTAACTTAACACGTAGCAACTTCCCGGGTAGTCGCGGGACTCTCGGGTTGAGGATAGGACATAAATTCAAAAATAGGCATAATTAGATTTGAAAACGTGCAGCGGGGAGGGGGGTAGCTCCCACAAAGACACCCAAACGGCACCGCAGGTGGCATGAACACCTCGTACGCATCCAACATAACACATATAAAATGTCTGTGCAATCGCGAGACTCCCGGTCTGAGCATAGGACACGAATTTGAAAACATACAGACTAAGTCTTGAAATGTTCCAAGGGGTTGGTACTCCTAGTAGCACCCAAACGCCACCGTGGGTGGTACGAACACATCGTGCACTTATAATGTAACACATTAAAATCGTTCGGGTAGCCTCGGGGCTCCCAGTTTGAGGATATGACATGAATTCGAAGACAAACACACTTAGGCTTAAAAACATGTCTTTGGGGGGGAGGGGGATGCCCCGAAATCGCATTGAGGGTATCATGAACACCTTGTGTGAATTCAACATAGCATGTATCAACTGACCGCGCATCCAAGGGACTCTTGATTTGAGGGTATGACACGAATTTGAAAATATGCACACTTAGGCTTGAAAACGTGCCGTAGGGGGAGACACCCCTAGCAGCACTCAAACGACACCATGAGTGGCACAAACACCTCATGCGCATCCAACATAACACCTAGAAGCCGCTCGCATAGACTTGACTCCCAATTTGAGGATAGGACATGAATTAAAAAATAGGCACACTTAAGCTTGAAAACATGTCGTGGTGGGCCGATAACCCCTGCAGTAACGAAACGGCACTGTATGTGTCACTAACACCTTGTGCATGTCTAACATAGAACGTAGAAACTACTCGAGCAGTCTCAGGACTCTCGATTTGAGGATAGGATACAAGTTCAAAATTAGGTGCACTTAGGCGTAAAAATGTGCCAGGGGGATCGGCACCCCCAGTGGCACCCAAACGGCACCGCAAGTGGGACGAACACCCCGTGTGCATCCAACGTAACATGTATAAACTACTCACGCAACCACGGGTCTATCGATTTGAGGATAGAACATGAATTAGAAAGCAAACGCACTTAGGCTTAAAAACGTGCTACGGGGTGGCCGACACCCCTAGCAACACCCAAAAGGTACTGTGGGTGGTACGAATACCTTGTGTCCATGAAAGGTAACATGTAGCAACTGCCCACTCAGCTATGAGACTCTCGATTTGATAATATTAAAAGTATTTGAAAACAGTCATACTTAGGCTTGAAAACGTGCCGCAGGGGTACGAACCCCTTGTGGAACCCCACATGGCAACACGGGTGGCACGAACATCTTGTGCGCATCCAACGTGATGATACATGAAATCGTCCATCTGTCGTTCTCATACCAGAAAATCAGGTATAAAGTGCATAACAAGCGAATAGAGCAAGTAAAGAGAGATAAAAGACAAGATATAGAGTGGTTCGGCTATAAAAATGAGCCTACGTCCACTTTAGTGCCACACTCTCAATATATATGTTGTTTGCTACATAGTAATTTCGCCTAAAGAGGGGTACAAGAATGAAAATAGAAGAGAATAAATGTTTATGAGGATTCCGGTATGCTAGAGAGATGACTCCGATGCAAGAGAGAAGCCCCTAAGCTGGACCAGGTGGTCTGGAGAGCATCGTGATCTCTGATTTGTGTATTGGCACTAGTAACGAACTCGAATCTCGACTGAGAAATACTGAATCTCTCTGGCCCCGGAGGATGAAAAAATGAATATGTCCCTTATCTCGAGGTGTGGACCTCTATATATAGGTGTAGTCACGGTGCTGTTGCTGTGATGAGGAGATGCTATGGCTAACTGAAGGACATGCATAATTCATGGCATGTAATATAAGGTTCCATAGTAATGAATGTTAAAGGGCTGCGGCGGGTAGTGGGTAAGGGGCCGCAGCCTATATGTTAAGGGCTGCGGCATGTGTGTAAGGCTCATTTAATAGCCTATAGGAGATAGGTCTGCGGTAGTAAGACAACACCATTTTCTATAGTGGACCCTCCGCGACATGGGTACAATAGCTGTCGTATCAATAAGCCCCCAAGTCGTAGTGTCAAGAGCTTGCGATTGGGGCTGCGACTGAGTAATCATGTCTTCTTAAGATGCTGCGGTATTTCAAAGGTGACGCTTCGTCTTCCCGCGCCCTCTTATATAAATTGTACCGGTCGTGGACTTCATTACATTTCCTAAATCTTTAAGAGCATATCGAGAGCTAATTTATGCGCGTTTGCCTCCTTACATTTTCAGGCTATATCTAGTAGCTCGTGTAGTGGATCTAAGGCGGTTGAAGGTGGTTCGAAGCTGAACATTGTTGTTTTCTTCATTTCCAGGTAATTTTCCAACCAATTTTCACACTTCTGCGTTTCTTCTTCGAATCTGCGTATTGAATTTGATGGAAACTTTCTGGAATTCATTTTTTATCACATGCTTTTCTGAGAAAATACCCACCTAATTGATAGGAACTTTAGGTTTTTGATTGATACACACTCACATCTTTGCAAAAATAACTGTGACTTGTCCGAGAATTAAACTTATATCGGTGAATTTCTCCATGAATTGAGCTTGCTTGAATTATTACTCAGTATAACTTCAGTTGCAAAATAACTGCTGCAATAATTGCTCTTAAATACGATTATAGTAAATAATTTCTCTTGTCCTTTGAATCGATCTTCATATGATAGAAATAGGCTTCTGTAGATGAAATTTACTGGACAAATGTAGACTTTTAGGTTTCTGGCTTTATTTTTGATGTTCGTGAGAGGGACCTTTCGTATTCTCGAGATTTTGATCTTTGAATTATCCCAGATTAAATACAGAACTATTTGAGTGAGCAGCTACGGAATGATAAAATGTCCCTTTAATAAATTAAGGTTGTCCTGAATCACTACAACCTTCAATTGGTTTAATAAGCTTCTGCGATTTGTAGTAAGTAAAGGCTACGACATGTAAATATTTAGCTGCGGACAGTTAAATATTCCTTTTTCCTTAGGTTCTCCGATTAGAGTCCGAGGCTTGTTTAATGACTACGGCATGTAAAAAGATAACATACCTCCTTCCCTCAAAACAATATGCCGTGGCGACAATTAACTTCTAGGGCTTTAGAACCCACCACTTGGTATACTTAGCCAATTTTACTGATCATTTCTATTTACTCCTTAAATCTGACATATCATTATTCCTGCCACGACTTCTGAGAGGCCTTTTAGGACCATATAGGCTGCGACAACTAATTTATGGACTCTCTGCTTTTCAGGTACTTCTGCAGCCATATGAACTTTGACCCAGACGAATTTCTGGGAGGCTTTTGGAATTAACATTTTGGGCCCTCTCCTCCCGAACTTCCTTCCGTGCGCCTATTGAAATCAATTGTACCACGTCAACTAAAAGATTGCCCTAACTGTGTGGTACTAGATTTGAATTAGAACCCAGACTCCATGGCCATGGAGGAAGAGGCCAATTTTAGCAACCAACCAATGTACATAGATGAGAATGCCGCGACAATGGGTCCTTCTGATGTTAGGGATATACCTGCTAGCACATCTGGGAGAGTTGAGAGACCTCCTGCTGCACTTGGTTTCCATAGCACTATGACCCAATAATGGTTTGATCAGGTAGCTAAGGCCTTCGAGTTTCCTGATGGTTTAATATGCTCAACACCTGCTGCAGAAGAGAGTCCATGCACGAAACTTGCTGACGATGGTGTCTGCTTTCCCTTGAATGATTTCATTTATGGGTTGCGGCTACCTATCCCTATCCCTATCCCTATCCCAATTAGATGTATTTTCGAGAAGATGAAGTTATCCCCAGCCCAATTGGATCCCAAAGGCTAGAGGGAAATTCTTGCAACTATTGTGCTGTGGAAGAAAAAAATTGGGAGAGACATTATTCCTGCTGAGTTTTTCCACTTTTACCACCCAAAGGAAAATTTCGTAAAATTTGCGGGATACTATTACTTTTTTTTTTTGCAACGTGGAATCGACCCTTTATACTGGGAGGCCCACTAGTGTTAAAAATTGGAAGGGCAAATACTTTGAAATTTCTGGAGAAGGGTGGGATATCCACCCACAGGAGTCTGAGAGAGAGAGAGGACCTTTAGGATGCCGCGATAATGGGGTCATCCTTCTAAGCTTGGTAAAGCATTTTTCAATTATAACCACGTCCCCTTTTTCACTTGCATATAATTCTCTATATTTTGCCTTTGTACTAACCTTTGCCTTTTTCTGCATCCCTCGACAACTTGAATTTAAGTGAGTGGCAAGAAAAGAGAGTTAGTATGGTCGCGGCAGTTCCTGCTGACCACAAGACTTTCAACATACTTGTCAACTCCTCTTCTATATACAATAGGGGTTTCTTCCCAAACAAATTTGTGCCAAAAACAATGGGCACGGAAGGTAATACTTCTTTGCCTTAAAACATCGCGGCATCTATTTTATTCGTGCCATATTGACCTTGCTTCATTTCTTCTTCAGGTGAGGAGATTGATAGATCTCTATTGGCAGCTCGGCTTGCTGAGATGGATGAGGATGTTGTTGTTCTCAACAACACATCTAGGCAAAGGAAAATGAAAAGGATAGAGTCCAAGGCTCCTGCCATAGTCATTTCAAGTGGCCATGATGATCCTGTCACGCCTCAGAATTAGGCCACAGATCATACTACTCCTACCGCTGCCTCCAACCAGGTTGTGGATCAAACTAACGCTGCCACGCCCTCACTCAAAGTTGAGGAGTTAGCCCCTTAAGAGAGGCCTGAGGGTACTTTTGATCATGATATTGGGTCTAATCTGGCCGCGACTGGACTAATTTCATTCCTCTTTGACCATAGTGGTCACGGCACTTCACCTGTTCATGAGATAAATTCTCCTATCCCTCCACCAATAGTTACAGTCAATGCAAATTTGGCTCCTCCACAAAGAAGACGTTTGCGTTGGCCACAACTGCGTAGGCCAGATCCCCAGTCTTCTCGGGACATAACTTCCCGTGATATCCATAGGATAAATAAGGCAATTGATGGAGCCGACCTAGATCAGTTGGTGGATGAGGACCACGAGGACATGGAGTCTTATGCCCTCCACGATCTGGTGAGAGTAAGTAATTCCAACTTTCCAATAATTCTTCTTTGTAGATTTAATTTTATTTTCTAACTTTCGATTCATTTATAGGTTACAGAAACTGTGGTGACCTATAAAATCAAGTATGAGGGTCTCTATAGGCTTAAAGAGGTCGCGGAGGGTGTTAACAGTGTTGATTTGGCGAAGTCAATAGCTGAATCTTTTGAAGCTGGTAAGAAGTCTTCTACCGCGGTGCTGGAGTTATGTAAGATGGATGTAGTTGCATCCATTGAAGCTTCAAAAAAACTAAAAATGATGCTTAGCTGAACTTCAACCACACTGCGGAGTCTCTAGAGCTTTCTTAAGCTCAGACTGCGACTGCTGCTCAAGTTGTGAAACTTTCCAATAACAAACTTGTACTTATTAGAAAGAACTATGAGGAGTTGGAAACTAATGTTATTAATGATGCCTAGGCCTATACTGAGGCGATAAAGAAGATGGACAAGGATCATGTCGTCGCCATAAAGAAAATAGAGAAGGACTATGTTGCGGTTATTAAGAAAAAGGA
Organism: Sambucus nigra; assembly: GCA_949130495.1. Classification (NCBI taxonomy): domain Eukaryota; kingdom Viridiplantae; phylum Streptophyta; class Magnoliopsida; order Dipsacales; family Adoxaceae; genus Sambucus; species Sambucus nigra. Next base: position 728,544,560 of record OX422209.1, on the reverse strand, counting down.
TGAAGATCGTGCCATAACCCTCCAATTTCCCATTGATAGCACAGTGGAGTCCTTCAAAGCCGCTAAAGACTTTTTCCTCATCAATAATAAGGCCTATTTCCGCGGCTTCTAGGAACTGAGGCACAGGGTCATCAAAAATTTCTCGGAGTCCCAAGAGATAATCATGTCCTGGAAATTGGGTGATGCTGAGCATGACCAATGTGTGGCTGACATTAGGGTTGCAGTCGAAGAGAGAGCAAGGGTCGAGGCAGAGGCCACGATAGAAGAGGAGGAGATCGAGATTTCTGCCGAAAGAGAGTAAGTAGATTTAGAAGATGATAAAGCCAACTAGTCTTCTTTTCATTCTTAACATTGGGTTGCATCCCCTTTTTAAACTGGTTTTGATATATATATGGCTACAGCCTGTTGTCTGTATAACTTTGATACTTCAATTTTTTTCCAAGGCTTTATTCTTTGATCTCTCCATTTGTCTTAACTGCTCTTTTACTCTATCTTTTTATTCTCTTCTTTGATATTGGAATTGCTTGATTGAATGCATTAGAGTTTCCACTTCAATGATGCACCTCCTCAAATTTAACTAGGGAATATGAATAAGGTTGAATGCATGTGTACTCTTGCTAGCAGTAGTTAATATTGGGGAACAAGTCCCTTGCCCAGACCATTAAGTATTTACTTTGATGTTTGATTATTTGATTGAATGATCTTGTAAATATTCAATAGGAACTGCATTGGACATAAGGCCACGATGTCACTATATAAATTGTTTACCTAAATAGGTTGCGTCCTATTGTTCTTTGCCATAGACTTTTCACTTGTATTTTTCCTTGGAAGACTTCAAATTTTTCCCTGGTCTACGTCTATCTTCCCCCGAGCCGCGGTGCCAAAGAAAGATGGATTTGGGGTTCCATTCCCCGATGATTTGAAGTTGTTGTAATGCAATCGCATTAGTAGAGGTTGCAATAAGGAAGGCAGCTGAACTGCCTGGCTCCATCCCTAACATGGCAGTGAAGGGAACAATCCTAAAAGTGAAACCCAAAAATTGAGTTTTTTCCTGAAACACGTGGAGAGCATACCTACTAGGGTCTATCCATGAGAGAATACCCTCAGGGTGCACAAGGCCACATAATTCTAATGATAAACCCTAGATCGTAGATAATTCTTCCCTAATCACTCACCTTTACGGGGTTAAAGCCCATCATACTTTTCAGCATTATCTAGATGAAATGATATCACGGGAGTATGTAAAATAGATCTAAGGTCATAAAATGAAGACTCAAGAGCAGATCTGAATATATGAAATACCCATTTAAGGGTGTAAACATAAAATAGAGCTCAATAACCCAAAATTTAACAATGAGATGATGATCCAAAGGATCCCCATGAATAAAATCGGGTATTTAAGAACTCAGCATAGAGAAATAAGATTGAAATACCTCGTTTCCCATAGACGACGCCAAATTGATGATACGAGAAATCGTCCACTTGTCGTTCTCGTACCAGTAAATCAAGTATAAAGTGCATAACAAGCAAATAGAGCAAGTAAACAAAGATAAAAGACAAGATATAGATTGGTTCGGCTATAAAAATGAGCCCACGTCCACTTTAGTGCCACACTCTCATTATATATGTTGTTTGGTAGATAGTAATTTGGCCTAAAGAGGCGTATAAGCATGACAATAGAAGAGAATACATGTTTATGGGGATTTCGGTATACCGGAGAGATGACTGCGATGCAAGAGAGAAGCCCACAAGCTGGACCGGGTGGTCTGGAGAGCGTCCTGATCTTTGATCTGTGTATTGGCACTAGTAACGAACCCGAATCTCGACTGAGGAATACTGAATCTCTCTGGCCCCGGAGGCGGAAAACTGAATATGACCCTTATCTCGAGGTGTGGACCTCTCTATATAGGTGTAGGAACTATATTGTTGTTTTGATGAGGAGATGTCGCGGCTAGCTGAAGGAGAGGCATAATCCGTGGTATGTAATATAAGGTGTCACGGTAATGCATGTTAAAGGCCTGCCGCATGTAGTGGGTAAGGGGCCGCAACCTATATGTTAAGGGTTGCAGCATGTGTGTAAGGCTCATTTAATAGCCTATAGGAGATACGTTTGTAGCAGTAAGATAACACCATTTGCTATAGTGGACCCTCCACGGCATGGGTAAAATATCTGTCATATCACAACGTAACACGTAGAAACTGTCTACGCAGCCATGGGACTCCTGATTTGAAGATAGGACACGAATTTAAAAAAAGGCAAACTTAGGCTTAAAAATGTGTCGTGGGGGGCCGGCATCCCCAGCAGCACCCAAACAGCACCTCAGGTGCCATGAACACCTCATGTGTTTCTAACGTAACACGTAGAAACAGTCCGAGAAGCCGTGAGACTCTTGATTTAAGGATAGGATCCAAATTCAAAAACAGGCACACTTAGGCTTAAAAATGTATCGTTGGGGGGGGGGGGGGGGGGAGCACCCAAACGGCACCGCGAGTAACACGAACACTTCGTGTGCATCCAATGTAACACGTAGAAACTACCCGCATATCCGTCCAAGAAAGCGCGAATAAATAGTTGAGGAGATCATCTCCACTAAACTTGTTAGAACATTCAACCATTACCTGCCCAAGAGAGCGCGGTCCATTATTTCCTTAATGAAGTTGTGATCTTTTTAGATATTTTCTGTTAATGGAGTAGACAATAAGTAGTGTGAATTAAAAATCAAATAGTCTAAAGAGATAGACTAAGGTTGAGGAATATTATATGATGTAAAAATATATACAATGAATTTATATAGAATTTAGTGGGAAACATTATGAAGTTAATCGGAGGACTCGGTTTTTAGGAGTAAACACTCACTTTTAGTTAATACATATCTAGACAGCCTTATCTATGCATGTCAAATTATACAATGGAAATCCATAATTTGGTAATTTTTTAAGGATACGAGTAGGACAACTTCTAGATGAGAGGTGAGATACTTGATACGTGTGAGCGTCGATGGAGAGACATGGTGTACGATTTGTTATATTTTGCATATTTATTGGTGAAGAATCCTTGAAACTCTAGGGCCCTGACCCAAAATTATAAATATTCCCCCCCCCCCCCCCCAAGAGTTCTTATAAACAGGCATAGTAGGACTGACGATGGATCAGACTTTCAGTTGCATTGGACATGGTGGGTTCCATTCCATTAATTCTTGTATAGGTTGTACTAATTCATTTGGTCATTTTATTTCATATCGATATTTGTACGGGCATAAGCCCGAGAGTTTATTTAAATCAGTTTGAACTTATCTTTACATTATGGACATTGTGTAATGATTCAGTTTTACACTAATGTATTAAATCAGTTTTTGTTCAGAAGGTTTCTTTTATTAATTGTGACTTTTTGGTGAAGAATAAACATTTATTTTAATTCTAGTGGTAAGAATGGTATAAATTGACAATAATCCCCATCTTCAGCGTATCGTGTTTGGCCAACCTTTACACGAGAAAATGGGGGTTGTTACAGTTGGTATCAGAGCACGGTTCTAGTGTCCTTAAGATATGTGTTTGGGCTCGTTACACTCTACATTGTGTCCTTTGATGTAAAGTCATATGATTAGGAATGATGTCATCCGTTACGATTAGTTACTAATCATTCGTGCAAGGCGTTAATTTTGTAGATATAGTCATAGAGACTTTCGTGTGGGTCACTTTCTAGAATTACGAGAAGTTCAGCCAATTTTGTGCCTAGTAATTGGAAGGTAGACACTTAGGGAAATTTGGGATGTGGTATTGTACGATAGTTCACGAGCAGAGATTAGTTCGTTGAGACTAATAGGGGTGGCATTATGGTAGTAGAGGCCCGTCACTATAATGGAAGAGCGGGACCAATTAATCGGTGATTATTTTTGGGTGAAGTTCAAGGGGAAGTTTCTCACACATTTTTTATATCAGAAATGTAGAACAAGACGGAGAAGCGATTTAACTTTCTGGTGTCATGTCAGCATGGCAAGATAGATAGTGGCATTTATTAAGGGACCCGACAGTTTGAGGGGTTAACAATGTGTAGTATATGTGAAGGATATAAGAGTTTCGATGGTTGGAATAAGTAGGGCCGGTAAGGCCAGGACCCACAACGAGATGGGCATCAGGTTACAAATGAATTTAGTTGCGAAGAAAGGGCTTCGTGATAGATTCATAATAAAGGATGTGTTTTTTCCCTACTTTGGAGTATGTAGGATATGTTTGTTAGATATTGGGACTTAGTTCACTTGGGTTTTGTAAGTACATTGGAAAAGATGGACTTCATATTTGGGATAGTGTTTTACATTGGTTCACCATGTGTAAGAAGAGGCACTGTTACGATGGTGTGTAGATGTATAGAAATGTATCTTAAGACGCTTATGTTTATTTTAGGCCTATTTGCTAGCAATGTCAGAGTGTGATAATTTTTCTTGGGAATGGATTAATAGTTACTTGAAGGGATTCGTTGATTTTGTGGGGACTATTATGAGTTGTGATCTTGTCTAGAAGACAAGATTGGTTAGAAATTGGTGTTCACCGTAGTCGTGAGGGTTATTGTGGGTAACTATCATGGTTGAGCCTAGTTTTGATACGATGGATTTCGATGGGAACTTAGGTCATGCAAGGACCTTTAGAAATTTGGTTATGCTTAGGGAAGCAACACCTAGGTGTAATTTAGAAATTTTGACAACTTAAGGAGGTAGATTACATGTGAATAAACTTAAAATTTATGGGGTAAATTGGGTTATGCCCAGGCTGGAGCACGGGTCTTTTATGTGGGGAAAGCGTTGTGAGATAGCGTAATAGTATAATTTAGGAAAGTATTGCCTTAGAAAATATAGGAAATAAAGTATAAGTAAGGCTAGTGATAACTTTGATTATTGAGATTGTGTATGATAATGTTTAAGGTTGATATTGTGGCGTTATCATTGAAGTGATGATGGTAGACCTGATTAGAATCGGTATGCCTTTGGAGACTTAGGAATGACTAATTGCTCTACCGATTAAAAATGGACAAATAATGTCCTACCTAGGTTGTGGTCATTAAAGTGTTGGGCATGGTAAAGTCGGTTGACTCTAAAGGAGTTTGGTATAACTTTTGTAAAGGATAAGTGGTTTATTTCCAAAATAGCGAATTTTGGAATTTACATGATTAGCATAAACGGTTATTTTTATTTTCCCCTTTTTAGTCTTGGGCCGATGGATCTCAATAACTGACTAAGCTGTGCAGTAGTGTATCGGGAGGGTTCCTTGCTTGGATTTCACTTGCGAGACGTCCCGCGTACGAAATTGGCAAAAGTCGGGAGTTGAGGAAAATTGGATATAAAGATGGTTATTTTCTTTTTACATGTACATATGTGGTGGTATAATTTATATATGGATATGCTTGATATTAATATTACAGATTGGGTGTATATGTGTCATTCATATGTGATAATGGTACGTGTTTGTGTGCATGTAATGTGAAATATATGGGCACCCCAATAAGTTATGATAGGCATAGATAAGGTTTTTCATTTATCTCATGGGATATGAGTATGGACTAGCTAGGTATAAACATAAGATAACGGTACGAAATGAAATGTGACCATGTTGTAGTGAATTCTGAGGAAGAAATTCCGTTATTAGGGGGAAAGAATGTAATACCCCGTAGTTTTTTGAAAAAAATAAAGTTTAGTACGAATTAATTTATTTTGATGAAATTAATTAATGAACATTGACAGTAATTAGACTTAGTATTATTTATAAATTTTAGAGTTGGACTTTAATGGTTTGAATATATCTAAATTGTATTTCTATTTTTAAATAAATAGTATTACATGTATCGCATCGCAATTAAAACAAACTTTTGGATAAAAAAAATATTCAGGCCACACTTTGGGAGGCATTTCAAACTCGTTAGGGCATTTAGGACCCTTAGGAATGGTCCTGAGGTATATATATATATATATATATGAGTTGGGTAGTTAGGTAGTTATCGAGCTAAGTAAATAGCGTATTTGGGCTCATTTGGGGGGTCCAAAGTTGTGGCCTAAGGTCCAACTCGATATTTGAAGACTAATAATATTTATTAAGAGTTAAACCACTCCTTGGGAGTTATATCCAAGAATCCTAAGCACTCCCACCCAAGAAGAAGAGGAAGAACCACCCTAGGAGGAAGAAAATAGGAGTTTCTCTACTATTTTCAGGCAAGCATTCTCTGTCCATTCTTATTCAAAATGTTTAATTCTTGTATTACTGTTGAATCCATGTTTAGAATAGGATTTAAATCTTGATGTAATGCAACCGTGTCTAGGGTTCTTGAGTGGTTATAGAACTTTAATGATATTCACATGTTATAATCTTAGATCCATGTTTCCTCCATGCAAAAATCTAAATGTAGATTGTTTCATTTCAAAACCCATTGTATAACTCATGTGTAGGACCCTTTTACAATATGGAATTTTGTTCATGAGGTTGAAGATGAGATGAGACTTGTATACTCCAAGGTTCTTGAATTTTTTTTATTTAATTGTCGATGTTTGAGGATGATTTATATGATAAATCTTGTTTAGAATGTTTCCATTTCCTGTTAGACCACGTTATCATATTGTTGATTTAAAAAACTGGACTAGATCTAATTAATTGATCACAGATAAATAATTGAACAAATAAGACAAGTAAGATTTTTAAAGTGGTTTGGCAAAAGGGAAAAGCCTTCGTCCACTAATATGTATTGCTTGATTGCCTTGGTTTGTTTTTTTCCTCCCTCGCAGCGATGGGGTTACAATGTATTTATAGCCCATAAGGGGTGTCAAGAGTCGTAATGTTAGAGGATGGGGTGCCTTCATAAATTAGGCATTTACATCAGTACATAATGATCATAAAGTATAAGGAAGTTGGTACTTCACTGACTAGGTTGGTCAGACTACTTAGTGTTGGTCGAACTTTCCAGACTGCTGGTCAGGATTCCTATATTGGTCAGCACCCTTGGGTTGTTGGACGGGGATTTTCACTATGCTGACTTGGACTTGTGCCATGATGGATGACACGTGCTGGCTTATGACGGGTAAGATGATAAATTTTGGTATTAACAGAAGCCCCCAATGTTTCATACTTGAAGCTGATGGAAAAGTGTGGAATATTTAACTCTAACAGTTTCTCGAGAAATCTTCCTATCACTTGGTCAGACACAGACATTCCATACTTGTAAAATTTCTTTAGTTGATTGAGAACTTTGAGCGCGAATGTCAATTTTGTAAATATTTCAAATTTTATCGAACATTTTTGGGGTAATTTTGTCTTTTTCTTGCTAGTCGTCGTAACTTCAATCGTCGTTCTCTTTCATAATAGTTTTCCTAGTTTACGAGGTAATCTATAAAAGGCGGTAAAAACTTCGATTGTCTTATACCTCAAAACTTATGATTCCGGTGTTGTCTCTTGATCTTTCGTGTGATCATTCTTTTAGTGCGTCGGTTCTTGTTGAATCCTTAAGTCTTTGTAAGAAACTTATTTCTCTTCTCTCTATTTCTTTATCTTCAACCATGGTTTACTCAATAGTTTCCTTAGATGATTTTAAAGTGAGTGGAATATTCCCTCCTGGGTAGACTTGGAGATTCCAAGTTCGCTTGTTGATCCTTTTACCCTTTCTGAGGTTCATTGGTTGCCATCCTTATTTATTGATGAATATGGGCTTATATTTCCTCTAAATTCCATGTGTCTTGAATTCTGTCAATTCTTTGATATCGTACCTGCTAGGGTAGCCCCCAACACCTGGAGAGTTGTTAATAGTGTTTATAGGCTAAATCAAATCCATGACACTCACTTAGGAATCCTATAAATCATGTTTTGTTACAAATAGGTCACTAGTGACAATACATACTATTTAAAAACTAGGGTTGTAAATAGAGTTTTAGTTGTAAACCTTCCTAACTCCAATATGGATTACTTTGACTATGGCGACATAGAAAAAAATTAGCAACATTCCCCTTTGCTTGAGGGAGAAGCATACCAAGGGCCCAGGTGCCCCCATATGGAAATAGGATATGTTATTACTCCATTTTATATATGTTTTGTTGATAATTTGAAAACCATACAAACTGTACTAAACTATTTTGTCTAAACTGATTGAAGTTGATCAAAAGAGGAAGTGCGCCAAGGACTTACGTAATTGAAGTTAATTTGGAACATACATTGGAGAAGAGCATACTAGGTCTGCATCCTACCGGCTTCAGTACAGAGCTTCAACCTCACCTTTTATTGCTCGTCCTACAGCCCCTCCTGCATTGGTAATTGAGATCGACCAAGATTAAGCTTCTACTTCTTCTGCTAATGCTTTTGGTGGTGAATTTGCTGCTGAAATAGACCATCCCCTTTCTTATATCATGAGAAAATGGAAGTTTCCTGATCTTCTTGGTGACAATACTACTGGCACCCAAAAAACTTGTTGAGGGAGACAAGAAGAAAAAATATGAAGCTAGATCAGAGCCCCAAGCCCCCAAGTGTGATGAATATCCTTAGAAAAGGCTTAGGAGAGGACATACAGAGAAGAAGGTTGAACAAGTGATTGATGTCGACAACAGAGTTTGGTCGGTGTAACTTCTTCTTATGTTGGCACTTTAACTCTTATTAATCCCAGTTTGGCCATTAAGTTGATCAAGTGTGGAACTCTGCCAGATCATAGGGGAGTTGATTCATTGCTGCCCCAATTAAACGTTTCTGAAATGGATGCTCAGAACCTTGCACCAGTAAGGAATTTTCACCCCTTTAACTCTGTCTGCTTTTATGAATTTCATACACTGACTTGATCTTTTCTTTTGCAGTTCTTAGTTCACTTCAATAATTTGCTAGAGAAGGATGATGAAATCTGCACTTATTTAGATGATGTGGAAGAGGCCTTTGATGGTCTGAGGAAGTCTATGATTGACTCCCAACAAGCCCCGGAGTCTGAGAGAAATAATTGGGCAAACAAGTTGAAATCTGCTAAAGATGCTCGATAAAGATCTGACAATTATGCATGTGAAGCTGAACGAAAGGCAAAGGCTGCTGAGGAACTGGTGGCTAAGCTGAAGGACAACCTCTCCTGTGAGAGGACAAAAATAAAGATAGCGATAAAGGAGTCCTTTAGCACTGGTTGGGACAAAGGCTGGAACAAAGCCATTACTGCTGCCTCTACTAAAATTGAGTATGCAAAAAAAATTCTTTAAAAACGGTTGGGTTGCTTCTCTTCAAAAATAAGGTACTGCTAAAGACTCTAAACTTTTTCAGAGATATAGTCATGGTTCTCCTCCCATTATGGAAGATCAAATTGAAAATGAAGTTGTTTCAGGGGAATCTTCTATGGTGGTTGATTCTACTATCGACCAACCCAAGAATGATGTTGAATCTTATTTGCCCCCCACCGAGAAACTTTAATCTACAGCCCCTTCTACCGAGCAAGGTGGAAAGGTTGGGAATGATAGGGAGAAGGTGTAAAGTTGTTCGGTATTTTCCTTTTTGATCTTTCTTCTTCTTTTGTTTCACTTATCTTGTACTTGTACTTTTCTATTATCAATAAAAGGAATTTTTCTTCATTATTTCTTATCTCATGTTGATTATGCTTGTACTCTTTTCTTCTATTATTGATCGGTTGAAATTTCCACTTCTTAGTTTGTGGCTAAGATGGAGCAAATTTCTTCCAATCATACCGAGCTACTGAAGAGGTACAATGCTTTATTCATAGCTGGCTATTTTGACTTATCCGAGAAAGAGCTGACCAACTTAATCCAGGATGGTATATCAGAATAGGCAAAAGAAGCTTACAGCTATTTGAAGTGCCTACTTGATCGGTCATTAACAAATAATGTTTCCAACTACGAGATGATAGATTAACTTCAAGAGCAACATAAAGAATCTACTTCCTTATTACACTAAATTTACGAGCAGAAGTATAAAGACTAGAGTGGAGCTCGAGGTTTTGATGAATTTCTTTCTGCCTTCAAGAAGAGGGAAATTTTATTTACGTTTGAAGCCGAGGAGTCTAGTGCTATTGCTAAACTTCTGGAGGAGGAAAATCATAGCCTGAGAGATGAATTGCAGTCGTTGAAAGCCCCTTGTGATACTGTTGCTGCTGAGGGTGGAGAAGAACTTAAAGAATTTAAAAGAACTAATATGCCTCTTCATCCCGAGCAAGATCCAGATCTAGCCAACCAACCGCTAACTTGGTTTCACAAATTAAAGAAAAAATCTCTGCTATTGCTGACATGTCTCAACAAATCCAGAGTTTGAATGAGCAATTATCCAAATAAAGTTCTCAAATACAAGCCAATGATGAAGTATTGAAAAGGATGCAACATCAAGTAGATAAATTGACCTTCTAGTTTCACAAATAACCTAGGGAAGTTTGGATAAATGAGTATAATGAACCCTCAATCACTTGGACGATCAGCTGGAGCAAAAACGCAAGGAGGGCTACAAAGAAGGCTGGATAAATGCTCTGGCCACAGTCCAATATGATAAGAACAGTGAACTCTGATCTTGGAATGATCCAGGGTACTTAGACTGTGATAACTGTCCATTTCTGCTTGATGTGAGTTGGATTCCTGTGGAAATAATTCCTTAGTGCTTGATCTCCAAGTACCTTGGTGATATGACTTACATGAAGAGCTGGATCTTATTCATACTCCTCATCGTTTAGATGCCCGAGTAGCAACAGTCCAATAATGCCCCAAGACTTTAATTTCATAAACTCTCCTTATACCTTGGACGACCCTCCTTCTGGAATGGACCCATTTCCAAGTTCTTCTAAGGAAGAGGGAAACCATCCTTTAGAGTAGATGTATTTTCATTTATGTATTTTTAGTTTTTGTTCCTGCACTTTTAGTTACAAGCAACAATGTGTGATCATTATTAAATGAATGAATGAATGAATGAAATACTGGGTTAACTTATCTTGTCAATCATTCAATGTGAATGGTTCTTTGTCTTCATTAGTTCTATTGATACACTTAGGTTTTACCCAAGTTTAATTTGTCACAGGTTCTACTAGTGTACTCAAATTAAAATCCAAGTTTTAACTAGTTACCCATGTTTTACCATAGGTTCTACTAATGTACCTAAAATTTTAAGTTGTGCATTAGTTACCAATGGTTCCCATGTGTATGTGGAATATCTCTCCATCATTTAGACAGTTTATATAAAAAACATTTATCCGGGTACTCATTACCCCAAGCATTTAGGACTCATAATCTTGCCTTGCTTGGTTTTTGTTTACTGACGATCAACATTTATTTGTGCCTTTGTTGATACTAATCAACATTTGTTAGTGATTTATTGATGCCGACCAACATTTGTTGGTGGTTGCTGATGACGACCAACATTTGTCGGTGCCTTTGTTGATACCGACCAATATTTGTTGGTGGTTTGTTGATGCCGACAAAATTTGTTAGTGGTTGATGATGCCGACCAACATTTATTGGTGATTACTGATGCGACCAACATTTATTGGTGATTTGTTCAACTTGGAACTCAGTACAATTTGTGTGTGTAGTTCATAGCACTAGTACTCCAAAAAAAATCAAACAAATTTGGGGAAAACATTTTTTTCATTAATACTGAAATGAAATGAGTACAGTACATTACTGATAGTACTTTGGCGTTCCACGGATTCTTGAACTCTTCACCCTCCAATGTTTTTATTCTGTAAGTGCCAGGTCGGATAACTACTGGAATGCAATATAGCCCATGCCAATTAACTTCAAGTTTGTTGTTCTTTTGAATTACATTCTTCATCACATAATCACATTCCTTTAAGTTGGTCAGTTTCACCCTTTTGTTATAGAAAAGTGCAGTTCTTTGTTGATAGGTTGCATTTCTCAAATCTCCATCTTCATGCACTTCTTCCAGCATGTCTAAATCCAACCTTCTTATCAAATCACTGACCAGGGAATTGAAGTTAAGAACTCTATGTGTAGGTAAATCTAGCTTGGCTGGAATTACTACTTCAGTACCAAATGCCATTATGTAGGGCGTCTCCCCAATAGCAGTTCTAGGAGTTGTTCAATATGCCCACAGAACAGAGTGCGGTTCGTTGATCCGATTACACTTAGATTCGTCCAACCTCTTCTTCAACCCATTTAACAAAGTCCTGTTTGTCACCTTAGTTTGGCAATTTCTCTGTGGATGGCTTGGAGCAGAATGGAGCTTTTGAACATTGGATTGGGAACAATAGACAAAACTTTCTTCATTGTCAAACTGAGTGCCATGGTCGGTGATAAATGCATAGGGCAAACCATATTTGCATATAATGTTCTTCCAAATAAACTGATAAACTTTCTCATATGACATATCTACCAGGGGTTCATCTTCCACCCATTCAGTAAAATAATCCACGGCTACAACCAGGTACTTGAGTTTTCCTCGGGTGGCCGGCAATGGCCATACCATGTCAATCCCCCATATAGAAAAGAGCCAGGGCGAAGTTATTGGGGTCAAAGCATCCTGGGGAGTCCTGAAAATACTAGAGAACCTCTGGCACTTATCGCATTTCTTATTGAAGACTGCACAATTTGCTCGTATAGTTAGCAAGTAGTACCCCTGTGTATTAATCCTTTACAATAACGTTCTTCCTGCTACGTGGGATCCATAATACCCCTCATGATCCTCCTCAATCAAATCTTTTACCTTGGAAGGATGAACATAATGCTGTAAACTAGCAGTCATTCCTATCATGTACAATAAACCATTATCTAGCACATATCTCGCTGCCTTGTACTTTAACTTCTTGGTTGTGACTAGGTCGAAAGGTAAAACTCCATCTTCAGTATGAGCTCTAATGGGATCCATCCACGATGATCCCATGTCAATTGCAATGAAATTGATCATTAAATCTTCGTCAATGCTCCTATTAGCAAGCAAATCAATATGAAATAGTTCTTTTTAGCTCGATTCTAGTGGCTGAGACTAGCCGAGCAAGTGCATCAACTCAGGCATTTTCCAATCTTAGAATTCTAGTCATCCGAACAGCTGGCAAAGTTGCAATCACCTATAGTGCTTTAGATAGATATCTAGACATCAATGCTCCCTCAGTCGCATACAGACTCAACACGTGATTTACCACCATCTGTGAATCACTATATACCATAACTTGCTCGACATTCAGTTATTTGGCTAAACTTAAGCCTACAATCAACGATTAATACTCCACCTCATTGTTTGATGCTTGAAATTTGAATTTTATAGCGTATTTTATATCAATACCATCTAGAGTGTTGAGTATAATACCTTTCCACATCCAGTAGAACAGGAAGATCAATTACCATACAAATTCCATTTAGGAAGACTGCTGTCAAATGCTTAGTCTGTCAAAATTCCTTTATGGAATATCTTGCTCCGTGCTTCCACATATCTCCTAGACATCTCATGTGCTCTACTGGAAGACTCTGGCTAGTCGGTTGTAACTTATTCTCCAGTTTCCTATGTTTGGAGTTAGTCGGCCAAATATCCAGTTAGTCTATCACCTCCTAAATGATACTCGGTTGGGCTTACTTATTTCTCGAGAACCTCTGGGTAAGTGAACTCCACAATGAAATATGCTACAGCTTGGACTTTTAAAGAAGACCTTGGCTCATATACAATGTCATATTCCCCCAGATTCACAGCCCAATACATCAATCTTCCATATTTCTCTGGCTTATGCAAAGGTGGCCTAAGTGGCATATCAATGTATACCACTATAATATGGGCTTGAAAATACGTCTTTATGCTTCTACTAGCCTCAATTAAAGCCAGTGCTAACTTCTGTAACCTAGGATATCTGATCTCTGCTCCTCAGAAAGCTTTGCTTGTGTATTAAACTAGCTTTTGAACTCCATTCTCCTCTCTAATCAAAGTGAAGCTCACGGCCGACTTAGACACAAACAAGTACAAATATAACTTCTCTCCCAAAACTAGTCGGGAAATCAATGGTGGTGATCCCAGGTACTTCTTTAATTCTAGAAAAGTTTTTTCACGCTCATTGGTCCATTCAAAGGTATTTCTAAGCACCTTAAAGAAGGACAAGCACCTGTCAGTTCTTCAGAACACAAATCTATTCAGCGCAACAAATCGCCTTGTCAGCCTTTGGACTTCCTTCTTATTGGTCGGGGACTGCATTTCAATCAATGCCTTAATCTTGTATGGATTATCTTCAATGCCTATTTGGTTTACTATATACTCGAGGAAAATTCCTTCCTCTACTCTAAAGACACATTTAGTCAGGTTTAATTTCATCCGGTGATTCTCCAACTAATCGAACGTCTGGCTGAGGTCGGCGATATGGTCGGTAACTTTCTTTCTCTTTGTTAGCATATCATCAACATATACCTCCATGTTTTTGCCTATTTTCTCCTTAAATACTTTTTTCACTAGTCGTTGATAGGTGGCACCTGCATTTTTTAAACCAAACGGCATAACATTATAACAATAAGTTCCCCGGGGAGTAATAAATGAAGTAGTCTCTCTATCTTTCGGCTTCACTTTGATCTGGTTATAATTAGAATAAGCATCCATAAAACTTAGCAGCTCGTGCCCCGAAGTAGCATTAATAGGTTAATTAATTTGTGGTAGGGGAAAATGATCTTTTGGGCATGCCTTGTTCAAGTCAGTCAAGTCTACACACATCCTCTATTTATTATTCTTCAATTTATCCATAACTACATTGACCAATCACTTCGGGTACTTCACATCCTCAATAAATGAAGCTTTTTGAAGCTTCTCTACTTCCTCCTGTATTGCCCGATTCTTCCTTGAGCTAAAAACACTTCTTCATTGCTTTACATGCTTGACATCCTTATTAACGTTGATATCGTGGCACAAAAAATTTGGATTGATTCCAGGCATATCTTCATGGCTCCATATGAATACATGATTTCTCTATCTTAAGAAAGTCACCAACTCTTGTTTGAGGGCTAGATCCAATGATGCTACTATTTGAGTTGTTTATGCTGGCTTATCATCATCCAAAATAATGTTCTCCATCACGTGGCCTTTCACCAGCTCTGATTCCTCTCTTGGGTTCAAGGTTTCAACCTCAGACTATCTGTTCGGCTCAGACATATCTACTTAGTAAGTGGTGGTTCTCCTATTCACCTTTGCCATATCCTCCTTCTCGGCAGATGAGTAGTAGCATTCCCGAGATACTTTTTGAACTCCCTTTACTATATCAACTCCAAAGTTAGTCGGGAACTTCAAACATTAGTGAGCAGTAGAAGGCACATCTTTGAATTTATTCAAACCCATTCTTCCCATTATCATATTGTAAGTAGAATGAACATTTTTGTCCATTGCAAAGAAATGCACCTTTTTTATCTTGCTCGCTGGCCATGTCCCGATCAACACATTCAACTTGATTTTACCCAGAGGAAATACATTCTAACCAAGAAAACCTATGAGAACTTGTGATAAGGTTCCAATTGTCTAAGCTTCAAATTCAAGCTGTCAAAATAGGGGTAAAACATAATGTCTGCTGAGCTGCGATTATCCACTAATACTCTGGCTACAAGCACATCTTCCATTCTGACTTTAACCACCAAAGGATCGTTATGAGGATAAAACACTCCTGATAGATCATTTTTGGAGAATATGATTACCATCTTATCCTTATTGAATTTCCTTATTCGATCTTCCTCGGCAAGGTTGATTTGATGGATGTAGGAGCAATCTTGAGCCTCATTAAGGCAAGCCTTCCTTTCAACTGTATGGTCTCCTCCTCCTGCATCTCCACCTGTAACCATATAACAATCAAAAGACCCAAAACTAAGCATGAATACCTCGTGTTCTGGCTGTCTTGGCTTCTTAGGGAGATTGGGATCATCCTCTAAATCATCACCATGGTTCCTTTTTTTCTCGTCTCTAGGTTTGCAAGGAGATTTAGACCTCTGCCGAGCTTTACCACCACTCTGTCGATCAACAAATCTTTCCATCTTTCCTTATCAGATGAGTGCTTCAATCTCATTCTAGAGAGCAATACACCTGTTGGTCGTATAACCATGGTCCTTGTGGAACTCGTAATATTTGGACTTATCCCTTCTCTTAGCGGGTGCTTTCAACTTTCTAGGCCATTGTAGCTCGTTATTGTGCTTTATTTCTTGTAGCACGTGATGGATATCCACCGTTAGAGGAGTATAATTAGTATACTTTTTCAGCCGATCTAGACTTTATTTACCTTTAGAATCCTTACGCTCAGAGTGGTCTTTGTGTTCCTTCTTATCAGACTTACCTTTAACCTTTGCATATGAATTCTTCTTAGATTCCATTGCCTCCTCGACATTCATAATCTTTGTTGCCTTGGCCATTAATACAATCATCATCTTTAGAGGATCTTTTGCTAAAGTATTGTAAAGCTTCTCAGGTAGTAGCCCCTTCACAAGGGCTGTGATGGCTGTCTTTTCCTCATAATCAACTACCTTTAATTTCTTAGTGTTGAAGCGAGTTATATAATCCCTTATACTCTCCCTGACCTTTTATCTCACACCGAGAAAATATGCTACCCTCTTTACTAGTTTTGCACCAAAGCAAAAGTTACCACTGAACAATTCAGTAAGCTGGTTGAAGCTTAAAATTTTCCCCCGAGGAAGGCTATTGTACTAAATCTGAGTAGGTACGATTATCGTACCTGAAAATGCTCTGCACCTCATTTCATCAGGAATAGCATAAATATTAGCAGTTGTTTGGTACATATCTATGAGCAAGATAGGATATGTTTTCCCATCATACTTGGGAGTTACCACTGGAGATTTGAACTTGGATGGAGTACAAAAATCCACAATGGCTTGCACAAAAGGATATCCCTTCATAAAACTTCTTTGGAGAACATTTTTAGCCATTGAAATTTCTCCCAACCTATCCATCAAGCGTTGAATTAAACCCTTTCAGGCATCATTTCCAGCACCATACATAGGAGTTGCGGCTCTCTCTCCTCCACTAATAGTCTGCGTAAAACTTTCCTCTTATGAGCGTTGCTCGGGAGGAACAGTTCGTTGGATATTTAGCCTTAACGGGATGTGCCCTCTATTTGGTCGGTTGGTTGCTGAGTATTTCTTGATAAAGCTCTAGGAACATTTATGTTCTCATGAGGTCCTAAATGCTCAAAGGGAGACACTCTACTTAGCCTTTCCAAAGAACTTAGGCATTCAGGTATGAAGGATTGCCCATCTTAAGAATTAGGGGTCCTCACATAAGAGGTTGCACCCGGATGATAAGAAGGGTGTTTAGAAGTCCTTGAATGGTTATACCCAACATTCTTAGACATTGGGGGATGCATATTTCTATAGTTTGATTGGGTAGGGACTCCGACTTGTAAAGTGTGCACCAATTGTCTCATGGTATCTTGCATCGCCTCTTGACCTCTGGCTAGGCTAGCCATGATTCTAATCAAATCATTAGTGGTTGGTGGAGTAGAGGAAACTGACGAAATTCCATCATTTCGATTACTAGATTTAGGAATATTAGTTATGTAGTATGAATTGCAGGTGAAAACATTTAGAAATACGTTCCCACAGATGACGCCAATCTGTTGATACAAAAACTAGACCAGATCTAATTAATTGATCATAGATAAATAATTGAACAAATAAGACAAGTAAGATTTTTACAGTGATTGGGCTAAAGAGAAAAGCCTATGTCCACTGTTATGTATTGCTGGATATCCTTGGTTTATTTTTTTCCTCCCCTCATAGCTATGGGGTTACAATGTATTTATAGCCGATGAGGGGTGTCGAGAGTCATAATATGAAAGGATGGAATTCCTTCATAAATTAGGCATTTACATCAGTACATAATGATCATAAAGTGTATGGTTGCTGGCGCTTCACTGACCAGGTTGGTCAGACTACTTGTTGTTAGTCGGGCTTCCCAGACTGTTGGTCGGGCTTCCAGTGTTGGTCATCACCCTTTAGTTATTGGTCTGGGATTTGCACCATGCTGACTTGGACTTGTGCCATGATGGATGCCACGTGCTGGCTTGTGACTGGTCCACGTAAGATGGTGAATTTTGGTATCAGCACATATCATAAATTAATTTGTTGAATCTGTAGAGCAAAGTTTGATGCATATTAGTATTGATTGGGAAAAATCCCGTCTTGGAAGGGAACCTGTTATCGACTTACTGGGCAAACCGAATCAATTCGGCCTTCTTTCCGAATCGATTCGGCCTCCCTTTTGAATCGATTCTGTATACGTGCTTGTAAAAAATTTCGTTACGATCTCGTGGGTGCCGACCTCGTATTTTTCTGATTTTTTTAATTAGTTATGATTTTTCTACGAAGGGTGTACGAGACCATTTTCGTTCAAGTGAGGGATAAGGACTTATTCCAAGATATTAATGATACTTCTATGAACGTATATACGCAGTTAAATCGGGAATGGGTTCGTGATATGGCGACAACTTAAAGTACAAGTTAACTATATGAACAAGATGATTTACATGGGATTCTTGAATAAAACTATACGAGATAAATATATTAAAAGGTCGGGATGTACCTAGATGGTTGGGAAAATTTGGTAGGGGCACATAAATGATAAGACCCTAAAAGATATGATGGTAATTTTATGATTTAAAACGGGATAAGTTTGAATAAAAGAATTACCTATTAGAGATACGTCGAACGCTTGGGAATATAATTAATGGTTAGCTCCCTCAAATTATTACCTTATAAGGATACTAAGTAGAAATGTATCCTAAGCCTAGTGGGATAAATCAGGATGGTTGGTATCGGTTGTGATAGTAGTTATGGTGTAACTACCTATACAAATCAGTTGACTCCTTATATATGTACATATAAGCCTAATTGTAAAAGAACACGAAGAGAATGGTTATTAATAATCTAGAAGGATTAACATCTAAGCCAAGAGGGAAATATACCGAAATCATTAATTAATTTGGGAAGGTTAGTTTGGGAATAACCATACCTATATATATTTATGAAAAAATAACTGATGAAGTAAATTTGACTATTAAGTCTAGGAGAAAATATATGGGAGTTAATATTTAATTGGGGGGCAGTTGCAGGATGGCGACTTAATATGTGTAATTTAATAACTGACTAAAGTATTATGATCAAGCCGAAAAGGCTATAATTATATGAATGGTATTTTCGTGGGTAAAATTAGTTATAGAGTAACTGTTTGTACATATTGGATAATAATATGTATTATATTTTTATGTATGGACATACCTGAGTTCGTGGACTGTCCTATCGATTGTGGTGCACACGTTCGAGACCGGAGCACATGTCGTCACTGGTGGTCTAGGCATAGTGTTAGGTTATATTATAGATACTACGTAGTAGCGCCACTTGTAATACCCCGCCCTAGAAAATAGGTATTTAACGTTATATGAAGTGTTTTCTCCAAAGAAAAATTGGAGGAATAAATAATCGAAGTGTAACACGTCAAGTAATACGTAAGGTGGAATATTACGTAAATGGTTTAAACAAAAACAATCCAACAATGCATGTATCGCATTAATGCATATTTAATCTCTAATAGTATTGGCTAGGATGTCCATTAAGTTTGAGAAAAAAAAAATATCAAGGAACAGATGCGACACGGATAAGGTTAATACAACGCGATATTTAAATGGTACGAAAAGAAAAATATCGCAATATGGGTTAAACGAGATAGTTTTATGTTTCATGGTTCACACGAGTTTTATTTTGAGTTTATATAATTATTTTACGCACTTTGGTTAAGTTTCGTGCGATTCGGACAAGCAACGAATGGTACGCAAGCATGTGTACTAATTGTCTTACGACGCGCGACACAGCAAAAGTCCAATCTTGTGTAAATTGTTTAGGACATCTCGGGAGGTCAAAAAAATATTGTGAATATGTTTTTTAACTCACAAAAATATAAGAAATATTATTATGAAGAGAAAAATCGAAAAAAAAATACTTTTGTACGGAGGTCCCGATTCTTGCGCGCCTTGTATAGGACAATCCGGGAGACCAAACGACTATTGTAAATATGATTTTTTTTAGCCAAAAAAATGCAAGGAATATGATTCTTCAGTTAAAAATTAAAAAAAAAAAAAGAATTTTTTTTGGGGCTTGTACCAAAAGTGAAGCAAATCAACTTTTGTGGGTGTTTTTGGGCATTTTTCAAATGAATCTTGGGGATCACATGTTTGGTGTATGTTTAGTCACTTTCAAGACTTTTTATACATATCTTGGGAAAACAAATTACACCCATTGGGGCATTCAAAACCTTGGGTTTGTTGGTCAAGGGTGGAAAGCTTCCATTGTAAGATAAATGGGAGGGAAATACTTGGAGCCAAAACTCTCAAACATTTTCAGATTATATCTCCATCTTCTAGCTCTTGCAAGAGTTGTTCTTCCTTCCAAATTCGTGGTCCTCCTTTGCCACCACTTTCCCACTATCAAAACACCACATTGGAGGTCCCCAAACTCCATTAAAACACCTCTCAAAGTTGGGACAGCTCATAGGAGATTTTGAGATAAGTTTTTGGAGCTCAAAGAAAGTCTTGTTGGGTGATTTTAAAAGGATTTTATAATAGTAGAAGAAAGAGTAGTTCATAGAGCTTGAAGATTAATTGGGATCTTGAAGAGGGGACTATTGTGACTCCCTTTAGGGCCACCTTTGGAGGTGGGGGAGTCACCCACCTTCTCTACCATTATTTAAGGACATTTTGAGGTGGGATTATTTAACATTGGTATAGGTTTATTATTTAGCATAATGTCATATTTCTATTTACATATATTAGTTTTAATATATGAAGGATTTGTGTTTATTTGCATCCATGGAGTTCATTGGGTGGGTTTCTATGATTTCTTAGACAAGTGGGTTTTCAAAGAAGTGATTTAAATGGGTTTTGAATTTGACAAAATTTCAGAATAGTATTTTCCACCATTTGGGTGTAAATTGTGTGAGAAAATGGTTAAAACCAATTCATGGGTTTATTAGTTACACTATTGGTATTTTGTGTAAGGATGAGTATTTTTATGAAATAATAATGAGGTTTGAATGTACTAATAGACTTATTAGTATCATGTTTACTATTTTCTATGAAAATGGGTACTTACAACAAGAGCTTTAATGGGTTTTTAAAATAGATGAATTTCAGCCCCAAATCACAACATTTTATGGAGTAAAATGTTTAAATTTCAAGTTTTAAGGTGAATAAATGATTTCTTTGATAAAGGAACATTTGAAGCTTGTGTACCCTTTTTGTTAGATTGGTATAGTGAGTTTATGTTGATAAATCATTATAAAGTGCATAAATAAACTTTCATTTATAAAGTGTACTATTTAGTTTGTTTAAACTAAGTTTTGGGGTTAAAAGCGTAAATATGAAAAAGTGTAGTCTTTTTGAGAACTTTGGGCAAAAATGGAAATAATGAGAATATAGGAGACTAAGTATGGAAGAAATGATTAAGTATGGATTTTTATGCAATTAATCATGATGAAAGTATGTGACACCAAGTTTGAAATTATAAAGTGTCAAATGTGTAAATGTTGGTTAAAATGGAGTTTTAGTGTTAAACTCACAAAATCAAGTGCGGGGACTTTAATATGTGAAGGGCATAATTTTATATATTAAAGAGGCTAAAATGCAAAATGTGTAAAATTTGATAAAGTGAGAAGTTAAACAAGTGTTTTCATGACGAAAATGCCTACGTGTCGAGAACGGAACTCAAAAAGTGTGTTTTAGTGAATAACACTTGAAAAAGAATAAGGTTGCGAGTTTTGATGAAAAGAAGGGTAAATCGATAATTTACTTAAAGCGGGACATTTTTATGAAATAAAAATGTAAGTGAATGTTTTTATCCAAGCACGATGAAATTGAATTAAGTCCTAAAATGTGAATCATTTTTGTGTAATATTAACACGTGTGTGAACAAAGGACTTAAAGAGAAGTAATGTTTTTCCAAGTATAATGGGAAAATGGACGGTTAAGTCCAAGTCTTTGGCTTCGACCCAAAGGAATGAAAATTGAAGCACAACTGTGAAAATGTTGAAAACATTGACAAGATAATGATAGTCGAATGACGCCGAGAGAAAATAATTAAGGAGGGCATGACATCCCTAGTGGTGAAAGACCCCAAACCAACTGCAGTAGTATATGGCGACGGAGACCGGTGGTGTGAGGCCACGAAGTCCATGAGTGTTTGTTGGCAGATCCCAAAGAGAAATAATGCTAAGTAATGAATCGAATATTCATGAAAGAGGCATAAATGAATGGCACTAATTCATTGATTTACTAATGCAAGAATAACGCATTAAATGCTTAAAATTCATGTGTCAACATGGAATGGTTTAATAAGGTGACTTAATGAAATTAATCTACCTAAGAACAATTGAATTAAAGTAAACATAAGCGTGTGTTACATGAGGTTTACAATAGAAAAGAGTATTTTTCAAAACACGACATGTGTGTGTGTTGAATGGAAGTCCTAAAAGGGTTAAGGAACTTTGGCGTGAGTTAATGAATATTAGGGAGTAAATCTCCTTGAAAGTAAGAAGAATGTTTTCCAAACAAATCCCGTTTGTTTAAACTGTGTGAGTTAATGGAAAACACGTATAAGTCCTAAGCATGATAATGCAAATGACTATTTTATAATGTTAGGGAAGTTAAATGGTATTAAAAGATGTTTTTGAAATAAACAGTTAAATACATTGGCATATGTATTTTTCAAAGGTATATATGTAGATATATACATATTTTCACATGCATGTAGTGTAGCGTGTGAGTACTTCTTTCTGTCGCTCGTTTCTATACAGCATTTGTATATGATCCCACTGAGCATTCGCCTCTCATCCCCTCTTTTGTTGCGGCAGGTTGTATGATATTCTGTACTTTGAGAGCGCTATACAGGTAAGTAACTATCTGCATCTACGATTAGTAGCTCTGTTTACTTGGCCTTGGGAGCACTTCCCTTGGGTCATATCACTTAGTGATTATAATTTGGACTTGCATGCTAATAAGTGTAATGTTAAATACTAATAAGAATGGATTAGAAACATTAATTAGGATGTTTCATTGCACTTCACTATTAACGTATGATTCGGATCGGGTTAATCCTTAATTGACCTTTAAATCCGGGTCGGGGCGTTACACCACTTACAAGAGGTAGGTGTAGATGCTGGAATCCTTTGTCACCGCTTGGTATGAGCTGTGAACCGGTGTAATGCGTAGGTACCACCCCACTTGCTTGTGTTTTGCTACCCGTTTTGGGATAAGGAAATCCTCCGGGTATTATCGATAGAACATGAACATGACACCGAAGATAGATGTCTTCGTGTGTCGTACATATATATGTAGACATATGTATTACTCTATTTACACATTGTGGTATGCCTTATATGAGAATGCGTTCTCATAGTCTATAGATGTAGAAAACACTTAATGATAACCAAGTCGTATTAATATAATAATGTGGATAATTAAGAACGAAAGTAAGTTCTAATGGCCTAACGTGGTAGACAATTATTAATGAGAATAATAATTGGGCAAGCTAAGAATGTAGACGATAACTAAGGAGAAAGAAATCCAATAGGCTAATGGCGTAGACGATAAGTAGTGTGAATTAAAAATCAAATAGTTTGAAGAGATAGACTAAGGTCGAGGAATATTATGTGATGTAAAAATATATATATACACTGAATTTATATAGAATTTAGTGGGCAACATTAAGAAAGTTAATCCAGGGACTCGGGTGTTAAGAGTAAACAATTACTTTTAGTTGATACATAGATAGATGGATTTATCATTACATGTCAAATTAGACAATGGAAATCCATAATTTTGTAATTGTTTGAGGATGCGAGTAGGAGAACTTCCAGATGAGAGGTGAGATACTTAATACATGTGAGTGTCGATGGAGAAACGTGAAGTATGAGTTAGTTACATTCTGAATATTTATTGGTGAAGAATCCTTGCAACTCTAGGGCTCTGACCCAAAATTATTAATGTTTTCCCCCAAGTTTTCGTATAAACACTGATAGCAGGACTTACGATGGATCAGACTTGCAATTGCATTGGACATGGAGGATTCCGTTCCATTGATTCTAGTATAGGTTGTACTTATTCGCTGGTTCATTTTATTTCATATCGAGATTTGTATGGTAATAAGTCTGATAGTTTATTTATATCAATTTGTACTTATCTTTACATTATGGAAATTATATGATGATTCAGTTTTACACTCATGTATTAAATCAGTTTTTGTTCAGATGGTTTCTTTTATTAATTAGGACTTTTTGGTGAAGAATAAACTTTTATTTTAATTCTAGTGCTGAGAATGATATAAATTGACAATAACCCCATTTTTGGTGTATCGTGTTTGGCCAACATTTATATAATAAAATGAGGATTGTTACAGTTAATGACAAAAGAAACCTTTTGACTTGACTTCTTTTTGTTCCCTTTTTCAATCCACATTAGCCACACTTAACATTATAAATAGAGTGATTCTACATGAACCGTCGTTTGAGTTCGCATTAAAACTGCATGCCTACGTAGCGTGTCGAGGTTGGTCAATTCTTCTGGCGCAGACCCACATCCATAAGGAATTAGCCAATCTCGACACACCACATAGGCATGACGGTTTCAAGGCGGTCTCAAATGGTAGTTCACTTAGAATTATTCTTGTAACAAACGACTTTACCCCAAAACTGTTTCATTTATATAAAATGTCAAATGGTGGTTAACTTATAATTATTCTTGGCCCAAACCCGTTCATTTACTGTAATATTATTACAAGTATGTACTGATATCGAAGACACGTCAGCAATGTCTGATAAAGAGAAACAACAAGTATTTAAAGATGGGTGGAAAATTAAGCTATAAAGCTGAGTCTGTGTGGACGTGAAGGGATTGGATCCGACAAACAAACACGAAGTTCGTCCCTACGTATTAAGAAGTTGGAGAGTTGAATAAGTTTCGTGTGAAACCGTTGAGAAGCTGAAAACAGGATGCACGTGGAATACAACTGAATAACAATAGCAAAATGAGGCCTTGGACTTGGACGTAAATGGGAGATGGCAAGTTCGGTTCCACGTATTTACCTACAGTGTACCCGAGCAGACTAATAAGACCCACCTGCATCGTCTTAGGGTGTGTTTCAAATGGGGTTACTAGCTTTCCTTGATATTTTATATTCAGGAAGCCCATGAGCACGGTAACAATTACAAGAAAACTTTCAGTGTTTACCATTGTCGTAGATGACCAAAGTGGATTCGGAAACAAAGACAAAGAGTTGGGTGTGTGTGTGAGACCGATATGATCATATGAACACAGTTTAAATAAGCAAGGGAAGAGGGAAGCATTCCTTGTGTTAGACCCCCACATATATCAAAAATTCAAAATCTTCAGACCGGCTTCGACATTGGCCATGCAAAATGTTATAAT
Organism: Sambucus nigra; assembly: GCA_949130495.1. Classification (NCBI taxonomy): domain Eukaryota; kingdom Viridiplantae; phylum Streptophyta; class Magnoliopsida; order Dipsacales; family Adoxaceae; genus Sambucus; species Sambucus nigra. The sequence goes on along the minus strand of OX422209.1, from coordinate 728,519,188 downwards.
TACAAATTTTACATTTTACTATTATAATATATTAAAAAGTTGACGTTTAAGGGGGGCTTATGGCGTTTTGTAGCAAAAATGTTTTGGAAAAATGTTTTGGCGTTTTGCAGCATCAGGCATTAAGATTTCATTTGTTGAGTGGATCATACATACTACTACGATTAGTACTTTTTCTCACCATTTCATCTCTTCTTTTTTGTCGAACTAAATTTTTGAACGTTTCTATTCAATACATCTTAAATTTTGATTTTATAGAATCCATGCTTAGCTTGTTATTAATTCACCTCAAAGCATTTTCATCTTAAAATATTTCTTAAACATATATGTTATTTTAAATAGATACAAAAATCACATTTTTGTTTAATTAATTTAATTAAATCTAAATCATTTAACATATTATTTTGGTGACCAAATTAAATTAATTTCGTCACACATAATTTATACTATATCCGGCCAAATGTTGCTATTATTAAAAGAAAAATGGATAATATGTTAGATGTAATTGAATAATTCTAAAAAAGTTATAAACAACCCCTAAAAAATCATCTCGAGGCTCCCGTCCCTAAACCCCCAATATTCATCGAAACAATTTTGCCTCATATTTTTTTAGTTCCCCACCCAAATATATTTATTGGCTCCGCCACTGGTAGCATGGCCCGCTTTTGTAACCTTAGTTATTTGGGTTTCTAGCGTATTAAACATGGGGTTTTTCTTATTTGAATTTTTCCAAAATAAAAATAATGACATGGAGTTGCGCATTTGGGTTTAGTTACATCATTGCATCAAATAACCCCTAAATAAATTATATATCCCAAAAAGATCTATAACCCTAATGATCTAAATGGAGGTTCCCTACTTGTTTGCACAAGAAGGACCTTTCACCGACGATTCCATTCATTATGGACTTTCTGGAGGACACTAGAAGAACAAGCAACATAGGCATCATACGATGTATGTCGCTAATAGTTACAAATATGTCGCCAATAAGTATTGACAACAAAATATGTTTTGTTGCTAGCTTGTTGCCCAAAGAGTCTCCGGTAAAGTCTTTGGAGACGAAATGAATTATGTTAATGAAAGTATAGTTTTGGCAACACACAAATGTGTTGCCAAATATATATTATTTATTTTTAAATTTTTTATACAATAATATTATTTATCTTGCCAAAGGTCGCATAGGATGACCTTCGGCAACAAAATATTTCTTTCACCAAAATGTATATATTTTGCATCACAGCTTTTTTTGTTGCCAAAAGATATACTTTTCGCATCATAAATTTTTTGTGATGCCAAATGTATACCTTTTAGCAACAAAGTTGACTTTGTCGCCAAAAAAATAACCGTTGCCAACAAAAAAGTAGGTTGCCATAGTAAATTCAAAAAAAAAATTGTTGCCCTAACTATTCTATTTTATTTTTTGCTATTATTTTTTCATACAATGATCATTTCTTGCTATTGTTTTTCATGCAATAATCATTAAAGATGATTTAAAGTTAGCGGAACATAAACGTTTATTATAAAAAAATTATATTGCTCATTGCTCAAAATCCTTACATATATGTCATGCAAAACAATACATTCTCCCAATTCAAGTATGAAGTACAAAATAACGTTTGACAAAAATCCTATTACATCAAATGATGCCCAGAAATGACATCAAATGACAATCCATCATATTAAATCAAATGATATCCAAAAAATCATTGATGTCAAAAGATGTTCAAGAAGCTATCTGCATTAAATAAATAACCATATGAATCCATAATATAAGAAATCACAACTCCGAGCTCCTGCGAAAATAACTACTCCAAGCAAATCCATCGTCGTTCTACACAGAATACAAAATAAATTTTTATCAATTCGACTTTAATAGTTAATAACAATTTATAACTTTATAACAGTTCAACTTAATCTTTACTTGTGAAATTTTTGTTTCCTTCTTTTCTTTATTTCCTTGTATTTTATTTTTGTCATTTTACATAGTGGCGACAATTTGTATTTTTCATTTTGTAGTTTCCTATATCCGTCCATGATCAATTCATTTCGATTAAAATTAAGCACATCAATATTATGCATCCGAAAATGTGATAGACATGCAAGATGGAAAATGCATCCGAATTTTTTTTATTCCGCCAACATAATCTACTATCGATAGTAGAACATATTACCCCAACATTGAACCAAATCACTAGCAAGAACGAATTATGGATCTATGGCAAATGGTGTTTCTGAAAACAAATCAATTCTGACGAGGCAGTGAGCAATCATGTGACATTCAAACTGTAGGTTATAATGATAAAATAATAAAGTATTAAATATTTTGTGTATTATTCCCTAACATTGGGATCCGATGTGTTCGTGTATAACGTATACTAATGTATAAATATATATAATGTATTAACATACAATGTATAAATATATTAGTACAAAATTATCTTAAAATATATACATATTTTAACCCCTATGTTATTCTGCTGTGAAGAATTAACACAGATCAGATACCACACAAAAATTAATAAGAATTAATAATAATAATAATAATAATAATAATAATAATAATAATAATAATAATAATTATTATTAACTAAATGGTAATCAAACACAAATAATTGTTTGTGACATGTAGTGATTAAGATATTTGATTTAAACTTTTATAAATTATTAATGGGAACAGTGATGTTGCTTCATAGTTGAGAATGCCTACATGGGATAGTTTAGCTTTTGAGTAGTGTTTGGCTTTTATGTGTATAGGGATTTTGGATGGGTTTGATCTGATTTTCTTCTGGGAGATTTGACAACATTATTCAAGCATTGTCAATGATAAAAGAAACATGTTTATAAACACTATCTACATAAATATTAAGATATGATCCCTTGACATAATACAAATTCACAATACAACTTTACATGATCACACTGAATCTTGTGTAAACAACTCGTCCAAACAAATTTCGGCAATTATATTCTGCCGAGAAGAAAAGGAAACTTACTTTGAGAATATATGTACACACAGAGAGAGAATGAGGAGTGAGACACTTACGAATATCCTGATATGCGTTTCCAATAGAGAGAAATAGGGAAATATGGAGGTATTGTTCCAACAATAAGAGGGAGGTCGCGGGTGAGAAATAACGGGATATAAGTTAGAGATAACGAAGATAAAGACGATCTTTTTTACAATAGTTAGTAGAATTTTACTTGGAAACCAATTCTTAAGGTGTAGTCGAAAATTATTTTCTCACTTTGTAAGGAAAATAGGTCACGTGAGTGTTTTTTTGGAAATAATTATGTGGAAAATTTTACAATCATACACACAAAAAATGGAAAATCGAAAGAAAATTATAATCTTTCATGGAAAACATGGTCAATCAAACATGTCATAATATTATTTGTTCTTAGCCCTATTTATGATGTGTTCACAGAGAGTGTGGGAAAAAAATACCTGCCTAATTTCTCAATGGAACTGCTAAAATGGAACTAATTACGAAATAAAAAAAACACATGAGATTATTGACAACAAAACATCCACAGCTGGGTCTACAATCAAAATATCTACTTATGCAATTCATGGAAGGTGTTCCAGAAGAAACAGTTTGAAGTGAACTTCAAAACGTAATGATGGATTTCCAGTTCAGTGTGAAGATTTTGCTTTGTTCTTTATGTTGGAAAAATATATACAAGACTAGCTTATCATAATTTAAACCATATGTGGTTCAACTGTCCTTGTTGAAAATTAAACTTAGTTTGTGGGCTTTTTTAATTTGTATTTAAATTGGGCTCAAATAAGTAGTATTATTTATTGGGTTAAATTGTAATTTAATATGGGATAGCTTAATTAGTTGTTTTGGGCTTTTGTAGTTATATGGGCCCATTAAAGGTGTAACATTTCTAGAAGGGTCTTTACTAGAATGTTCTTGTAAATATCTAAGAAGTAGGTGGTAATTGGGTGTTGTAATTAATGAGTCATTAGATTCTTCCCTTGGCACCTATAAATAGGGAGGTGTCTAGCCATTTTGTATCAAGAAAAAAACTTATGGAGTTTTAATAAAGAGTTTCTTTCACCAAATAGTTCTCCACTCATATATTCTATATTTTGCTCCCTCTCTCAAATATATATATAAAATAAGTTACAAAACTTATGTATGTCATAAGATGGAACTATAATGTCATCCATTTGCATTTTTTTTCACTCCCTATTTTGCCCTTGAAATTTTTGATTCCCTGAACTTCAAAATTCAAAAACAAGTGTAGAATGGTATGTTCCGCATTCTCACCCTTATAGTTAATTATGTAAACTTAACTGTCTCATTTCTTTCCCTCTCTCTCTCTCTCTCTCTCTCTCTCTCTCTCTCTCTCTCTTGTGGCTTTACAAATGGTTGGTTTGCTTCAAAACCCACCATCACCAAAATTACATTCCCCTTCCAACAATGGCTCCGTCTAAAAATTAAAGAAGGTAATCTTTATTTCTGTTAACCTGATTAATTAGGTATGAACCAAAGATACAGTCATTTTCTATAGTTTGGTTCAACGCTATCAACCTGATTCATTGGGTTTCGACCAATAATGGCTGCACCAAAAAATTAAATAAGGTATTCTCTTTTATCATTTAGATCTGTAATGAGACGATTTATTTTAGCGGGTTTGGGTTCTTTTTTTTGTTTAGATTCTTATTTTCTTCAGATCTTCTAATATAATATCCTTGGATTCTAATTTTGTTCAGATCTCTCAAACGCTCACTACCTATTTGTTCATATGTCTTATTTTGTTCAGGAAATGGCTTCATCACAACCAAGTTCCTCCCATGGATTTTCTCTTTGAGGTGGTTTTCGGTTTTAACATGTTCGTTGGCGTCTATTTCTTCTCACAACCAAGTTCCTCCCATGGATTTTTGATTTGAGGTGGGTTTCGGTTTCATCTCTATATTTTTTAGATTATGTTTTTATTTTTGATATTATGTTTGGTTTCACATCTAGACTTCGTCAGAAATGAGATCTTGGCTTCTATTAGGCATTAGTTCTCACTCAGCCATTTTCGTATGAGTATGAGATTTTCTTTCTTTGGTATTGAGTTTTTTTTTGGTTCTATACTTTTATTCTAGGTATTAATTTGATTTTTTGTAGGTTATGTGCTACATGGGTGTGGTATGAGTATGAGATTTTCTTCCTTTGGTTTTGTGTTTAGTTTTTGGGTTCTATACTTTTATTTTGGGTATTAATTGGAATTTTTACAGATTATAAGCTACATGGGTCATACTTTCAATGCAAGTTATATTTTTATTCGAGCTATTACATGCTACTTTTATTGCATGTTATATGCTATATGGGTCATACTGGGTATTATATGCTACATGAGTTTTTGAAGTGCATTTTTCACACATTCGAGTTATAATGACAGGGTTTTACAGAGGATGAACGACACAATATTTATTAGCGATGCATTTTTTTTGGATTTTTTTTTGAATGGGTCTTTGAATAACGATCTATATTTTTAGTTTGTTTCTTGATGAATGGGTGATTCGGTGTTTTAGTTTGTTGAAATCTCATGTGAAGAGTATTTGGAGCACAAATATGTGAAAATGAAAGAAACAGAGTTGCTTAACCTGAATCTGTGTAATAATTTTTTCTGACTCTATTCATAGATTTCGTATAGAGAACGGTTATTCTTCTTTTAATTTTATTGCATAATTTTTAGTTGTTTACTTTGTTGGTTAATTGTAAAAAGGTATGTTGAATGTCAAGAAATGCATTTTGAAAGCACATATACCTTTCACGTATATGAATAATGAATGTTTCCACTTTGAGGAAAATATTAGCGCATTTGTGTTTATAAATTATGATGATGGAATTAAGGCAAGGATGATGATGATGATGATTGAATTTTTGAAACCATTTTCATAATGTTATACTTCAATTGAAGATCAGGTTAAGGGGTAATTATTCTTTACAAAACAAAATATATTTCTTAAGAACCTTGGCAACATGCTTTAAAGTAGTGCTTTCCTTTCCTTGGTATGAAAAGACACGATCCAACTTTTAAATGAAAGAAAGGAGGCAACTTATATGGATTCATTTACTGGCCAACAAAAATTACAGTTACCCATCACAAATAATATTTCTCATACTTAACCAAGCCTCTTGGCCCAGTGGTATAGGGCTACCACTAGGACAGTCTTGGGGGTAGATTGGGTTTGGTCCCCAGTTCGAATCCCATCAAAATAATGCTTGGCGATCGGAAGCCACGAACCGCTAATGGGAATTAGTTGAGGTGCGCGTAAACTGGCTCGGACACCTCATGGTATGCTACAAAAAAATAATTCTCATACTTGAAACTAATCAAGACACTGATGTCAGGCTGACAAAGTTTACTTAAATTGGACAATGCGATGTTTAACATAATCATATTAAAGATAATAAGAACTAGCATTGTTCCTCCTGGATAAGAATATTTTGCCATTTTAATCAACCAACGAGATCACAGCACATGGCTTGTTGACATATACAAGTGCCATAAAATTGCTGAAACATAACTAACGGCCACGCCAATGACCACGCCCCACTGGTTTCCCTTCAGTTGGATTCTTTGGCTTGTCCCTAGGCGTATCTTCCACCAGTAAAGTCAGTGCCGACCTAATGGGTAGGCCAAAGAGGCAACCAGCTTGGCCCCCCAACTTTGACAATATATTTTATGGCCCCAAATAAATTGTCAATATTTATGTTTGTATATATAATTATTGAACCCAAAAATAATTCAATGTTAATACACATGATTAACTTAAAAAAAGACAGTAAGCACATATTTTAAACATGTAGAACCGAACTCAAATTACAATTTTTTTAAAACGTGAACATCCTAATTACTTCTTTTGTATTCAATTTACTATATGTTTTTCCAATAATTGTTCATAAAATTATATGATAAGTATTATGACTTGGCCGAATAGTTTAGACAACAAATTACATTTCATGCTAGTAATAATTTTCTTTTACCAATGTTAATCAGCTTTTTATGCAACTACAAATAATGTTTTTTTTTACTATCAATCATCTAGTACATGAGCACCTAATATCTTAAGACCTCGACCAAGTTGGAGTTTAAACAATAAAAACAGAATATTTCTTTATTCTATAAAATATATATATAGAATTAAAAAAATCTTGAATATTTATCATAAAAAACCTGTTTAAGGAAAAAAAGAATTTATGTAAAAGGCCTCCATTTTTTGAATTCGCCTTGGGCCCCTCAAACTTTTGGGCCAGGACTGAGTAAAGTCTGAATATTTATACTATCAAGTAGGATATAATACCGAATATTTTTACACTCAAGTGATTAAGAGTCACTAGATTCTTCCACATGAGTGTAAGTTTTACTGTTTTGAAATGTGTGTTCATACCAATAAACACACTTGCGATAGTTCCATAAACAACAATTCTATTTTTTTTTATCTCAATCAAGACAGTCTTGTTGTTCAACTTTATCAAAAACCTAACGAGCTTCACTATTGGGGTAGGAACGATGCATCTAACTTCAACCAAAAACTAAACATTTGTTCTCCCTCTGCAAATGGATTTCATCTCATTTATTATCACGCTCAATAAGGACTTGTGAGCCTTAGTTAAAGCATAACAAGTGCACATTCTATAAGTAACAGGTGCTAATCTAGCTCGAGTTTTTGTTTTTGGTAAACAGTGACATAAAAGATATTAATGGGTGATTACATCAACTGAAACATAAGCCATCGAGGCAAACCAAGCAAAAATGTAACAGAAAAAAGCGACTGACCAACAAAGGCAGGAACTGACTATATCATGGGGTTATCAAGTATCCAATGCATTACGGAAGGGATGTCCTCAATTTCCACAAGCGCTTCTTCTTGCAATTTGGCCTCCCGAGCCAACCAGTCTGCACCACGAATCTTTCATGAGTGGGAAAAGGTAAAATCCACCCCCACAGTCCTCATAAGTTCGTAGTAGTCAATCCTGATGTTTTCGAAGTCAGTCTCATGATATTGAAACCCTTGAATATCTCAATCAGCTCATGTGAGTCAGTCTCAACAATAATATATTTCCAATCGTGCATCTTAGCCATATTTAGACTGTGGTAGAGTCCCTCCATCAGGGCACGCAGAAGAGTGATGGTTTCCCATAGACGACCGTAGAGACCAGCCTTCCACTTTCCCATGTCGTCCAGTACATACCCCCTAAAGGTGGAGATGCGGTATGTAGGTTTGGAGGGAAACAATCATATTTTTTGGGCCTCACACTCAAGAAGGAAAATGAGGTCTTACGGGATCTCATTATACTCAGAGTAATCATGTTCATGTTGTCTCCCAATGCGGGCAATACCATCAGCCCAAAAATTATTGGTGCGCCTAATGTGGTTGACACTGATTTTCATCTCTCTCGTGACACTCATGCACTCGTCAATGATGTTGGTTAGGGGGTGGTTCTGGTGTCCCCGTCCTTTAAGAAACTGCACTGCATTGATGCAATCACTACGAATAGTGCATCCATTCAATCCCTTGATTATAGCCAAGTTTAGACCATAAAGAATGCCAATGAACTCTGCATTTAAAGGGATGTTACATCCTCTGATTTTACTATTGAGGCCCAGGATCCATCATTATTCATTATTGCTAACCATGCCACGAAACTTCCTAATTTACTAAAGGGATCATAGCTGCCATCCGTGATTATCTCGTAACCTATAGAGGAACCAATACTGAAGAGGGTGTCAGTAATATTACCCGAGATATGGTTGAAAGTAGCCTTGGAATTCACAATAAGAACTAATTCCATGGCCAAGTCATTTGATTTAGCGCAAACCATGTATGTGGTGATATTTCATTTTTTAAAAATGCATTTATTATGCACAGTCCAAATATGCCATAAAGTATAAATAAATAAGAATTCTCCATTAGTTGTAGGGTGGTCCCATAAACTATCTTTAAGCCATTTAAAAAAATTAGAGTTTTCATGGGTATCCCATACAGATGGATGGTAGATTGTTTTCCAAACCATAGTGGCAAGGTGATAGTTCCTAAGTACATGTTCAATATCTTCATCAAAAGCACAAAAATCATAATTTTTAGTTTCAGTTAAGCGTCGATTGAATCTCTGAAAATTAGTAAGGAGTTTTTTATGAAAAACGAGCCACAAGAATTTTTTTAACTTTTAGGGGATTTTAGTTCTCCAAATTAATTTCCAGTTAATAAGGGAGGAAGTGTTAAGGTCGATTTTGATAAGAGAGTTATAGTGAGATTTTATAGAAAATTTAGCATTGGTTGTAGGGCCCCAACTGGGGCTATCAGTTCTCCCTAGGGAGTGAGGGAAAACAATTCCCAAAATATTATTAGCAGTGTCATTGTTAAAGGTTTCCTTTATAAGTTGTTCATTCCAGACCCCGTCCTTGATGAGGTCACTAATAAGTGCGATGTGGTTCTTGGTGTGGGTCCTAGGTGTGGGTATGGGGGTGTTACCCATCCACCAATCCTTGAAAATGTCGGTCGACCTACCATCGCCAATCACCCACTTGGTATTCTTCACAATATCAATTTTTTCATTTAACTATACCACGCCAAATATGGGGAGCCTGAGCTTTTCGTGTTCAGTTTCTAGTATTTTATTATGTTTTATATTTCGCACTTAGCATACGGACCCACGATGATTTTTTATCATTCATGATCTTCCAACCAATTTTGGAGATAATAGCACGATTATTTTCTCCGATGGTTCTGAGGCCCAATCCCATAGGACTCTGGGGCGATAGACAGTATTCTAATTAATAAAGTGAACTTTCTTCTTGTCTTTTGAGTCTCCCCAAAGGAAGTCCCTATTTATTTTGTCTAGTTTCTCATTGATCTTTTTGGGGAAAATGGTTGTTTGCATGTTATAGACGGGGATGGTAGCGGAGACCGCATGTATGAGAGTTATTCTCCCCGCGAGGGAGAGAAGCATGTCCTTCTAACCCGAGAGTTTTTTTTGGGACCTTGTCAACAATGTGGGTGAAAAGATTGTTTTTTGGTTCTACCATGTATGAGGTTAGTACCGAGGTAAATACCCAGGTCCCTAGTGGTGCTTATCCCACAGCTTCTACCCAGCTCATAGGCACTTTGCCTTGGGATATTCGGGGAGATGAAGATTTTGGATTTTGATAGGCTCAGGGTCTGCCTAGAGATATCACAGAACAGATTTAGAATACGTATGATGACGTCACAGTAAGCCTGCAAAACTTTGGTGAAGAGGATAAGATCATCGATAAAGAAGTGGTGCAAGATAACTGGGTCGTTCGGGGATGCCTTGAGCCCCTTCCAGCTTCCCTGGTTCACTTGGTGGTTAATAGAAGCTCCCAAGTATTCCATACACATGACGAACAAGCATGGGGATAGGGGTCACCCTGTCTCAGACCCCTTGAGAGTTTGAACTTGGAAAGTAGAGCCCCGTTACATAGAATATAGGTATAGGCGCTAGTGATGCATATGCTATAAGTTGGATAATCTTAGGACTGATATTAAACCAAACTAGAACTTGTTCCAAAAACTCCCAACTAATCTTATCGTAGGCTTTTTCAAGGTCAATTTTAAAAATGCCCCCCTTTTTACCCTTCTTTTTATTGAGAGTGTGTATTATCTCACAGGTAATAATAATATTATCTGAGGTCTGGCGACCGGGAGGAAGCTGTCTTGGTTAGGGATGATAATATGATAGACATTAGGTCGAAGCCTATTCACAATAACTTTAGCTAAGATTTTTTATGGCACATTACAGAGGATGACAAGCCTAAATTGGGTGATGTATTCGGGGTTGTCCATTTTAGGGATCAGGGTGGTATGGCTCGAATTTGCATTCTCAGGAGGTGAAACAATCATTCAAAAATTAAATAAGCTAACCTTGGTAGTTTGCCAAAAAGTATGGTAAAATATAGGCTGGATGCCATACGGTCCAGGGGCTTCAAGGCCATTTATACTAAAAACTGCATGTCCAACCTCGTCAAAAGAAAGGGGATGCTCTAAAATGTTATTATCAATATCCATAAGGCGGGGGTGGTTAAGATTATAGAACACACTATCATACGTAGTGTTCCCGGGTTTTGAGAAAAGAGAAACATAATAGTGGTTATTATGGAGAATAATTTTCTTACTATCGTCCACCCATTCTCCATCAATATTATTCTGGCGTCTTCAAATAATAGTGGAAGTACGAAAAAACTTAGTGTTTTGTCACCTTCTCTAAGCCACTTAATATGGGATTTCTGTTTCCAAAGGAGCTCAGCACGGCGAACGATGTCGTTGGACTCATTAATAAGTTATTTTTCCAGAATCTCAAGGTTGTGGGAGAAGTGGGCTTCCTAAGCTATTTGTATACCTTTAATTCTATGAAGAATGCAGTTTTTATTAATATTAATTTGGCCAAACCGGCATGGTTCCAATGTTTAATAATAGGTAAACATGTATCCAAGTTATGATGAAAATTGGAGTTAATGTTCCAGTTTTTTTAAGATAATACTGGGGAAATCAGCACGATCAAACCAACAAGCAAGTAATCTAAAAGGACGAGGAATGAACATGTTGGGGTTTTTACCTTCAACGTTGATGATCATGGGGCAATGGTCAGATGCAGTGAGTGGGAGATTTTCCACAACTACTTCAGAGAACAACATGCGCCATGCAAGGTTGGCAAGGGATCTATCAAGTCTGACGGGAGTATTGACAAAGCCGTCTTTACTATTAGTCCAAGTGAGGTGAGGTCCCGTACTATCGAGGTCCATAAGATTATAGATGTCTACGTTCTCTACAAATTTTTTACATCTAGACTCTCTATTATGGCTGGAATAACTCCTTTTCTCAAAGGGGTCAGAGTGGTCGTTGAAATCACCCATATCCAACCAAGAAGTCTCAAGATCTTGGGCAAGGCATTTCAGATTGTGCCAACAAATTTGGCGAAAGGTGTAGTTAGGGTTGGCGGAGATAAGCCATTTATCGTACCCTTAAGGGTAACCAGGAGATGGTTGGCTTGGTCGAAATAGTGATGGTGTTTATGGTGCTTTCATTTAATGGACCCAAATACTCCCAGAACGTCCACGTGCCTTGAAAACCTCCCAGTTGGTAAAGCCCATATCAGCAAAATAGTTGGATAAGTTGGTGAAGGAAGTTTGCGTCTCAATAAGGACGACCATAATAGGTTTGAAGTTCCTGTAGAGTTAGGCAAACGTGGGTTTAAAAAGGGGCTTCCCCGCCCCTCTACAATTCCAAGTCAGCACAGACATAGAGGAAACATTATTAGGGATGGGGAGTTCATTAAAATAAGGCCACGAAAGGGAATTCTTAATTATGTTGATGGATTTTTTGGTTGAAGACAACTTCATTATTATCCCTAATATGATCATATCTTCCCCCTTGGTTTTCTCTAGGGTTTGGAGTATAATTTTCATCTTAGCGACACTCCACATTATCCTCGTGATAACCTCCACTTTCGTCCCTAGGGTTATGGTGAACTCCTCTCTCCCTTATGATACACAAAGGTGTTCTATTTAGAGGTTGCCTATCATTGCAATGGGGAACGGAGGAGGATCCATGGGGGACAATCGCAAAATAAGGGAGGTGATATTTAACATAAGAGGTGAAAGAAAGGTAACAGTGAGAGGGAATACAAGTAGGCAATGAAATATTAGATAGGGTAGGGGTGTGATTTATTTATATTAGAACCAGAAAGGGAAAAAATGACATAAAGGGGTGGTTGGAACGTACCTTGGAATTAATTGGTAAAAAATTACCAATAGAGTCATTTACCTGTGGGACGGTTTTCTGAGTTGGTAATATTGTGAGGCATTAATTCTTTGACTAAGTCTTAAGGCTCATGTGCAGAGTTGTCCTTAAAGGATCGCATGTTGCTACTACTGGAAGGAGGTTTAGTAGTTGTCCCCTCATTCACTTCTTAAGTCGATGCTGTGTAATTTTTAATTGGTAGAGTCGTCCCCCTTATAAAGTCCCCAAGGACAACAGTGTTCTGGCTCCTTTTATCTTTATTTACGCTATTGTTATATCTCGTACGTTGTTTCCTCCGCTGTTGACTTGATGGGATAAAAGAGCGTGAGGGAGTAGCCTCCTTCGTACTGTGCTCCAGACTAGAAAATCTATTGTTTGCAATTCCTTTATTATGTTTGTACCTAGCATTTCTATCTTTCCCAAAAAGATGGATACTGCTGTGTTTTTTCTTCACTGGCATCCAAGGGCCAAAGCTTGAGTCCATTGGTTCTTCACCAGAAATATCCAGCATAGATTCCAAACTGTTAACCATTTGAGAATGTTACCATTGTGATGGGACTGTGAGTTGGGATAGCTGGGATGAGCCACCCCATCCATCAGAGGATGGTTGGGATTACTCAGTGACAAAGAGGAGCACGATGAGGCTCTTAGAACCGGTAAAAACTCACTCTTGTGACCAATTATACCACAAGTGAAGCAGATATAAGGCAAAAATTCATATTCAACTCGATATTTCCTCCCATCCAGTTTATAGATCGGGCTAAGCGGTTTGGAGATATCCACCTCAAAGCAAATCCGAGTGTATTTCCCCCTGGTCGAAGAAACGGAGTTGAAGTCGATTTTGATTGGTCTGTCCAGTTTACTAACTGAATGGAAAAGGATTTTTTCATCAAACCATTAAATGGTTAGGCGTGGAAGTCTTTCCCACAGAGCGGTCATGACATTATTGGTGTCCATGGGATTAAAGTTTGGTGTCCAGTTTCTAACATTGAGGTAATGAACATTGATGATCCAAGGGCCTCTTCTAGGTCATTAATTTTGTAATCGCCATAGAGGTTCCATATAGACGGAACCTTGTTGACAAGCATCTTGAATCTAATGTTTCTTCCAAGTAGGCTAACTATCACGCTCTCTTTCCATCTTTTCTTGAGTTTGTCCACATGTTTTTTGGGATAATGACAGTTTGGCGAAGCGGATCATGGTCTTCTTCAAGGTTATGGTTAAGGTCAAGGTCTCCTTATAAGCCTTGTTCCATATCATCATCGTACGAGGCTCTAGTAGACTCATCAAAATAAATATCCGTGTTGTAAGGTTTTTTGTTTTCAACAGCATCTTTGTAGGAAATAGTATTGGGTGGTTTGTTGTTTGTTTTTGCCGTTAGATTTTCCAGACTTGTATTAGGGATGGGGTAGTCCTCCTCCATCAGGTGGGTGGGAGACACGACTTCACAATCCACCGCAACCCCCATATATAGTTCAAAGTCTATAGCCTCTGCATGGTGCTCTTTCGTATCTTCTTACTATGGATGCGGATATCTTTCTTATTTACTTTAGAGAGGTCAGCTTTCGAAGATAGAGGCCAGCATGAAGGGCTAGCAACCCCACCGGCGTGCATGGGGATCTAATGGTTATTTTAGAGAGATAACTTTTAGAGAGAGAAAAGTTATAAGGGAGAGAGGTAGGGCTTCCTTAATCATTTAATCCTAGCTCGAGTTGCTTCCTTCATAGCTCTCATTTCCATTTATATGAAAGTGTGTGGACTTTTAACCTAACACGGCTGGATCAGATTCAATGCATGAGAATATTTTGTTCCCACTTGTACCAACAGTTCTGCAAGAAATTACATCTTGAATTTCTTTCTAAATTCATCCATCAAATTACCAGGTCTTTCAAAAAGTGGACTCTTTTCATGTTCAACATCATTTAATGACTGAACACTAAAATAATCACTCGAATATCATGTTCCCTAGGTAATGAAGGATCTGAAAGGATCTAGATAACATTGTAATCCTCATCAAAATCCATGCTAGTAGAAGTGAAATTATTATTTTTATTCCTTTTTGGGATCAGATTGACTAAGGTTTGTCCAATTGTGCAGAGGACTGTTAGAAGAGGTTGTTTATATATATATATATATATATATATATATATATATATATATATATATATGTGTGTGTGTGTGTGTGTGTGTGTGTGTGTGTGTGTGTGTGTGTGTATTTGAGAGACGAAGAAAAATATAGAAAAGATGAGTGGAGAACTATTTGGTGAAAGAAAATCTTTATTAGAACTCAATAAGTTTTTTTCTTGAGACAAAATGGCTAGACACCTCCCTATTTATAGGTGTTGTTGATGAAAAAAAACAAGACTAGGCTAATTAGTTGATCACAGATAAATAGAAGTAAAAGAGACAAAGAATAATAAAGTGGTTCGGCTTAAAGGAATAGCCTACGTCCACTGTTATGTATTTATTTGGTCTTGTTCAATTGCCTATTGTCTCGTGTCCCTTAGATGTAAGGTGTACAATGTATTTATATCCCCCAGGGGGTGTACAAGTGTTGGAATATCATAGAATGGAATGTCTTTATAATGTAGACATTTACATATGTACAATCATTTATGCGTATAACTGTTGGTGTTTTATCTTCCTTATTGGTCGGCATTCCTAGTGTTGGTTGGGATTCCCTGACAAGTTGTTCTGCATTCTTTAGTAGGTCGGTATTTAGGTCCATCTGGCTTGGCTTTATACCTTACTGTATGACACACGTTGATATCCGATTGGTCCTCGTGGCAAGATAATTTTTGGTATCAACAGAAGCCCCCAATGTTTCATGCTTGAAGTTTTTACAAGAGTATGGAACATTTAGCTCTTAAAGTTGCTCGGATAACGATTTTAGGCTTAGTAGGTTACCGACTTTCCATACTTGTAAAAAATTATAATTTTGAATATGGACACATAATGCGCATGGCATTTTTTAAATTATCCATAACTTTAGCGAACCGTTTCTGGGAAAATCTATCTTTTTCATCTTCAGCCACCACCAGTTCAATCGACGTTACCTTTTAATCATTATTTTCCTAGTTTTTAGGGCAACCTATAAAGAGCGGGAAAGGCCATGATCGTCTCTTACCTCAAAACTTTCTGAGTTCTTTTCTGCTGTAGCATTCTTCAAGCGTTTTCTCTCTTGAGCGATTATTTCCTATCATTCAGTTCTTACTGAATATTTAACTCCTGTAAAGATTCTTTCTCTTCTCTTTCTTCTTCATCATGGTTTACTCTGTTAACCCGCTTGATAAGTTCAGGACTGACTTTGACATTCCGTCTTGGGTTGTACTTGAACATCCCACTTTTCCTTCAGATTTTTTCTCTCTTACTGAGGGCCACTGGTTCCCTTCCATTTTTATAGCTGAATGTGGTTTACATTTCCCTCAAACCCTCTTTATCTTGAGTTCTATCAATATTCTGATGTTGTCTCAGCTAGGGTAGTTCCCAGCACATGGAGGGTGGTGAACGGAGTACATAGGTTAAATCAATCCATGGAACCCATTTAGGGATTCCACAAATAATGTTTTGTTACAAGTGGGTAACTAGTGATACCACTTATTATTTAAAAACTAGGGCAGCAAAAAGAGCTTTAGTGGTCAATCTTCCAGATTCTAATAGGGACTATTTTGATCATGGGGTGGTTGTGAAAAATTGGCAACACGCTCCTTTGAATGGAGATGATGAATACCAAGGACCCAGGTGTCCTACCTTTGGCAATGGGATAGGTTGTTTTTTATTTAATAACTCTACTCTACTCATATTTGATCAAATGTAATGTTGATTGTGGTTTTATAAGTTTGATTGCAGCTGACCATAAGAGAAAGTGTCCCAAATAAAGTGAGGTGAACCTGAGGGAATTGAAGTTCATTTGGGGACTTCATCAAAAGGTTGGTGAGGAACACGTTAGGACTGCATCTTATTTACTACAGTACAAGACACAATTTCCTCCTTCATTGCTCGTCCCACAATAACCTTTTCATCACCTGTCATTGATTGTGACCAGGAATCTCCCTCTATCCATTTGGCTGCTGCAACTAGCAGTGGTAAACCTTCTATCCATTCCCCTGATTCCTTAGACTCCAACCTACCTCTTTCCTCCAACATGGTGAAGAGGAAAATTCCTAATTTTTTGGGAGATTTGTCTACTAACCCCTCCTCCAAACAAGCTAATGAGGGGGTAAAAAATAAAAAAGTAGCTGGAAAGAAGCCTCCAACTGATCAAGTAAAGGGAGCCCTTTAAAAAGAATAAGGAAAGGGTTTCCTTTAAGTTAAAGGAAGGTTCTTCAGATATTCCTGACCGACAAGAGTTGGTCGATTTGTCCTATTCTACCTCCCTAATGGTCCTTAGCCCTGGGTTGGCAAAGCAATTAATAAGGTCTGAGACTCTTCCAGATCATAGTGGTGTTGCACTTGCACTGTCCCAGCCCAAAATTTCTGATAGAGCTGCTAAAAGCCTTACTATGTTATGTTCTTTTAATTTCTTCATTTTCTTATCTTAACTTAACTTGTACACATACTGATTACTTTATTTTCTTCGTTAAGTTCCTTGTTGACTTCAATACTATATTGGAGAAGGATGAGGTTTTAAAAGCTTCTTCTGGGGAGGTTGAGGAAGCTTTTGATGAACTGAAGAAGTCCTTGCTTGATTCCCAACTAGCATTGGCGAATAAGAAAAATAAATGGGAGGGAAAAGTGAAGATTTCTGAAGGGGCTGCCCAAGTTGCACAAGGTATGGCTGATAAATTGCATCAAGACTTAGAGGCTGAGAGGGTCAAGACTGTCGATCTTCAGAGGAGATTGGATGCTAAGAAGGTGAAGAGGATCAAGTCCAGGTAGGCGGGATTTAATAAAGGCTGGGACAAAGCCATAGGGGTAACTTCCTTGCAAATTCAATTTGTGAAGAAAAAATGCTTTAAGGATAGTTGTTCAGCTGCCTTGGTGGAGGTCATCACTACACAGAACTCTGAATTGTTCTTGAGTTATGATCCTTCCCCCCCCTCCCCTAACCTAGATGAAGAAATTGATGATGATGAGGGTTCCAGTAAATCCCTTCTGAGGCAGACAAGAAGAAGGTGCAGCCCCGAGTAGCTTTTTGTTATTCTTTCTCAATAGTTGTATTTTTCTTTCCTTTCTAAAGATGTATCTGTACTTCCCCTTATTATTAATGAAAATTTAAACATTCTCATTCCTCTGATTGTATTTTTCCCATGCTCTATATATTTTTAATTTATAATTTTCTTCTTCTTTAATAGTTTATGGAAAAATTGGAACACTTCTCAGCCACTGACTCCGAGCTTCTCCAGAGGTGTAATGAACTTTTCAAAGCTGGTCATTTGTCTCTGACTGATGCCGACCTTCTGAAGTTGCTCAGGGAAGGTGTATCCGAGCAAGCCAAGGAAGCTTATGTTCATTTAAAGTTTCTTCTTGATCGGGCAGTGGCCAATAACGTTGCTTATTATAAAATGATTGAAGATCTTCAAGAGGACCACAAGGAAATCAATTCCCATTTGCATGAGGACTATGAGAATAAGTTTCAAGATCTAAGTGAAGGTTAGGGATTTGAGCACAAGTTAGATAAATTTTCCTCTCACTTTTGTAGAAAATAATTCTTGCTCAATCGTGAGGCGAAGAAAGCAAGTGCCATTGCCAAGCTTTTAGAGGAAGAAAATAATGGTCTGAGAGATGAACATGTTGCCTTGAAGTCTTTTTCTTCTGTTGTTACTACTACTGATGAAGTTCATTCTTTTCTGGAGTCAGAGAATGCAAGATTGAATGAGGAGTTTGAGGCCTTGAAAACAATCAAAATGTGTTCGTCCTCTTCCCGAGCTAGAGGTAGGTATGGCCGAGGTACTACAGAGGAAACCAGGACCCAACAAACCTTTACAAACTAGGCTGCATAAGTAGAGGCTATAAATTAAGCCATAGCTGAGATGTCCCAAAAGCTACAAACTATGTTCGAGCAACTATACACTCAATCTGTTCAATTGGAAGCTAAGGATGGGTCCTTAAAGAAGTTTCACTATCAAGTTGAAAGGCTGGCCTTCCAGTTTCACAAGCAACCTAGGGAAATCTAGATGGGGGGTTGTAATGAAGATTTGGGGAACTATGAGGATATGATTAAAATAAAATCTTGAAGCATTCTAGTATTGCTACTACTAGGATGATCAAGCAAGTGAGGATTTCGAGCAATATCAAGTTCATCATGAAGCCCGTAGTCTCCCAAGATTTTATTTTCATCAACTCTTCTTATACGCTAGATGATCCTCCTGCTGGAATGGATCTTGTTTCCAAAGCTGTAGAAAAACATCCTATAGAATGAAGCTCTTTATTTTTATTTTGTTAACGCAGTTATGTAATACTATTAATTTTAATGAATTGAGAATTCCATCGACTTATCTTGTGTTGAATGTGTATGTCTTTTTCATTAGTTTTATTGATACACTTAGATTAAAATCCAAATTTAGTATCAATTACCAATGAATGCATATGTCCCAATAGCATACTTAGATTAAAATCTAAATTTAGAACTAAGTGAGTGAATACATAGGTTCTACTAGCGTACTCAGATTAAAATCTAAATTTGGAGCTAGTTACCCATGTGTCTCAAAAGGTTTTACTAATCCACCCAAGTGTTGGATTTTTGCATCAGATACTAGTGGTGTGACCGGGCGTACGTGGGATAGGTGCCCATTTTCCTCTTGAGTAATTCTCACACCGTTTTTCCAACATTTTTCCCAGTGGGATAAAGATCTTGTTTTATCCTTATGTTTGTTGACCAATTGTCTTTAGGATGTAATTTTCTGTTGACTTGGTTACTGCCAATCAGGTTTGAGTAATCAGAGCAACTTTTTGTCTTCCCCAATCAACATATTACTCGCTCCGAGCAACAATTTACTTTCGCCGACTAATATTTTTGGAAATAAAATTTTACTCCGATCTACAATTTGAAGTTATTATTCTTCTAGCATTATTTGAATAGTGTGCATATCACTAATACTCCCAAAAAAATAAAAAAATGAGAACTGGAGGAATGATCATTTTATTAATACTGAACTTGAAATTAAACTGAGTATGCTTGATTACATCATTGGTAATATTTCCTGAGGTGATATGCATGCCATGGATTTTTGAACTCTTCCCCCTTCAATGTCTCAATCTGATATGTTCCAGGTCGGATAACTGCTGATATGCGATATGGCCCATGCCAATTGGCTTCAAGTTTGTTATTTTTATGCATCACTTTCTTCAGCACATAATCTCCCTCTTTCAAGTTGGTCAGCATCTTCTCGTACTTCTTCCAGCATATCTAGATCCAACCTTCTCATTAAGTCACTAACTGGAGAGTTAAAATTTAGTACTCTATGGGATGGGAGTCCAAGCTCAACAGGTATGACAGCCTCAATTCCAAATGCTCACATGTACGGAGATTACCCAGTTGTAGTTCGAGGGATTATTCGGTAAGCCCACGAGACAGAAAGTAGATCATTTATCCAGTTTCACTTTGTATCGTACAGCCTTTTCTTTAATACGTTTGTAAAGTTCTATTTGTAACTTCAGTTTGGCCATTACTCTGAGGCTGACCTGGAGCAGAATGCAGTTTTCAAATCTTGGATTGGGCACAATAAGCAGCAAACTCATCGTTATCAAACTGTGTTCCATGGTCGGTGATGAAGGCATAGGGCAGGCCGTATCTACAAATGATGCTCTTGCAAATGAATTGATACACCTTCTCATAAGGGATGTCGATCAATGGTTCTGCCTCAACCCCTTTTATAAAGTAATCCACTACAACAACCACATGCCTGAATCTTCCTCGGGTGGTCGACAATGGCCCGACCAAGTCTATATCCCACATGGCAAAGGTCTAAGGTGAAGTAATTGGCATAAGAGAATCTTGTGGAGTCTTGTGAATACTGGAGAATCTATGGTACTTGTCACATTTCTTGGTGAAAGCAGCACAATCTTCTCTTATCGTTGGCCAATAATATCCTTACAAAATTATTCATTGTAGAAGTGTTCTCCCTGCGATGTAAGATCCAAATGATCCTTCAGGCACTTCCTCGATCAGGTCCTGAACCTTTAAAAGATGCACACAATATTGCAAGTTAACAATCACTCCTCTCCTGTACAACACAACTTTATCTAGCACATACCGAGCTGCTTTATATATCAGCTTTTTAGCTTCGATCATATCTGTTGGCAGAGTTCCTTATTTAATGTACATTTTGATGGGATCCATCCATAAAGGTCTCATGTTTACAACAATAAAGTTAACCATCAGATCTTCATCTATGCTCCTGTTGGCCATAACTTCAATAGGGATAGTTCGTCGAAGTTCAATCCGAGTAGATGAGGCTAACTGAGCAGAGCATCAGCTTGGGCATTTTCCAACCTTGGAATTTTATTCATTCGAATAGTAGGAAACTTTGTTATTACTTCCATTGCTTTGGATAGATATCTAGCTGTTAACTCTCCTTTAGCTCCATATAGAACCAGTATCTGGTTTACCACCAGCTGAGGGTCACTGTGTGCCACAACTTTCTTGGTACTTAATGATTGGGCTAAGCATAAGCCGATAATAAGAGCTTCATACTCTTCTTCATTATTTGATGCCTTGAATTG
Organism: Sambucus nigra; assembly: GCA_949130495.1. Taxonomy (NCBI): domain Eukaryota; kingdom Viridiplantae; phylum Streptophyta; class Magnoliopsida; order Dipsacales; family Adoxaceae; genus Sambucus; species Sambucus nigra. Next base: position 728,497,764 of record OX422209.1, on the reverse strand, counting down.
AAAACGCAAGGCATACTCAATATTAATGTTATCAGGAGTGCTAAGTATTATACCTTCTCTACTAACGGTTGCACAAGATGACCTATAAACATATAAATTCCTTATTAGGGTGTCGTGGTCAAACGTTTGATCTGTTAGACTCCTATAGTGGAATATTTTTCCTCTTGCTCCTTCATATATCCTGGACATTCCGTGCGTTTGTAAAGAGGAATTTAGTAGGTAGGCAACAGCGTCTGCTCATAGAAGTTCCTCGAGAGCTTGCTTGGCGACATTACTTTCTCCTGATTCTTGCTCATCCTGTTCACACTATTTCTCGGGGCCTTCAGAGTAAGTGAATTCAGCTATGAAATTTGCCACTCCTTGGCCCTTTAACGAAGATCTTGGTTAATAGATAATATCATATGCCCCCAATTCCACAGCCCAATACATCAACCTGCCAGATTTCTCTAGTTTTTGTAAAGCCCGCCTTAAAGGCGTATTAGTGTAAACTACTATTGTATGGGCCTAGAAATAAGGCTTCATATGTCGAGATGCTTCAATTAACGCCAGGGCTAATTTCTCCAATCGAGGATACCTAATTTTTTCTCCTCGGAAGGCCTTGCTGGTGTAATAAACAGGTTTTTAAACTCCATTTTCTTCTCGAATCAAAGCAGAGCTCACGGCTGATTCAGAAACAGCTAAATACAGGTACAGTTTCTCACATGTGATTGGTGAGGAGAGCAATGGACGTGACTCCAAATAATTTTTCAACTCCATAAAGATTTTTCACATTCTTCATTCCACTCGAAGCTCTTTCTGAGTACTTTAAAGAACGGCAAGCATCTATCTGTTGCTCGGGACAAAAATTTATTCAGTGCTGCTACACATCCAATCAACCTTTGTACGTCCTTCTTACAGGTCGGGGATTGTATTTTGATTAATGCCTTGATTTTATCTGGATTTTCTTCAATTCCCCTCTAGTTTACTATGTAACTGAGGAACATTCCTTCATGTACTCCAAAGACACACTTGGTCGGATTCAGCTTCATTTGGTGATTTTTTAGTTGATCAAAAGTCTGGCTGAGGTCGGTAATATGATCAGATGCTTTTTTTCTCTTTGTAAGCATATCATTTACGTACATTTCCATATTCTTGCCTATTTTCTCCTCGAACAGCTTACTGACCAGCCTCTCATAGGTAGCACCTAAATTTTTTAAATCAAAAGGCATAACATTATAACAATATGTTCCTCCGGGGGTAATGAAAGAAGTGATTTCTCTATCTTTAGGCTTTATTTTGATCTGGTTATAACCAGAATAAGCATCCATGAAACTGAGTAACTCATGACCCGAGGTAGGATCCACGAGTTGATCTATTTTAATCAAAGGAAAATGATCATTTGGACATGCCTTGTTTAAATATGTAAAGTCCACACACATTCGCCATTTTCTATTCTTTTGTATCTCATAACTACGTTGGCCAACCAATCGGGATACTTGACTTCTTCAATAATAGCTTCTCTCTGAAGTTTCTCAACTTCCTCTTGTATGGCTTGATTCTTTTCAGGGTTGAACACCCTTCGTCTTTGCTTCACCGACTTGACTTCTTTGTTTACATTGATCTCATGGTAAAGTAAATAGGGATCTATCCCTGGCATATCCTCATGACTCCAAGCGAACACATGCTTTCTCTGTTTTAGGAAGCTCGTCAATTATTTTATAAGAATAGGATATAACATGGTTCCTATTTGAATCATGCATTTTGGCTTCTCGTCATCTAACACAATTCTTTCTGTTGCCTCAATAATTTGTCCATTTACCAATTTCGATTCTTCCCTTGGATCTAAGATTTCCACCTCAAATTCTTCGTTTGGTTCAGAGTGTCCACTTGATAGGTAGTGGTTTTCCACTTTATCTCTTCCAAATCCTCTTTCTTGACAGATGGGTAGTAGTATTCTCGAGCTACTTTTTGGTGACCTTTGACTTCTCCCACGCCAAAGTTGGTTTGGAACTTCAAACATTGATGGATAGTGGAGGGCACTGCCTCAAACTTTTTAATCCCAACTTTACCCATTATTATATTATAAGCTGAATGGACATTCTTATCCATAACAAAGAAACGAATCTTATTTATTCGGCTAACTGGCCATGTGTCAATCATCACATCCAGCTTGATGGTTCCCAATGGAAAGACTTTTTCACCTGCAAATCCTATCAGCGGGCGATGGTAAGGCTCTAACTAGCTAACCTTGAAATCCAGTTTATTGAAACAAGGATAAAAGATGATGTATGCCGATATACCATTATCTACTAGTACCCTAGAGATAATGATTTCTTCTTTTTAAATTTTTATTACCAAGGGATCGTCATGTGGATACAATACACCTGATAGATCATTTTTAGAGAAACCAATTACCAACTTATCTTTGCTAACCTTTCTTGGTCGATCTTCCTCGGCAAGGTTAATTATCTATATGTATGAGCAAGCTTGTGCCTCATTGAGGTAAGCTTTTTGTTCTGCTGTATGATCTCCTCCTCATGCGTCTCCACATCAAAAGAACCAAAATTGATACGGAATACCTCATGTTTCAATTATCGGGGATTTTTGGGGAGATCAAGATCATCATCCTGATCATCTTCACGATTTCTTTTCTTCTCCTCTCTGGGCTTGTAATGAGATTTTGATCTATTTTGAGCTCCTTCGTTGCCCTGTCGATTAATAAAATAGTTCATCTTTCCTCGTCGGATTAGAGTTTCAATCTCATTTTAAAGGGCTATGCAGCGCTCTGTTGTGTGGCCATTATCTCTATATAAATCGCAGTACTTGGACTTATCCCTCTAGGTTGGGGAACTCCTTAGCTTGTCGGGCCAGCGTACATCTTTGTTGTGATTGATTTCCTCCAAGACATGGTGAATGCTCATAGTCAAAGGAGTATAATTTTTATATTTTTTAGCCGCTCTAAAACTCCTTTATGCTTCGACTCCTTATGCTCCTTAGAATTTTTGTGATCTTTCTTATCATTTTTAGCCTTCAACTTTAGTCTCTGAACTACGATTGGCTACCATTGATTCCTCGACATTCATAATCTTTAATGCCTTATCCATTAATTCAGCCATTATTTTTTAGGGATCTTTGTCAAGAGTGTAATACAGTTTCACGGGAAGCAGTCCACTCGTCAGAGCAGTTATAATTGTCTTTTCTTCATAATCAATAACTTCCAGCTTCTCGTTATTAAAACGGGTGATGTAATCTCTAGTACTCTATCCTTCTTTTTGCCTAACGCTGAGCAGATGTGTCACTATTTTCACAAGTTTAGCTCCAAAGAAAAAGTTGTTAGTGAATAGTTTGGCGAGTTAGTTGAAACTTGAGATTTGTCCCAAAGGAAGACTGTTACACCAGATTTGGGCAGATCCGGTAATCGTTCCAAAAAATTTTATGTATCTCATCTCGTCAGGAACAACATAAATGTCAGCGGCTGCTTGTTACTGCTCTATGTGGAAAACTAGATTAATTTTTCCATCATACTTGGGTGTAACTACTGGAGCCTTGAATTTGGCTGGAGTAGGAAAATCTATTATTTCTTGCACAAATGGAAACCCTTTTACAAAAATCCTTTGTAGTGGGTTTTTGGCCTTAGCCATTTGCCCTAATTTATGTTCTAGCCTTTAGATAAGACCTTTCCATGCATCATTAGCACCACCAGATCGATGTGTTGCAACCCTGTTATTTGTTGAGCTTTCTTCCTGAACTTGTTGCTCTGTCCGAGTAGCGGCTCGCCGAGCATTTGATCTGGATTGGGAAGTGCCTTCCTTTTGATCAGTTGGTCATCGGGTGCTACTAGACATTACCCTAGGAATATTTTTGTTCCCCCTGGGTCCCAAACGATCAAAAGGAGAAGCACGACTCAACCTCTCTAAGGCGCTAGGCCTTTCTAGAGAATAAGATTGCATATGGAAAGATTCGAATGTTCTGAGCAATGAATGTGAGCTTGGGTGGTAGGAGACATCTCCTGTCATCCTTAAGTGGATGTGTCGACTATCTTTTAGGGGAGGTGGTGGCATGTTCCCATGGGAAGAAAGATTAGGTACCCCTATTTGAAGGGTTTGAGTGAGTTGTCTAATAGTATCTTACATAAGCTCTTGGCCTCTTGGAAGACTGACTATAATTTTGGTTAAATCATTTACTGTTGGCTCGACAGATGGAACAGGTGGGATGCCTTCGTTCCTAATACTAGATTCATGAATGTCATCCATTATGGATATTCAAACGAATGAGAACGATTAGAAATACGTTTCCATAGATGGCGCCAATCTGTCAATGCAAAAAAATAGACTAGGCTAATTAGTTGATAACTAATAAACAAAAGTAAAAGAGACAAAGAATTTTTAAAGTGGTTTAGCTTAAAGGAAGAGCCTGTATCCACTGTTGTGTATTGATTTGGGCTTGTTCAATTGCCTCTTGTCTCGTGTCCCTTGGATGTATGGTTTATAATGTATCTATAGCCCCCATGGGGTGTACAAGTGTTGGAATATCAAAGGATGGAATGTATTTATAATGTAGACATTTACATCTGTACAATCATTTATGCGTATAATATTTGGTGTTTTATCTTCCTTGTTGGTCGGCATTCTTGGTATTGGTCGAGATTCCCTGACAAGTTGGTCGGCATTCCTTAATAGATCAGTATTTAGGTCCAGCTGGCTTGGCTTTATGACGTACTGTATGACATGTGTTCATATCTGATTGGTCCTCATGGCAGAATAATTTTTGGTATCAAGAGGAGCCAAGGGAAGAATCTAGTGACTCACTAATTGAAATTCCCAACTACCACCTACTTCTTAGATATTTAGAAGAACATTCTAGCTAAAGACCCTTCTAGAAATGTTACACCTTTAATGGAACCATATAACTATAAAAGCCCATAACAACTAATTAAGTTATCCCATATTAAATTACAATTTATCCCAATAAATAATACTACTTATTTTAACCCAATTTAAATACAAATCAAATAAGCCCACAAACCAAGTTTAATTTTAAACACCCCCTCTTAAACTTGGTTTTGCAACTCCAAGTAGTTTTCTTAGCTTGTGGAACACTTCATGCTTGAGTGGATTAGTAAAGATGTAGCAACTTGGTCATGAGACTTTACGTACTTCAATTGTACCTCTTTCTTTTCCACACATTCATGAAGGTAGTGATACCTTGTGTCGATGTGCTTGCTTCTATCATGGAAAACTGGACTCTTTGCTAATGAAATTGCTAATTTGTTGTCAACGCATATCTTAACTGTATCTTTAGGTATATTAAGCACTTTTATCACATTCTTCAACCAAATTGTGTGAGACACACAATTTGTGGTGGCGACATATTCAGCTTCACAAGTGGAAAGAGTGACAATATGTTGCTTCTTTAAACTCCATGTGAATGCAACATCTCCCATATAGAACATGAACCCACTTATGATTTTTCCATCATCTAAGTCTCCTCCTCAATCACAATCACTGTAGACAATAAGCTTGAAACTGTTAGAGACTGAATAAAACAATCCATAGTCAATTTTACCTTTAACGTAGTGAAGGATCCTTCTTGCAGCCTTCAAGTGTGTTATTGTTGGAGTTTCCCTATAACAACTAATAAGTCCAACTCCAAAGATCATATTGGTCCTTGTGCATGTTAAGTATCGCAAGTTTCCAACGAGGCCCTTGAAATATGTTGGATCCACTGTTTCTCCTTCTTCGTGCTTTGACAACTTGGTTCCACATTCCACGAGGGTGCTTATGGGCTGACATTCATTCATCTTGAATTTCTTGAAAACTTCATTTGCATAGCTTTCTTGAGGAAAAAAATATTCCTTCTTTTTCTTTCTTCACTTCTATGCCAAGGTAGTAGGACATGAGCACAATATCGATCATCTCAAATTCTCTCGCCATTGCCTTCTTAAACTCCTCAATCATCCTTGCATAATTTCCTGTGAAAATTAAATAATCCACATACAGGCAAACAATTAAAATATCTTTATTTCCATTCACCTTTGTGTATAAGGCATGCTCATAAGGGAATTTTTTGAAGACATTTTTATGAAGATATTAATCAATTCTACTATTCCAAGCCCCTGGTGCTTGTTTAGGCCATATAATGCCTTGTTCAATTTTAACACCTTATCTTTGTTGCCATCCAAAACATACACCATGGGTTTCTCTACATATACTTCTTCTATAAAATGGCCAAAAGAGGACTTCACATCCATTTGATGGATTTTCCATCTATTTTGAGTTGCTAAAGAGATAATTAACCTTATGGTTTCAAGACGATCAACTAGATCAAATACCTCTTCGTAGTCAATTCCATGTCGTTGTTTGAATCCTTTGGCGACTAGTCTTGCTTTGTACCGGTCCACTTCTCATTTAGAATTCTTCTTGGCTTTATACACCCATTTGACTCCAATAGCTTTGTGGCCATTGGGAAGACTTGCCAACTCCCATGTTTCATTCTTTTCAATAGCTTTTATCTCATTATCCATTTCATCCTTTCATCTCTTGATTTGTATGGCTTCTTCAAAACCTATAGGTTCACAATTGACAAAAAGACAAAATAGAATTATATCATTTTGATTTTCAGTTACCTTGTATATTTCATTCAAGCTTCTCAAACGTGGGACTCTTTCATGTGAACTTTGAATTGGTGATGATGATGGTGATGAATCTCCATAAGTGGATGATGGTTGTGATGGAGGTGGCGTAACGGGCTCTTCTACATCTCCATTGCTACTATCTTCATCTTCTTCTTCAAACAGAGGAAGAAAGTCATAGTTTTCCTCCTGGGCATCCCAATTCCACGAGCCTTCTTCATCAAACTTAACATCTCTACTTGTGATGACTTTTCCACTGATTGGATTGTATAACTTGTAGCCGTTGGAGCATGAATCATACCCAAAAAATACATATTTTTCACTCTTGTCATCAAGCTTTGTTCGCTTTTGATCCAGCACATGACCATATGCAATGCTCCTAAGTACTCTCGAATTTCTCCCACTCCATGATTCTTGTGGAGTTTTATTCCACACACTTCTAGTGGGGCTTCCATTTGACAGATAAACGACACAATCCATCACTTTGGCCCAAAATTCTTTTTGCATTCTTTTACTTTTCAACATGCTTCGAGTCATATTTAAAATAGATCTATTTTTTGTTTCAACAACTCCATTTTGTTGAGGTGAGTATGCAACCGTCAAAGGACGGCGTATCCCATTTTCTTCATAAAACTTTTCAAACTCTTTAGAAGTGAATTCTCCTCCTCTATCGGTTCACATAGATTTTATTTCACAACCACTTTCTTTTTCCACAAGTGCTTTAAATTTCTTAGAAGAACAAAGCACTTATGATTTTTCTTTTAAGAAATAGAACCATGCCTTTCTACTAAAATCATCAATGAAGAGAAGAAAATATCTATTTTTGCCAAAAGAACAATGAGTAATAGGGCCACACACATCGGTATGAATGAGTTCTAGGGGCCTATTTGCTCTTGTAATTGACTCCTTTGGAAAACTCGTTCTAGAATGTTTTCCATGTAGGCATCCTGCCAATAACTGATTTGGATGATTAATGGAAGGCAACCCATTAACCTTTCTTTTTGTATGCAATAATTTTAAGCCACCAAAATTTAGATGCCCAAACCTTAACTGCTAAAGCCAAAACATGTCTTTAAAGTAATCATTTAAACACATTGCTCCTTCACTTTGAATGTTTAGCAAAAACATTATATTAATTTCCATAGTTACTTTAGCAATTAAATTCATTTTTTAGTCTCTTAAAGAAAGATTATGATTTTCATGTGGATATCATAACCTTTCTCTAAGAGTTGCCCCAGACTCGAGATATTTGTTTTTTATACAAAAATTATTCAGCTGATGTGGACAAATTATATGAAAACACGCATCATCCAATGTGACATAAGTTCAATGTACCAAGCTACTCAGCGTACCGACTAACTTATTGGAAATGCCAAACGACTAGGCAGATTCAACGTTTATCGTATTACAGTCATTCCTTACCATGTACAGATGTAAACGCCTATTCGATGATGGAACACTATCTATTAACATTGACAACCCAAAGGCTATAAATACATTGTAATACCCTCTTGGCAGGGCAAGCCCCAACAGTCGAAACTAAGGCAAGACACCCAGTAATACAAATCAGTGGACGTAGGCCATTTCCCTTAAGGCTGAATCACTTTAAAAATATTTTTCCTTATTTCTTTACTTATATTTATCTATGATTAATAAATTAGATCAAATCTATTTTTTGACATCAACAGATTGGCATCGTCTATGGGAAATGACTATATATAGCATTTTTCACCAAAAACTCATCATAAATGGTTATTATCCCAGAATCTAGCATTAGGAATAATAAAGGGAATCCTCCTAACCCTTATGCCCCTCCAAATGCAAACGATATAACATGAATCTTGACAAGCTTAGCAAGGGGATAAGAGGCTATGCAAGAAACTATGTGACAGTTCATTCAGACTGTTCAAAATGGAGCATCTGCCCAGATAGGACAAAGAAGCGTCCAGAGAAGAATGCATCCGCCACCTTCACAATAGCCACGATTTATGTCATGATCCAGACATACTGAATTCAATTATTTTGGGAATTCAAGTTATCCTTCCTATTACCCCGGTGTAACTCTCAAGAAAACATCACTCTAACTCTAGAGTGACCAAGTGCTCTGGAAAGGTTGAGCAGAGCCTCCCCCTTTGACCGTTTGGGCCCCAGGGGGAAGAGAAATCCTCATCGATTTGCGTCGAGAAATTCTGAATGACCAAATGATTTAAGGGAAGGCTCAGCCTAATCACATTGAAACCCGAGACCTGCAGCTCGAAAAGAAAGATCCCAATAGGAGAATTCTGTGCGATCTGTTGCTCGGGTAAATACAAATAATTCAGGGCCTGGAAATGATGCATGGAAAGGATCTATTTAGAGGTTGGAAGATGGGTTAGGAGAGATGGCCAAGGGCAAGAACCCTCTCCAAAGAACCATTATTAAGGTATCTCCATTTGTACAAGAGATTGTGGATTTTCCCACACCAATAAAGTTCAAGGATCCTCTGGTCACACCGAAGTACGATGGAAAAACTGATCCTGTTCATCACATAGAGTAATACTAGGCTGCAACAGATATTTATGCGTTCCCAGATGAAATGAGGTGCAAGGTGTTCTCAGGGACCATTGTCGGATCTGTTCAGATATGGTACAACAGCCTTCCTCGAGGGCATATTGCAACCTTCCACCAACTGGCAGAGATACTTATAGGAAATTTCTATTTGGGTGCAAAGCCATTTAAGAGGGTGGCACATTTGTTGAGTGTGAGGTAGAAAGTAGGTGGAAGTAACAGAGATTACATCACTCGTTTCAACAACGAGAAACTGGAGGTCTTAGACTATGAGGAGAAGACAACCATTATAGCTCTCATGAGTAGTCTTTTGCCATACAAGTTATATTACACCTTAGCCAAAGATCCCCCCAAATACATGGATGAATTGATGGTAAAAGTAGCCAAACTTATGAATGTCGAGGAGGCTATGACTGTGAAGAACAATGATGAGGCAAAGGTGGAAGCTAAAGCTGAAGGCAAGCTAGAGAAGAAATATCAAAAGAATAATAGTGGGAGTAAGCAGTCGAAAGGCAAAGAAACATTGGATCATTTAAGGAAGTATACAAATTATACTCCCTTAAAAGTGAATATAAGCCACGTTTTGGAGGAAATGAAGAATAACGAGGAACTGAATTGGCTAGAAAAACTAAGGACAACTCCTGAAAAGAGGGATAAATCCAAGTATTGTGAATTCCATAAAGATCATGATCATACGACCAAGCAGTGTGTTGCTCTCCAAAACGAGATAGAGGCACTCATTAGATGAGGAAAGCTGAACAAATTTGTTGATCATCAGAATGGTGGGAAGACCAACAAAAGAGATCGATAGAGATCCAAATCTCCTTATCGACCAAGAGAAGATAAGAAAAAGGACCATGAAGATGATCTCGATCTCCCAAAAAGACCAAGACAACCTGAGCGTGAGGTATTTTTTATTCATTTCGGTTCATTTGATTATAACATGATTACAGGTGGAAATGCGGGAGGGGGTGATCATACCGCTTAAAGGAAAGCATACCTCAATGAGGCTCAACCCTATTCCTATATACAGTGAATAAATCTGGTAGAGGAAGATCACCCAAGGAAAGTTAACAAAGATAAGTTGGTCATTACCTTTTCTAAAAATGATTTAGAAGGAGTCTTATATCCTCATGATGATCCTATGGTGATCAAATGAGAATGAATGACATAATTATTTCGCGAGTGGTGGATAATGGAAGCTCAACAGATAACATGTTTTACCCTTGTTTCAATAGTTTGAACTTAAAACTTAGTCAGTTGGAGCCGTATCACAAGCCCCTTATTGGGTTTTCTTGAGAAAAAAGGTTTTCCACTTGGAACAATTAAGATAGACATGTTGATTGGTACCTGGACAGTTAGCAGAATAGAGAAGGTGTGTTTCTTTTTGATGGACGAGTCAGCCTATAATATAATCATGGGATGGATAGGCCTGAAAAAGTTTGAAGCAGTTCCATCTACAGTACATCAGTGTTTGAAGTTCCCGAATAACTTTGGGGTTGGAGTTATAAAGGGAGATCAAAAAGTAGCTCGGGAATGCTACTACTCATCTATCGAGCAAGAGGAATTACAGGATGCTAGGAAGAAAACAACCACTTATCAAGTGGATGAATCTTATGAGTTTGAGATTGAAACCTTAGACCCAAGAGATGAAACGTAACTCGCTAAAGGCTAAGTTATGGAGGCCAAATAAAGTATTATTTTGGATGACGAGCAACCAGAAAGAATAACTCAAATTGATTTTTCACTTGATCCAGTATTAAAGCAAGAGTTGGTAGCATGTTTGAAGCAAATAAAATAGTTATTTGTGTGGAGTCAAGAGGATATGCCGGGGATAGACCCAGCTTTCTTATGCCATGAGCTCAATGTCAACAAGGAGATCAAACTAGTGAAGTAAAGGAGAAGAGTCTTTAGTCCAGAGAAGAACCAAGCTATTCAAGAATAAGTGGAAAAGCTGTAAAAATCTTCTTTCATCGAGGGCGTGAAATATCCAGATTGGTTGGCTAATGTTGTGATGGTAAAAAAGAAGAATGTGTGTGGACTTCACAGATCTGATTAACATTGCCCAAACGATCATTTTCCTCTGCCCATAATAGATCAGTTAGTAGACGCAACTTCAGGGAATGAGCTGCTAAGCTTCATGGATACCTATTATGGATATAATCAAATTAAAATGAAGCCAGAAGACAAGGAAAGTACCTCTTTCATTACTCCCCGAGGAACATATTGTTACAATGTTATGTCTTTTGGTCTTAAAAATGCAGGTGCTACATATCAGTGACTGGTAAACAAGGTTTCTGGGGAGCATATTGGCAAAAATATAGAGGTATATGTCGACTAAACATTGAGTAAAAGAAATATAGCTACTGACCATATAACTGATTTGAGTCAAACATTTGATCAACTGGAGAAGTACCAGATGAAGCTGAACCCGACCAGGTGCATTTTTAGCATACAAGAAGGCACGTTCCTTGGATACATTATGAAATAAAGAGGTATTGAAGAAAACCCTGACAAGATAAAAGCCTTGTTGGAGTTATAATCTCCAAACACCAAGAAGGAAATGCAAAGCCTTATGGGCCGTGTTGCAGCTCTCAATAGATTTGTCTCCTGAGCAACTAATAGATGTCTTCCATTATTCAAGGTTCTCAAAAAGACCTTTGAGTGGAACGAAGAATGCGATAAGGCATTCTTAAAATTAAAGAGATACTTGGGCACACCTCATTTATTTTCCAGACCATTTGCGAGAGAAAAACTATACTTGTACTCAGTTGTCTCAGAAAGTACAGTCAGTTCAGCCTTGATAAGATTAGAAGATGGAGTGGAAAAAATGGTTTATTATGCTAGCAAGGCACTTAGGGGAGCAAAAATTAGGTATTCTAAACTGGAGAAGTTGGCGTTGGCATTGATTGAAGAAAGAAGAAGAATGAAACCATATTTTTAAGCCCATACAATAGTGGTATATACTGACATGCCACTCCGACAGGCTTTACGTAAGCTAAAAAAGTTTGGAAGATTAATGTATTCGGAAGTGGAGTTAGGATAATATGACATTATCTATGAGCTAAGGTCCTCTCTCAAAGGATAGGCAGTGGCTAATTTCATTGATGAGTTTTCCAACCTAAATGTCTCCGATCAACAAAGGTCCAATGCAGAGGAACTCAAGGATGCTAGAGGATCAATAGAAAATATCCTCGATCAACTCCTAGCAGTAGAATTGTCAGAAAGGATGGCAACCGATCAACTAGAATCCTCTAGTAAAGTATAAGAGTTGAAAAGAAGTATGAAGAAAGGAAGGACAAGATATTCCATCAAGGAATTCTGTCAGACCAAGGGTTTGATGATAATATTCCTATATGGAATTTGTATGTCGATGGTTCTTCATGTGTAACAGGTTGCGGAGCTGGAATTATTCTCAACAGTCCAGATGGGATAAACATAGAATATGATCTACGTTTCCAATTCCAAGATTCCAATAATGAAGCTGAGTGTGAAGCCATGATTGTGGGCCTCAACTTAGCTAAATCATTGAATGCAGATCAAGTTGTGGTATTCAGTGATTCATAATTAGTGGTGAATCAGATGCTAAGTCTTTATGCAGCAAAAGGGGAGTTTATGTCAAGATACTTAGCTAAGGCTTTGGAGATTGTAGCAAATTTGGAAGTTATTTAGGTGGTTAGAATACCTAGACTAGAAAATGCAAGGGCAGATGCACTTGCTTGGTTAGCTTTAGCTATTCACACTGAGCTACGAAGAATAAACTCCATTGAAGTACTTGCAAGTAGAAGTATTGATGAAGACCTGATGGTGAATTTTATAGCCTTGGATATAGGACCATCTTGGATGGATCACATCAGGGCTTATATTGAAGAACGTATTTTACCAGCCGACCTACTTGCAGCCAAAAGGTTAAACTACAAGGATTCTAGGTATGTTTTGAATAATGGAGTTCTGTACAGAAGAGGTTTGATCCAGAGGTATGTTCATCCAGCAGAAGTCAAGGACCTAATAAAGTAAATTCATGAAGGATCTTGTGGGGCTCACATAGCAGGAAGAAATCTACTACAGAGAATGAGTACGCAAGGACACTACTGGCCAACAATGCGCGCTGATTATACGGCTTACGCTAAAAAATGTGACAAGTGTCAACAATTATCTACTATACGAAGAACTCCTCAGGCGCTGCTAACACTAATAACTTCACCTTAGCCATTTTCTATGTGGGGAATACATTTAGTTGGTCCTATGGCAACTATAAGAGGACGATTCAAATATTTGGTGGTAGCTATTGATTACTTTATAAAGTGAGTGGAAGATGAACTTCTCATCGATATGGCCTATGAAAGGGTTTATCAATTCATTTAGAAGAATATCATTTGCAGATATGGTATGCCCCATACCTTTATCATCGATCACGGTACCGAATTTGATAATGATGAGTTTGCAGCGTATTGTTTACAGTCCAATATTTAAAAAGTCCATTCTGCTCCAGGTCATCCCCAAAGTAATGGGAAAATAGAGGTGATGAACAGAACTCTACTGAATAGGTTGAAGAAAATATTTGATGATGCTAAAGGTAATTGGATCAACGAGTTGCAATCAGTGTTATGGGTTCATCGAACAACTTCTCGAACAGTAACTGGAGAAACCCCTTACATGTTAGATTTTGGAAGTGAAGTAGTGATACCTGCTGAACTAGGATTACCTACTCATAGGGTGCTCAATTTCAATTCTCCGGTGAGTGATTTGATGAGACGCTTGGATTTGGACATGCTCGAAGAAGTCAGAGAAGATGCAACGGTCCGAAATGCAGCCTATCAGCAATGGACTGCTATGTTCTATAATAAAAGGGTAAATAAATATGATCTAAAAGAGGTGATTACGTGCTCAAGAAGGTAATTCAAAAGAACAATAGGTTGGAGGCCAATTGGCATGGGCCCTATCCGATCACGATAGTTATCCGACCTGGCACTTACAGAATAAAAACTCTTAAAGGGGAAGAATTGAAAAATGCCTGGAATGCAGAGCACCTGCGAAAGTACTACCAGTGATGTAATAGTTAATATACTTAATTCTTTCAATATGAATGGAAAAGATGATTTTCCCATTCATTTTTTTCGGAGTACTAGTGCTACACACTACACTCAATAGCCTGCAGCACGGCTTGCAACATTTGAAAATGCACAACTATAAACTAAAAGTTAGCCGGCATCAATAACCACTAACTAAAAGTTGGTCGGCATCAGTAACCACCAACTAAATGTTATTCGGCATCAACAAAGACACCAACAATGTTGGTAAAACAATTGAGCAAGGAAAGTCCTGCTTGATTATGGGTGACCCATGAGGCATCTAAACTGGGCAAGAAGTTGGGTAAAATATCCACTGTCTGGGAACCAAGACAATTAATTATCTAAATGATTGCTACAGCCACTACACCAAAACTGCTAATTTGGCACGCTGAGGGAAGGAGATTCTGGCACTGTTTAAAATTGTGCCAGAATCTGGCACGGTTTTATTATAATCTGGCATGGATGGAAATAGTGCCAAAATCTGACACGGTTTTAAAGCGTGCCAAATGTGAGTACGTTTCATTAAAGTAATAACATCCTAAAATTTCTAAGAGGGGGTCAAAATTTCAAGATCCATTCTAACCTAGCTCTCTCCCTCTCTCCACGCTACCCGCGCCTCAAAATCGTTGCTCCCGACAGCGCAACACATCATCGATGCTCCTCCCGTCAGCGCTACTCATCGTCACTGCTCCTCCCATCGTCGCTACTCACCACAGTTGGTGCCTCCCGTCGTCGTTGCTCACCACCGTTGGTGCCTCCCATCGGCGCTACACACCACTGTTTGTGCCTCCCTTCGGTGAGTTCTCAAAATCTCTTTTAGTTATGGAGTGTAACCTGAGTATTTAACAAAATTGATTTGGTTCTGGTTTTGGTTTTGAATTTAATTGACGTTGTATCTTCAATATTAGAAACTAAATTAGATCTTGGTTTGAATTTCACATGACTATAAATAATTCTTATTTGGATATATTAGAAATTGGGCCTGGGTTTGAATCTCCGATTTAGTCCCATTTTGAATCTCCGTTTCAGTCCCCTTGGAGATGTCGTTGTGAGGCTCTATTTGTTGATGGTTGATTGATGTTTGTGGTGGGGTTGTGGCGGTTGGAGAGGACTAATTGGGTGTGCCCATCACGCTTGGAGGTGTCGTGGTTTCGTTTTTGTACCGGGATGTGTTATTTGGAGATGATTTGGCTCGGGTGCTTCTTAGATTCTATAACTAGGCGGGTATTTGATAGTGTTATGGTTGTTTAACCAGTGGCATTGCTTAAGGGGTAACAATTTCTATGTCATTTTTGCTTTGTTGTTCTTAAATCCACTTTCTTCCCCGTGTACTCTGTGAATTTCTGTATTTACACATATAAATGTTTTTCATTCTTTTTTCTCTTTCGTATAGAGATGCCCTTATGGACATTTGAACTTGTTGAATTATCATGGAAGAGGTAAATTGGTATCAAGTTAAGTTTTAGAATTCTTAATTCAATTTTGATGACATGGTGGTACAGATCTTCTAAGAACGCTGTTATTAAATTTTTAATTCCAGTGTTTCCAGTTGCTAGAGTGTGGGAATTATGGAAAAGTAGAAACAAGTGAGTGTTTGATGGTATTTCTGTGAATGGTAAGTCAATTATTCATCGAATTAGTCAAACAATTAAAGAAATTTCCTCCCAGCATGCTTTTAAAGTCAATAGATAATGAATATTAATTAAATAGTTATAGAGAGGTCATTATAACTTTATAAGTACTTTCTATTGACTAAAACTCACTAAATGTTATGCTTCACAAAATTGCACCTCTATAAGTGAATTACTTGCATGCATCGTCAATACCATTACTTGATGTTGATTTATTCTTTTTTTGCAGATTTAAAAGTTTTGTTCAAATTGATTCTCATGTGACGTTTTTGTTTTGTTTTCACGAATGTGTGTTTGGCCATTTTGTATCAGAGGAGGTGGTAGGTTCTCAAATATTTGAAGTCTTTGGGAATGTTTGTTCACACAGAAGTTCGATTAGGCATAATTTATTTTGGATCAAATTTTAAGAATGCCTGCACAACGAACATGTTAAATGCTTGTATCTTATAAAAAAAGGGAAACCTCTCACTAAAAAATGTCTCGTGGTATCTTGCTTATTGGGTTATTGCTACGTGGCATCTCATTTTGCTGTAATACTTCCCAAATGTGAGAACATGAAACAATTACATTCATTTCCACGGTTGGGTTGTCTGAAACACAAATAGAAAATTGAAGTTCGATGCATCTTCCTCATTATTCTCTCCTACATAAATAATCTCACAATCACCTGAACTGATTTGGTACAGAATAACCTGTATGTCCTAGATATCAACTCTCCCAAATGGTATGGAAAGCTTGCCTAAATTCTGAGTACAATTGTAAAATTCCATTCTTCTAAATTATAAACTCGTTACCTGATGTTTTAAACTCTGATCACGAGTCTCTAATTCTAATGTTTGGATTTCATTTTTCAAAACTTATGTCTGTCTGACATGTTTTCTTGACATCCAATCTTGAAATTTAAAAGAAGATGTTTACAACTTAATATTGTTCTTGGGTAGTTGTCATTTGGTTATGCCATGATTTTGTTAAATTGCCGTGGTGATTTATTATTCCCTACATTTTCTTAGAAGTAGTGTATTATCGTTAAAATTAGAATCCTCTATCTAGACTCCGTTCTTTGAAATTATGTATTTGTTAGTTGCTATTCTCATTTCGAATAACGAAACTTTAATTCAGGTTGTTCAACATCCCATTATTTTGCATATAGGGTTATCACTATTTCTATTATTAGTCAGTCTATTGATGATTACGACTGAACGCATTTGTACAATTACTTGCATTCAACATGTGCTAGTTTTGTAAGTTGGATGACTCTAACTTAACTTATTTCTCATCTTGTCTATTATCATTTTAAAAATTAAACCTCAGATCGATAAACATATCTATCTCAATATGTATTAAAGCATTTCCCTCCTTGTTATTTTGGGTATCCCATGTGTTATTGATGATTTTCGAAAGACGTAGGTCGCTAAAATTTTCTATTCATTCTTTGTGATGATTGACATTTGCACAAGTCATCGATCCTTCATCTTTCATCAACATTTGTTCATTTCTTAAATAAATTGAGGTTAAGACAGTTTGTGGATTATAGTCGTGTGGGTATCGCGTTATTTTATTAGATTGTACTTACCTCTGTTTTCGTTTGTGCAGCCTTCTCAACGTGCAATGTGGAGTATCATAGGATTTTTCAAACAGGTGCGTAAGTGCATTCCCTTTTTCCAGACACATCACTTCTTTTCTAAACGATTAATGCATTACCAGAAATATATTGGTCTTACATCAACCTATAGATACATTGACGCATATCAAATGATGTCTATTTATGTCCATGTAATTTGCGCGCCAATGGTAGGTGCCCATAAGAAAAAGAATAAATAATAAATTATCGAAATAAGTGGTGTCTCATATCAGTTATTATAGTGCTACATGAATTAAACATGATAAGCTACAATATTAGGTGCACAACATTTTTCATATAGTTTGCTGATGAAAACCCAAACCATAAACATGTATCTGCTACTTTACGCGACATGCCATACAAGTGTTATATAACACTAGTTATATAACAACTGTTATAACACCAGTTATATAACTGTTGTTCATTTGTTGTGTCTTCTAAAGAGACAGCTGACCGCGTAGTCCCGGGTCTCCCCGTTCGAGAATACTACAATAATTTGCGAAAATCAACACTTAAACTTAAAAACAGGCCATTAAAGGGTGAAAACGTAAACCAGCCCCCAAACAAACCTGTAAGAGGCACGAACACCTCGCACGGTTTCGGCATGTGCCAAAAACGTGCCAGATTTAACATCTAGCACGGTTTAAAAGCGTGTCAAAAGAGTGCCAAATAAAAAACTGGCACATCTTAAAAGCGTGCCAGTTTGGGAAATCTGGCACGATTTTAAACCGCGCCGGAAAATTTGGCACCCCTGATTCTAGCACGGTTTAAAATAGTGCCAGATTGCGTTTGGCACTGTTTTAAATCGTGCAAGT
Source organism: Sambucus nigra (assembly GCA_949130495.1). Lineage (NCBI taxonomy): Eukaryota > Viridiplantae > Streptophyta > Magnoliopsida > Dipsacales > Adoxaceae > Sambucus > Sambucus nigra. Next base: position 728,479,468 of record OX422209.1, on the reverse strand, counting down.
TTCCTGTTTTTGGTGTAGTGAACTAAGTAGGAACATGGGATAAGCATTCCATTGCTTAGGCACTTATTGGTGATCAAAAAATCAATATAACTAGACAAACTCATGGGACAGAAGTTCCATTGTCTAGGCAATCAAATAAAAATGGTCAAGATGTCCATTCAAATATATATATATATATTCAAGATCTGATTAGATAAGTGACATGTTATTGTTATTAGTAAAGTACTAGTATCGTTGATCTAATGTTATGAACAAAGATTAACAGAATAAACATCATGTGATTATTTTATTTCCAAGGAAACAAAATTACAAGAAGATGATTTTTCTTCACTTACAATAATAATTACTAGCAAAATATAAATAGCCTATTCTATTGGTTTCTTTCCCTCAGATTTTGATAGAGGATCCATTACATCTGGAGGGTCATCTAAAGCATAGGAAGAATTGATAAAATTCAAGTCCTATAGCATTATGGTGTTGCTTGAACTTGGTCAGTCTAGCAAATGAGGAGGTTGGTATGTCTCAAACTCTTCATGAGGACTCTAATCACCTAGGTACTTGGAAATCAAACAATGAGGAATGGATTTAACTGGAATACAACTAACATCAAGCTGGAAATGTGGTTTTGGCAGATCAAGTAGCCCAACGTCATACCAATCCCACAGTTCAGTTCCTTGCTCAACTTTCATTACAGTTAAAGCGTTCATCCATCCCTATTTGTACCCTTCATTATTTGATTGTTTCAATATGGCATCAAGATTATATAAAGCCTCATTGTATCCCTCCATCCATAACTCTCTGGGCTTCTTGTGAAACTGAAAAGTTAGTCGTTCAACATGCTGGTGTAATCTTATCAGCATACTTTCTTTATTCTACAACGAAGAACTATGTGTAGATAGTTGTTCTATAAGGTGTTGAATTTTCTAGGACATCTCTCCCAGAGCTTGATTTTTTGCCTTCAATTGAGCAGCTTGATTTTCTAAGAGTTGCCAAGTTCTAGTATCTCCAATGCTACTTCGACCTGCTCTTGTTCAACCTCGAGAAGTGGATGCATGTCTAATTCTTTTCAAAGTTTCTAACTTTTCTCTTAATAGAGCATTTTCAGTCTCCAAAAAGAAAATACCTTCATCATTAACTGGAATTATAGCTCCAGAGGAAGAAGCAGATTTTAACTGTCTTAATTCTTCTCTCAAAGCGTTATTTTCCTCCTCCATCAATTTGGCACTCAACTGCTGGTATTTTTTCTCATATCCTTCAAGAAGAAGAGCAGTGGCTTCATTGTGTTGAAGTTGAAGTTATTTAATCATTCCTTGAAGATCTTCAATCATTTCGTAGTAAGCCATGTTATTCGCTACTGCACGATCAAGTAAGCATTTTAAGTATTGGTAAGACACAATTGCTCATCCAGAGGCATTAAGACAAAGGATGTCAATTATTTGTGCTTCGGTAAAATCAGCACAACCAACCTTGAAGTAGTCTGTACATTTCTTCGTCAACTCTGTATCATGAGCTGACAATAGTTCCATCCTAGAAATAAATTAGCAA